>CM025782.1:31412350-31521462 GCA_014636745.2 Centella asiatica | reverse complement strand
AGGGGGGGGGGGGGTTGGGGTTTTGGGAGGCATGGTGTGAGAGTCACGCGGCAAGAATGAGTGTAACCAGTCAATATGAAAGCAGATGATGGATGAGGGTCGATCGGCATGAAAGTTGAGTGTGGATCGACCCGCTACACAATTATCACCCATTCATCCCACGCTCACTCACTAATTATTCATTTACAGCCAGCGGCTCCCCCACCCCATCTTCTTTTGATACTCTCCCTCTTTCTCCTGATATATATATATATACACACACACATACTACCTCCGTCTCATCGCCAAATATATATATATATACTACCTCCGTCTCATCGCGAATGATAAACTTAAGTATAATAAAATTTTGTTTCAAAAATAATAATTTAAATATATTCGAAAGTTACATAATAATTACTCCACTTTTTAAAGTAGAACTATTTTTTTAAAAAAAAATAATAAGTACAATTTTTATATTTAAAAAATATTAGAATGATCACTTTAAGTATATAATAGAAATTTTATTTTTAAAAAATGATTTTTTTAAATTATGTGCAAATATACTTCAGTCATTTTTTTTAGGAAAAAAATTTTCGATAGTCCCTAAACTATATCAATTTTGCACATTTGATCCCAAATTTTTTTTGCCCTTTTAAAACATGCGCAATCAGAAAATTTCATCAATTATTCGTTAAATCTGATAGAATATACACTCATGTAAATCACATATGTAATTTTCAAAGAATAAAATGGTTTATTTATGTCATATATAAACTTTTTTTTCAACTGTTCTCGAGTTATATTAACAAAATTTACTAACTACGCATGTTTTAAAAAATTTATGTACCAAACAAATTGTAAAAAAAAATTTAACGATCAAATACACAAAATTGATATAGTCGGAATCGTTAAGTTCCCTTCTTTTCACGACAGAGGGAGTACATAGCTCAACCAGTTCCTCTCACTCGTTACGCAACTTTATTTCTTCTTTTACTGGTTACTACTACGTACCCATAATAATAGGAAAAACAACAAAATAATATTTCCCCGTGATAATTTGATAGTGGTAACAACATTTTAAAAGTTCTGCGGGAGAAAAAAAAAATTTGATAGTTATATTCTGATATTAGAACAAATATATCAGATTTTGAAATTGGGGTGGGAACAGGTCGTGTTTTTTCTTTTCTTTTCTTTTTTTCTGAGGGGTTGGAGGTAAACGGTGCGGAGTGCACCTAGTTTCAAATTAACAAGTGATTCAATTTATTTTTGAATTTCTAAAAGAACAAATTCGCATTCTCAAGTTCGAAAAAGTCAAAATCTCAAAATTGTCGTGATTGAAGTTATACGGCTCCAAATTCCACCGGAAAAAGACGGACAATGAATTTTCCCCAACAAAAACAAAATAGAAAACATGACCCTAATATCAGTAATAATTTTCAAATGAGTCCAATTAACGTTACAAAACGAAAATAATATTTTCTTTTTTCCTTTTCTTAATTTGTTTTAATGCCGCGTGGGTGGAAAGAAGCTCCCCTTCATACTCTCTCTCTCTCTCTCGAGTTCATACTCTAAATTTCAACTATAAATAAATACAATTAAATTCAAATTAAATCAAAAATAAATTTAATTATAATTGATGAATGATTGAGATTTATAATATGAATAATATAGAGAATACGAGTATGGAGGAGAGTTTAGTTCGAGAGGGTGACCATAATACATGAAAGGTTCTAAGATAAAAAGTAAAATAAATACAATTAAATTCAAATTAAATCAAAAATGAATTTAATTATAAGATAAAAAGTAAAATAAATACAATTAAATTCAAATTAAATCAAAAATGAATTTAATTATAATTGATGAATGATTGAGATTCTTAATATGAATAATATAGAAAATATGAGTATGGAGGAGAATTTAGTCCGAGAGGGTGACCATAAAACATGAAAGGTTCTAATATAAAAAGTATATCTAACCAGGAAACAAATCTATAATCACTTTCTTCTACGTCCACGAATTAACCGAGTAGAGCTTGAGGATTTGCTCCGATAGACAGGCTCATACCCCTTGGTAATAAACCATGGTTCAAATCCCTTCCCCATTCCCCATTGTAATAGATATGTTAGAATTTCTTAATGGTACCAACAAAAAAAAAGGCATTAACCCTGTAAATGGCTCCCACAAGATTACTGCAACTTTATTTTTCCTATAAAACTATGCAACTGTAAATCAAACCATATCACACTAATAACTACTTGGTATATCTCTCCACTTCTTCAGTAACAATAAGTTCATAACAAATTTCAATATCAAGGTTTCCTGTCTTTCAAAGACAGCAGAAGTGAATCTACAATGACTCCAGTACATTCCTCAAACAGGATGACACATTGGCTCATACAAAATTTTCTACCACTCGAGAATATATCCACTTCTGAATGAACAGAACTACAGAAGGGAATTTCCAAAAAAAAAAAAAAAAGACTCAAAAAATCAGTTTATTGCCCAGAAACTTGTTAAGCAGTACTGCCAGTCCCCAAAAAAAAAGGAATCCACTTATAAATAGAGCACTGTCGAAATAGGCCATCATATCCTGTATGGCCTATTTCCAGAACTGTTGTCCAACCTTGCCTTCTTGAACTTTGCTTTCATGGTCGCAATTTCTTGGAATGGATTCGATCCACCGAAATCATTCTTGGAGATCCGTATTCTCTTCCTCTTCCCTTGATCATATTCTTCATCCCTGGAAGTCAGAAACTTGTAATCAAGCAGCAGCAAAGTTCATATAATGGGAACCACACTGAACAAGCGACAATGAAAAGGAGATTTTTTGTTTTATGCAACTGATCAGAGGATTTGTTTAGCAGCTAACAGAACCCCTAATACCTCCAACTAGGGGTGACAATTTTCGACACGACACGAACACGACATGACTTAGGAGGGTTTGAGTTGGCTTATATAGGTTTGGGTCATAAACAGGTCAACCTGTTTAAGACAAGACGAAAATAACCAGTTGGTGGGTTAACCCGTCAAAATCCATTTATGACACATTTAACCCATTTAAAAAAACGTCGGTTTAGTAATCTGGTCAAACAAGTCGCAATTGGGTTTGACCCATTTATCACTCATTTAACCCAATTATCAAAACTAAACAGGTTATTCGTGTAGTAATGTGTAAACAGGTTATTCGGGTTACTTGAGTTATTCGGTTATCTAGGTTATTAGGTTGTGTTTGTAAAATTAAATTTGAAGTAACCGTGTTATTCGTGTTGTGTTATCCGTTTAAAAGTCGTGTCGTATTCGTTTTTTAAATTTTGACCCATTTATTAATTATGTCGTGTTCGTGTTATACTTAATCGTGTGTCGTTATAGCGGGTCGACAAGAACACGAACAGGACCCACCAACCAATTTTGTCACCCCTACCTCCAACCCTAGAGGATCAACACTTTATAACAGTGCATACCTAACTAGAAACCATAGGTAGTCATAAAAGTGCATTTCAACTTACCATTGATCTCCAACATAACCAATTGGGGAATTGTTCAAACCACTGGTTTCTGTCATCTGAGATGGATAAGAGTCTATCTCATCCCAACGTGAAACTGGAATCAAGCAATAAAAGACACAAAAATGTAAGTAAAACTAAAAAAGATCAAGACATGCAAACTAATCTTTCTGCAATGTTAAGTTGGTATTATCATTAATCATTAATTGATAAAGTGTAAAATATTTGATCAAGGGCTTAAACAATATTTCTTACCTATCGTCTCCTCTAGACCTCTGGTAAGCATACTCATCAGACCATGCTGCATTGAGTCTCTTCTGCTATCTTTAGAACTGTTACCACCTCCATCATCCCACTGGTTTCCTGCTGGACCAGCTCCAGTGCCCTTTCGTGATTGATTGTTGACTCCAAGCACAGCACCATTTTGAGTAGTTCTCTCTATGTGCTCATTATTAGTGGGACTCATAGAGACCAAAACATTAGAATTTGACACCGAGTCATTCACCGCACAGCTTTTCTCTTTCTTCTTGGGACTAGATTTTTTACCTTTTCTCTGATACTTGAAAGAAGCACATGATACTGTTGCCTTACATCTCTTAGAAGTAGATGGCCCAAGATCCAACGGGATACCTTCCTCATCAACCAAATGTTTGCGACTTGAAGTGCGCTTTTTGCTTCTTTTATGTTTCCTCCGCACGCCTAAAGATGTACCAACAAGGATCTTTGAGCTAAGTTGCATTTTCATTATCGGGCACACTGGAAGCTTCTTTTTCAGCCTTAGGTTGGGTTTTACTCCACCATCTTTTTGTGTTGATATCAATTTTGTGGTTGGTGCTGACTCAACATCAACCATTCCCTGAACATAATTGTCACCCAACTACAGAAAGTTTAAACTCAAAATCATGATAGACTGACTAAACATGAGATTTGCAAAGCAAAAAAAACACACCTGACTATGTTCACTGTTTGAAGGATTCAAAGACATCACAGGGTCCACTGCTCTCGCACTAGCATTCAATGCTGTAGCTTCAACACCATTCTGAACAAAATAGAGATCAGTATTGTGTACATCAACAAGCACATTACCCAAAGTTATGATTGAACCATTTATATACCTTTCCTGGGGAACCATCTATTGTAGATTTAATGTCAAGAGAACTACGAGTGATGCTGCATATAGGAGATACAGCAACTGAGTTGTCATGACCTTTTTCGGGGTTTCCGCTGGCTATGTCGTTTGGCAATATATCACCAGAGTTCCTCGCGTCATTACCAGTCACAGAATTGCCAGCATCGTTTTTACAATGCCCATATAAACCAAATTCACCATGTTTAACACTGCCAATTGTGATCTTTGTATTTTCCAATATGGGAGGCACATTAAAAACCTTTACAGATGAATCATTTTGTTGAGAGCATTCTTCATCTCTCATGTTTGTGATAGAAGTGTCATTCAAAGATTCTTTCAATGGTGCTTGTGCTGTACACTCTGCTGTCGTCAAGCCACTAAGAGTTTGATTATAGCCATCTTTTACTAATGTCTTCAATGGTAAAGCTGAAGTTAGTGAATTCCTGTAGCCAATTGCATCAAAAGACATCTTATCATTTACTCCTGTCCCAACTTGTCCATTTTGTATACATTCTTTTAGCTCTTGATTCAATTTAGAATAGCCATTATTACTTCCCATGAAATTTGTGGTCATATCCTCTTTATGAACATCAAGAGGCTTCTTTGAAGCAAAGTTTCTTTTATCACGATAATAGAACAACATGTAAGCCTTCTGCTCCAAAACCATCCTCTCACTAACTTGAACAACCTGTTAATCACCAAAGGCACCAACAGCAAATTCGCAAAATAAATCCGAATGGAACAATATTGAAATACACAATCGAAATTGAAAAAGCAATCACAACACACCTATTACTTACCTGATTGTCGTCAAGAGAGTACCACATGCCACTTGATGTACGCACAAAGCAGTAATAGTGCCCTGAATGGGTGCTCCACCCAGCATGAACCAAAACACCATAGAGTGTGTACTTCAGTTCTCCGTCCTGCAATATACAAGTCAAGGGAAAACCCAACAATAGAGATTATGGTTAGAAGAGATAGCACGTGAAGAATGTATGTGGCATTCACTCGAATCGGCACCAAATACCAGATGCAAGATAAGCATATGTATAATCTAATGTAATCAAGATAAATAGTTTAAACAAACTGAATATCAGTTGCAAACAACATAAATGACTACCAGTATTTCAGAAACTATGTTATCCCTTTCAAAGTGCAATACTAACAAATTCCATAATCTCCCAAAAAAACATATACTCCAATGTAGTTATCTTATTTGATCAAATCTTGAGAATACAAAAAAATAAATCAAACTTACATGTGGGGCAGTTACAAAAGGTTTCAAGTCCAATGTAGGGCCAAAATGAATCTTCTTGTTGATCTTTTGTCCAGCTAATTGTGAATCAAACCGCTTTAAGTGAATAGTAAGCACATAAGGTGCCTTGTGAATGGTAAGCTGTTTGAGAGCCTTAACTTTCTGCTTGCACTGCTGGCATTGGTAATGCCTTTCCCCACCATCCAACTGCTCTTTGGCAGTGAAATGAGCTAGTGCCTTGTGCAAAGATTCTGCCTTCGCAATTTCAAGGCTCAAGTCCAAGAATGGATCAAACTTGTTTGAAGAAAAGGAACACTGCGTGCATTTTACCTGAAGCAACAACACCATCACCGAAGAAAAAGCAGGAACCCAAGAATCAAATATATATTTTCTTGGGATTTGAAATATATAAATATGTAAAAATAAAAACTCTGTAGCAATACAAGTAAATCCATCCAAAAAAATATTCCATGTTTTTATAATGATGAATTCTTAATTGTTCAAAATAGAGCAAAGTATAGCCTGTAATTAACAGGGACAGAAAAGTTAGCAAAGCAGAAAATTACCTGACTACGGAGGCTACCACCAAATATCTTGTGAACCAAACTTTTATCATAAGCACTTGGTGATTCACTTGGAACTCCTGAAGGTAAGCAGCATTTATGCATTGATTCCAGTAAGTTTACCATATATTCATGAGCATCCTCCTGCCTCGAGTTCCGGAAATTACGTGATATGCCTATTAAGTGGTCAAGGATTCAGGGACAATAAATTTTGAATGAACTGCAACCCCCTGATTCGAAAATGTTAAAATATATATTTACTCCACACCACATATTACGTGACTTGGTAAAGATGACTACCTGCACTCAGCTAAGTGGAATACTGGAATGAGTGTATCATGTATCAGCACAATTCATAGTCCTTTATCTTTTAAAAAAGGATACAAGTATTAATTAAACCAGCCAGTAATAAAAGGCAATGTTATGATGAATATTGTTTTGCTAGGACACGAAAGACAGGAATTTGATGCAGAGCAAAAAATTAAATTATCAATTTTAAATTATTTTGTATTATTGATTGGATATAAAATTATTAGGAATATTCTAGAATAGTATCTTGATATTTATTAGTAGTAGAGATGTATAAGGATTCTAAGAGAGATTTTAGGATTTTACTTGGTTGTTAAGTTGTAGGAGTCTATTTAAATGGTTGTAACTTCTCTTATCATCAAGAATTGAATTATGAATTAAATTATTGTGTTTTGTGGGTTGTTGCCCTAGTTATTCTTCTTTGATCCCATTGTTTTTCCTCTCCTCTATTCCGTCCTTCATCAGAGTTAAAGATATTTTCAAAAGAGTTTGATATAGTGAAGGATATTTTCATGACTTCAGACTATTTCACTCGTTAGCAGAAATGGTCGCAATGATTCAAAAGATATCCATAAATTAAACTTGTAAACAGTTATGAGCTAAGAAAACACTGAAGAGCTACTCCAACTATAATTAGGAAATTAATAAAGCATGAAATATCTCAAGGATACACCGCAAATTCGAGACTATCTCCTTCGGAGCTAATATTCTTCCTGTTGACTGTAGAGCACGGCTAACATGTTTCTGAATTGCGCACAAAGCACAAAATCCAGCAGTACGACCTTACATAATCAAATAAAAAGAAAATAATAATAATATTAACATCTAGCCAGCCCAATGAGACAATATAAATGGGAGCTGAACAGTCGTAAATAAAATATATACTTTATTGATGGAAGTATCCTAAGTTCTGTACTTTAAGTTCAATTTCCTCTTCCAAAAATCAATTATAATTGGATCTAATAAAAGTATTAGTTAGTTATCTATTCCGTGATAATACATTTCTAAGACAAACTATTTTGTTCATCAAATTCTACACCAAATATCTCTATAATGAATTAGAACAAAGGCACAAAGACCGATAACTATATTCGTACTTCCAAGTACACTCATTGTCATTCACACACATTTTGATTTCCCCTGCACGCCATCAATTTAGACATACAATAAGAATTTTCTTTCTAACCTAAGAGAAACATACCAATGCTAGGTAATCGAAATATGAAATGTATTGAAGGTCTAAAATTATTTTCTGATTAACCGACTTAATGAGGTGGGAAGATCCAGACTTCCACGAATAATACTATATGATCCAACAATGATGGTGGTGGTTCACTTTCATTTCTCTTTTCCTGGAACGTATTAAGCAATATAATATATACAGTTGAATGAGTCTTTATATATGTCTCTTACTTGTGTAGGACTACAATAACAAAGTATTGTATCAAACAATAAATACCTCATGTGGGGGAAGTTAAAGAAGTTTGGAGGAGTATAAAATATGAATCACCCAATAGTTGGGGTCTTACACTCCGATTAGAGTTTGTATAGCAATTTGCTCCCAAAAAAGTTTAGTTAAATAGGTTCCACTTGCACCAACTGAGCTACTTAAAGGTGTATGAGGGGTGGAATCCAGAAAATATTGTACAAAGGGCAAGAGGCTGTGTGGATACTGAATATGAAAGAAGACTCACATGAAGTTTGATGCTTTCCACTCTGTAAATATGCAGCTAAAGGCTCTGTGTATGTCAAACACTGCAATACAGAATTCAGAAAACAAGTATTTCCAAGATTTGCCAAACCAGCACCCTGTAGATCATTAATAACATCACCAAAGTTGTTCCATGGAATGTCATCAAACTAAATCAAAATTCAAAAGCATATACCAAAAGGATAAAAATTGATGTGTGTCTACACATAAAAAAACGCATCTGTGCATATGGACTAAACATAAGAATTAGCAAAAATAAAATTCCCAACTTCCTTTTTGTCATATTCATTCAATACCCCAAGAGCCGGATTGGAACATGCAGAATAAACGTAAACTAAGTCCAATTAAGCATTAACAAACATTGGATAACCAAATTTACTAAAGAAAAATTAATAAATATTTTCAACCAGAAAAATCATATCAAACTAAATTGATACTACATATATTAAATATATTGATGCATACGGTAACAAACAGACCTGTAACGAAAAGTAGATATTGAAACAAAAATTCAAAGCACCAACCAAAGAGGTGAGTATAGCATGCAAAAACAAAGGAACTAAACTCAACAGATCATTGTGACACAGATTAATAAGCATACATACATTAACACCTACAACCTACTTGAGGGTCATATTAAGAGCCCGTTTGGCAGATCGAAACGGTTAGATAAATTTTAAAAGGAGAGGTCTTTATGCTTGGTGACTCTTCGAAAACACTTCTACAATTCATTTATTTATTGTGTCAAAAATACTTCTGAAATTCTGACAGCAGGCACTAGCCTAATTTTCTTATAAAAATACTTTTGTTGAACGCTCTACACTTAAATGGGCTTCACTCCGACGCATTGCTCTACCAACCAAGATCTCACTAAACGACTTGTGGTTTCTTAAAGCAACCACAAAACAGAGATATCCAGCAAAACATAAAAAAGTTAAAAAAAGGACGCAAAAAGCAACAAAGTAAATATATAAGACGCTATACCACGATTACACATTTTAATAGAAATAGATAATATCCCAACTTCGTTTTGAGATTAAAAGAAATACTACTAGTAAGCTAATACATGTAGAGATAGCATCTAACTTGGAACTACAAAAACGATTCCTTACATAAACAGAACTCATATAAAAAATTAACAGATCACCCACTGACTAAGTTTGATGAAAGCATTCCAGCTCCATCATAATAGCTAAAGTGAGTAGATATTTCTTTCGTATGCATCAAAATGTAGTAAAGATTAACTCACGATTCTCCTGGGAGTGAACCCAAAATTGAGCTCAGGATCAATTCCGATGTCCAAACCCTCCGACCCATCTCCCAACTTCCCAGGCTTAGTAGGTTTCGGACCTGGCTTTTGGGGATTCGAGCTGGTAGGGTTCAGAGTCTCTAGTTTAAAATTTCCTCCACCATTACTGAACCCATTGAAAGGTTTCCTAGACAGATGAAATTCGACTCTCCTTGATGTTAGCGACAAATCAGACCCAGATAACCCACCTCCAACGTTGGATTCCATGGAGCTACCGATCTTCAGGCTATCAGCAGCCATCAGATACAAATTATTGGAAGCAAACACCTTCCTCTATGATTATGTGTGTATATAAAGGCGTATTACCGCATATAAAGCGAATACAAATCGTATGAATATCCTCCGATCGCCGTGACCATGGAAACGACGGCGATGTGTCGGCTGGTTACAGAGGCGGAGAAAGAAAATTTGATGTCTCCTAAACCCTACAAGCCCCTCTACACTATCCGCGTCGCGCTTCTAAAGTAGTCAGTGGTATTTAAAAAAAATATTGTTAAAATTGTCAAATTATAGAAGTATATCGCCATGTTGCTCGACATTATGATTTGTTCGTGTATTATTAAGCTTCCTGAAATAATTAACGGTAATGTTTGTAGTAATAATAAAGTTGAGCTCAAATTCTTAAATGATAATTCTTTTTTTTTTTAACATTTTTGTTAACATTTGACTAGAACTTAAATAATTATGAAAAATTAATTCGCATTATTATTATTGGGTGCTGAAAATAGCCTTTTTATTATTAACAAGTAATAATTTATATGTCATTTCAAACAACGTGTGTATAAATGTGTTTGAAAATAATATCTCATGGTAATTTTGATAGAAAAACAAATTTAATTATAATTAAAGCAAATGAGATAAATGGATTTGCTTTTGTTTAATATTTATGTATGTACACTTTATTAATAATGAAATTGATATATCATTTATTTTGTGTTATAGTAAATATGATTTGTTTTTACTACCGAGGACATATCCTTCTCTTTTTCTTTGGCGCACTCATTCTAAGTCACAAATACTCAACTTGTAATATTTAAAATAATCAAAATTTATTTTCGTTGGGGACTCTTTCTAAGTCACAAATACTCAACTTGTAATGTTTAAAATAATCAAAATCTATATCGTGCTCATAGTTAGGCACTATAATTTGCAAATTCTCATCTTGTTTGAATTATGCTAAATAATTCAAAATATTTTCATGTTACATGACAAATATGATGTGTTAAAAGATAGTTATATACTTTAATGCATATTAATTTATTTTAGTGCGCTAAACAAAGCTTTTTAAATAGATTGTTAGTATGAACTTTTTCGATATTTATTCTCACCTCATCCAACGTGTTTTCGATACTAACTCGCGGTAAATAAATTAATTACATAACTAATAATAAATACAATAAAACAACACTAAACAACCTTATAAAATATATAACTAACTCGTAAATTTTTATTTATTTATTTTTAATTATATAATGACTTAGATTTTAACTTAGTTTTTCAAACAAATGAAAATAGTCCTACACTAATTTGACCACGCCTCACGCTTAATAATATATACAAATTATAAACAAGATAAAAATTGTATTCATCAAGACTAAATCAATTGATTTTGTATATAAACATATATATTGGTCATAAAAAACAGAAACCATGACTCGATTGAAGCTTTTGGGTAATTATATTACGGAGACAAAGTTTATTCGGTACACAATATTTATCAAATTAAATTAACATTTTTATATCATTATATTTTTATGCGCGCACACACATGTGTGTATATTAAGTGTTATTAATGTTGGTTCTAACATGTGTATTGTAGTCCATATACATCTTATATGTGAAATTTTGCAATATATATTTTCTAAGTGAAACATGTCCTTATTTAATTAAGAAACTACAAGAATGGATTTAAAATATTCGCCATATATGAAAATTATTTTTTTCATCATAATGAAAGCAAATTTAATCTTGTAATTTTAAAAATTACTTAAAAAACCACTAATATTATTTAGTAGGAATAAAATGCTACGGATTCATCAATAGTAATTCTAATAAATGGTATTTAGAAGAACCTTTTTTTTTCATTTGTAACCATGAGATGTCTTATCATTATTACGATATTTGTAGATATTGTGTTTCTTATTATGTTTATTTTAATGCATAATAACACGCCACAAAATATTCGAATTCATTACTATATCAAAAAAATTATGCAATATTCCATTAGGGAAAAATAAATTAACATCAACTATCTATTCTTTTATTATCTAGTTATAGTATCAAACATTGGAATAAGCCATTCAAATTAATTTGAGACTTTGAATTTAAAAAATCCTTTATCATTTTATGAACACTACCCCTAATTACCCAAATTTGTTGATAACATTGGAAGAATAAAATACTTTTTTATAAATTTAAGATTTATAATAGTCCTAATAAAATTACAAAAAGAAGTTTTATATAAAATAATATAATTATTTATTTATCAATAATTTAATTTCTTCTTATCAAGAAAGTTGCTGAAAAATTTGTTAGCCGGCGAACACCCCTAGGTCGGTGACTCGGTAGAGTAACGGTAAGAAATAGACGTAAGATATATATCGCTTAAGCAACGGCCCTTCTCTTTCTTGATATTTACGCAATCCAGACATCTTCTTCTCACAGCACAACGAAAAGTTTCGAGCACCAAATTGGTAAATCCCCTATTCTCTTCGCATCTGCTTGTCATGAAGTATGGCTCAACACGCCGTCGTATTTGTCCTCATGACGTGCCCCTTCGACAAAGTCTGCAATTTCTCTTGTGACTAATTAAGCTGATCCGAGCTTCTCTTTCCTTCTTCTTCTTATTCGGATGCAGAGTCGAAAATTACAGAGAAACGAAAAAAGATTTGCAGTACACATACCGAAAGATATTACGGCCAACGATCACATTCACAACTACATATATACTGCTACTCGTTCGCCGGATTTTTGAGATATAAAACTTTGAGTGATTGTTATTCATATATATTTTTTCTAAATTTCTCAACGTTGCTTTCATATTTCTTCAAATTCTACATAATTTCCTGTGTATATATACGTATCTACACGCATACTCGTATAGACGTGTAGTTTTGTGAATTAGGAGTTGGGACTTCACCAACTGATGCGAATCAGGAGGAGTTGTTAGGGTTTTAATTATAATTTTGGATGGTTTTGCTGAATTCAAATGGCATTGTTTCGTAAATTATTCTACCGGAAGCCACCTGATGGACTCCTCGAGATCTCTGAGAGAGTTTATGGTATTTTATTGCCCTTATCCCCTTTCTTCATTAATGCTCTTTACTTGAGTAATTGCACGATGTGTTTGTTACAAATTTGATGTGCTTGTGTAATTATTGGTTTCGCATTCAGCTTATATGTTTCGGTGCACACACATATACTTGTACGTGGGTACACAATTCTGTCTTCTTTTTTTGAAGAACTATTGATTTTGCCTTTTACAGCAGAGCCGAAATGTATGTTACTTGGCAATTGGACGCATACTGTATTGGCTTACTACTTTATTCTATTGTCAAAGAGGCAAACTTATAGGTCACACATGAATTTAAGTTGGGTCATCCAAATAAACTGAACTTGGATTTATCTTTCACAGACAAAAGTTTTCTATCTAGTGAGACGTAATATTTGTATTGAGTAAAACTTATAAGTTTATTTAGTTGTTGATTGATGGTGATAAGTTTGTTTAGTTGTTGATTGATGGTGATAAGTTTGTTTCGTTGTTGATTGATGGCTTTTACATCTTCTGCATGTTTAGTATTTGATTGCTGTTTCACCACGGATGCTTGGGAAGCAGAAGAATATAAAGTTTATGTGGGGGGAGTAATAGGTCAACTAAGGGATCACTACCCTGATGCCTCTATCTTGGTATTCAACTTTCGTGAGCTAGGGACACCGAGTCAGATTGCTAATGCCTTATCTGATTATGATATGACTATAATGGACTATCCTCGGCATTACGAAGGTTGTCCATTACTTCCGATGGAGGTTATCCACCATTTTCTAAGGTCGGGTGAGAGTTGGCTCTCACTTGGACAACAAAATGTACTTTTAATGCATTGCGAAAGAGGTGGTTGGCCTGTTATGGCATTCATGTTGGCTGCATTGTTAATTTATGGGAAACAATATTCTAGTGAGCAGAAGACATTGGACATGGTATATAAGCAGGCTCCTCGAGAGCTTTTGCATTTTCTCTCTCCCCTAAATCCAATTCCCTCCCAGCTAAGGTACTTACAATATGTATCAAGGAGGAATGTGTCTACAGAATGGCCTCCGCTCGATAGGGCACTCACATTGGACTGCATCATTATTAGAATGATCCCAGACTTTGACGGAAAGGGAGGTTGTCGGCCAATATTTCGAATTTACGGACAGGATCCTTTTCTAGCTTCAGATAGAAACTCTAAACTTTTATTCTCAACACCAAAGAGGAGCAAGGCTGTTCGGCACTACAAGCAGGTAGTATTCGTCTTTCTTTCCATTACTTAATATTCTTACACATGAGAAACTGAGAATGTTCAAAATCCTTGTGCGCCTATAAGAAAAAGGCAAAATGCATTGTTTTGTTGTTGTATATGTATCCTAAATGATTTCGGCACATCAGCCACACCCAGAATTACCTGAGTTATGCTATTTGTTCAGCAAACTGTGTACCAATGCTTTCAATCTATTTAACCTGAAATAGTTTTTCCTATATGGTTCTCGACAATCATTTGTGCAAGCAGTCTTACCCAGTCCATAAAAGAAAAGAAAATTTCTTTTACATAAGATTTAGTATTTTCGTATACAGAAGAATTTTTTGCATGAAGGAGAATATGTGATGCATAGACTCAACGAAAGGTTTTGTTGGATTTTAATAGAAGGTGAAGCAAACAAGGATAAAATGTCCTGCACATAAATTTCTTAAGCATGTTTATGTATTTTATGTGTTTGTCTGACTATAAGTACATAAATAAGCAAAGTTTCTTCTTGAATGATTAAATGAAGATTATCTTGGTATTATATATGATTTTCATTAGCATAAGATGTTTTTAAATTAATATGAATTTGCAATATATTGTTTTTAAAAGTTCACATTTTGGTTTTATAGTGCATCAGTGTGAGCTGCTAATTAGGATATGATGATGTAGAAAATATGGAACAGCACGGGAACTTTTGTTATTCTTAATTATTTGGTGGTTTGCTGTACGATGATGGAATATATTTTCCAAGACATGGTGGATATATAAATGAAATATTTTTTACTACAGGATATTTAATTCACATCGTAAATAATATTAAGAGGTCATAAAGCTGTAAATTCTCTAGCATTCGAACATGCCATCTCTTCATTTGAACCAATTACCAGATGTGATTTTAACCTTGCTTGTAGGCATTAAGGTGAGGGAAGTCAGCAGTTGGGTGCTTAGAACTTAGCTGCACCTGATTAGGTCCCCAAAGCAATAGTCAGCAGTTGGGTGCTTAGAACTTAGCTGCACCTGATTAGGTCCCCAAGGCGATAGTCGTTTAAAATATATATCTCATGTAAGTTCCGTTTTTTTAGGAGAAACTCTATCTCAAGGATTGGACAATGACTTAGTGAGTCGGGATATAAAGCTTGACTAGTAATTATATCCCAAATTGAACCTTTCTTTCACATTTTCAACAATTCCATTCTGTATTCTATTTATTCTCTTATATAGACTACTCTTGGTGTCTCACACTTGTTATGATGTGAATATCTTCATATGTTGTTGCAGGCGGAATGCGAACTAGTTAAAATTGATATCAATTGCCACATTCAAGGTGATGTTGTGCTTGAGTGTATCAACTTACATGATGACATGGAACGTGAAGGGATGATATTGCGAGTCATGTTTAATACTTCTTTTATTAGATCAAATATATTAATGCTTAATCGCAATGATGTTGACATGTTGTGGGATGCTAAGGATCAATTTCCAAAGGACTTTAGAGCAGAGGTTAGTTATTAACGTGTGTTATTCTTCGCTCTTTTATAATGTTGTTTCTCATACAAGCCAAGTTCATGCATCTGTATATATGTAATACAAAAATTGTTATTTGGATGAAGGTTCTTTTCTCAGAGATGGATTCTGCTGCTTCTATAGTTCCTGTAGATTTGTCTTGTTTTGAGGAAAAGGAGGGCCTTCCTGTTGAGGCATTCGCTAAAGTTCAAGAGATTTTCAATAGTGTGGACTGGTTGGTTCCGAAGACAGATGCTGCGTTAGATGTTATTCAGCAGATAACTGCTTCAAATAATGTCCAAGAGGGGTCAGATGCTGGTACTCATAAAGCTGTGGATCCGAGCACTTTGTTGCTTCACATAATTCCTGAAAAGCATCAAGATAAACTGAGTATTGTAGCAGAGGAAAATAACAGTAAAAGTCCCATACACTTGGCATTGGAGAAGCAGTCTGTGGCCTCATTCAGACAGAGTCAAGTTGAAGATATCACTGAAGATAAGGCTGAGCCAAATTCCTCCATGGGTTTCAGAACTGAGCCAATTTCTCTGTCGCCACCTTCACCAAGACTGTCCTCTAGTATATCTGCTACAGAGTCTATTTCTTCTCCACATCCACAGTCTGTGCCAGAGAAGCCTCAACATCTATCAACTTCTGAAAGTATGCATCCTTCAGTTTTAGAAAAGCCTGAGATTGACATACACAAAGGTAGCCAATCCTTGTTGGCTCGTCAGACTGCAACTGAGACTCTGCCAGTTCAGGTTTCCAAAGATTTAGATGAAAGTTCTCGTCCCTATCCTGAAGGCCTTGTGATTGATCCATCTTCTCGTCCCATTCCTAGACTAGCTAATGAGGAGAATTTTTCTTCTAGAACTAAATCTTCTCCACCTCCACCTCCTCCACCTTTACCTGTTAAAGATACAGCTGTTTCCACTGGACGGTCTCCATCCCCTCCCCCCCCACATACACCACAGGCACCTGAAACTCCCCCTTTGAAGGACAGCACATCTAGGATTCAAAAATCCCCACCTATTTCCCCGCCAAAACTAAATATCTCCCGCCACCCTTTGAAGGATAAATCAGATACTAGAACTGAATCACCTCCAGCTCCATCTCCTTCCCATACAGATTCGCCGCCTCCACCTCCACCCCCGCCCCCGCCCCCACATCCTCCTCAAACAAAGACGTTACTTCCAAATCCTTTGAAGAGTGATGATGGTACTAAAATTGGGCCTCCTCCTCCTCCACCCCCACCCCCTCCCCTGCCTTCTGTTTCTGCTTCAAGGGAAGACCAAGCTGTTACAGCTAAAGTGGCTCCACCACCTCCTCCTCCACCAACTCCACCGTTGAAGGAAACTTCAGCTTTGAAAGACAGACCACCACCTCCACCTCCTCCTCCAGTTATTGCACAGATGGCAAACTCAACATCGGTGCCCCAACCACCTCCACCTCCTGTTCCCAGTTCTTCGTCTAATTCTTCAAATGTTCCTTCTGCGCCCCCTCCTCCACCTTTTATGGGTGCTGGAAAGCCTCAATCTCTACCTCCTCCTTCTGCTCCACCATCGGCAGCAAAAGGACGAGGTCTCGCACGTACCTCAACTTCAAGGAATAACCAGACCAAGAAATTGAAGCCATTGCATTGGTTAAAGTTAACTAGAGCAGTACAAGGAAGTTTGTGGGCTGAAGCACAAAAATCTGGCGAAGCTTCGAAGTATGTATGGTTTTGTATAGGTATAGTTTATGTTTCTGTTAAATCTTAATTTCAGACATAATGTCTAATGAACTGGTGATCTGCTATTCATGTACTTTAGAGCCCCAGAGATTGATATATCAGAACTCGAGTCTCTATTTTCAGCAGCTGTTCCAAATTCAAGTAAAGGGGGCATAGGGGGTAAAACAAACTCACGTGCCCCAGCAGTAAATAAGCCTGAGAAAGTCCAACTGGTAATTTATTTAAGCTTTCTCCCTTTTTTCTTTGTTGCTAATATGTAAAATCCATTGTTGATCATCCTTTAGTGATATAGAAATGTACCGTCTTGATATTAGAAGGCGAGAGGGCTGTTGTTGGGATATATTGAGAACCATTTTGTCATGGGATTCATAGTTGTCAATATCATGAAATTTAGAACCTTATACACTTAATTAGGAGAGAATTCTTATCAGCATCAACTGTTGTCATGGAATCCAATTCCATATTTCTGGATATCTAACTTCTTGAGGTATTGAAAAGTTGGATATTGTTTTCAATACCCATGAAGAGACAAAAATATTAATAGTGTTGGCGGTTTTTGTTCAAGTTGTTTTCAGTAATACCAATATCTTCAAATTACACCTACATATAATTATATGGAAATTCATTCAATTTTAGTAGTTATAGTGCTGGTTGTGAGCCCTGTGAATCATCATATTTTTTCTTCTTTTTCACAGATTGACCACAGACGGGCCTACAACTGTGAGATCATGCTTTCAAAGGTCAAGATACCTTTGCATGAATTAATGGTGAGTTACTTTACACTTTCCTCTTTTAATAAATAAAAATGTCTTAATTTTTCTTGTAAACCATCAAGCTTTGATATCTGTTAACAGATTTAGAAGTGGAAGTTAGATTCTATGGTGGCAAAATATCAAGCTTTAATTACTTTTGCTCTTTAGCCGTGCTAGAAGTTGAAGTTATACTCTATATAGTGTCATATTTGAGTTGAAGGTACAATTTTTTTTACGATTGATCAGCGTAGTTCAGTACTTAGGTCATATATTGTGTTATATAGTCACTATTATGAGCTGTTCTCTGCTGGCCATCGTGATGTTTGTTTCTCTCCGCACTTATAATTTCTGTGTTTACTCTAGGTTGCACTATTAATGGTGGACAGCATAAGATTCCACTTTACTACACTTCTATATCTGATCCACTCTATCACATTGTCGAATCTAGAAAAACTGAAGTGAAATTATGCCTTCATTGAGTGGCATTGAAGTGTGAAGAGTTATTTTACATAGATTGATATATTTTTATACTCCTAATAATATCTGAGTCTTTAATGGAGAAGTAGTTTTCCTTGCTACTTCCAACATACTGGAAGTATATTCTCGAGGTTTAATGGTTTATAAACACTATGAACCTTTGGCTGGTATTTGACTTGACTTTCTTCTAATATTGCATTTACAATTTTACATGACGGTCTCACTTACTTCCTTGCCATATTAGGGATATCTTATTTGTTAATCAATGAGCGACTTTTGATATTGGCAGAATTCAGTCCTAGCCTTGGAAGATTCAGCACTAGATGCAGATCAGGTTGATAACCTTATAAAGTTCTGTCCAACAAAAGACGAGATGGAGCTGCTTAAGGTAGTGAACTAATTATTCTGAATCAGTTATATAGTATATTTTGAATATAATCCAAGTTAAACGAAAGTTTGTTTTTGACTAGATTTAATGATACATAGGTATCTACAGAAAATACTGTCTCACGTATATATTTTGAGGTTGGTGCTTTACTGATATTTTCTCTGACAGAACTACAAAGGCGAAAAGGATAAGTTAGGGAAGTGTGAACAGGTGAGTCATCACCTTTTGTCCATGGATTTGCTATGCTAATCTTTCACTTGTAATCGGGTAGACTTTTGTTTATGAATTCTTCTGTTAGATGAAATGAATACGGGTTGTTTGTGATTCTTCATGACAGTTCTTCTTGGAGTTAATGCAAGTACCACGGACTGAATCCAAGCTTAGAGTTTTCTCATTTAAGATACAGTTCAATTCCCAGGTCAGGAAACACTAGTCATTTTATCCTTGCTACAAGCTTTATTTTTTGTTAAAGCTAAAGTGTGTAACATGTCAGGTTTCTGACCTCCGGAATAGCTTGGATGTTGTATATTCAACGGCAGAACAGGTAGGTAGTTCTGTTAATGTTTCATATATTTGTTTTTATCAGTAATAGAAAAAGTCAAAAGGAAATGGACATTTTATTGATCTTTTGATGGTATCCAGATTAGGAATTCTGCAAAGTTGAAGAAAGTTATGCAGACAATTCTTTCTCTAGGAAATGCATTGAACCAAGGAACTGCAAGAGGTGAGTTGTCAATTAGAGTTGTCTCGAATTTTGAAATCATCTACCACTATGATCTATTGCTTTGTCATTCTTCTTGTTGATAAACCAACAGTTGTCATGCTTGTTCTTGCATTATTGTTTGCTCAAAACTCTTAGCAAGTTCTGGGTGCAAGATAAGATAATTAAACTAGAGCTAACATGTCAATAACATATTTGTGTGTGTTGTATGTATCCGAAATACTTTAGTAAGTTTCAAGGGATGTGGACTGTGGAGCATTGAAGCAGTTTCTCATATGTAGAGGTGTTTGTGTTGTTACTACTGATGTTATTATGAGTTTGCATTTCTCAGTATTTTGCATTGATCATCACATATAATATATCATTTTATGTTGAACAAGAATATTTATACGATGGATGCAGAGTAAAAACGTTCATCCATAGAAGTTTGTTTCTGCCACTTGGTTACCTCCTTGCATACAGCTGATTGTGTTATAGTGCATTTTTCCAGGCTCTGCTGTTGGGTTTAGGTTGGATAGCCTCCTTAAATTGACTGAAACGCGTGCTCGCAACAACAAAATGACCCTTATGCATTATCTATGCAAGGTATAGACTTCTCTGGTAGAGTACCATATTTTCTTGTAAGATGTGCATGTTTACTTTTCATCTATGGATATTTCATCCTGAGTCAGTGAACACGAGCATGAAACAAGCTGGTTTTCTAAGAAATTCAACCTGTATTCTTTCAACTTAAAGGGGATTTTTTCAGGGAGCTTAGGTCCAGACATGTTATTTGAACACTAAAGATACATAGTTGTTACATTATGTATCTTGTAGCGTATTATGTTTTTGATGTGATGGATGTATGATACAAAGACGGATGAAATCGTGATCTTCTATATTCAAACATATTTTTTAATTTTTGGTGATGGTTTTGAAACACCCAACTGTGCGGACGAAAATAAAATTGATAAACAAAGGAGCATACAAATCTGGTAAGTCTTTTTATGTGTACAATAGTATTTTAACCATGTAAGTTGAACATATTTCCTGGAGTAATCTTTTTTTATAATTTTGAATTGTTATTCTACACGTCACCAAAAACTAAGAAAATTTGTAGAATTTCAGATTTTAGCATGTCCTATTCAGCCATATGGTTTGATTTTTGTAGAGCATCGTAAAGAGAATTTTTTTTACTATAGCCCATTCTAGATTCTGACACATATATATATAAAGTAATTTACTGGAAACTCAGGCATATTAGCTTAACCAGAATGTAGTATTAGCCAACTCAATATTGTTACAATTGCTTTTTCTAGATCAAATATAACTATGAATTTTAACATCAATAACACCTTTAACCCATATTAGTTGGGGCTGGTAGCTGATGAAGGAATGAGATCATAAATATAAAATAAATTTCAGATTCATCTTTGATCTACAGGAGAATAATCCAAATTTCCAAGTGGTGAGAAAGGATTTACCTTAAAGCTACCAATTCAAAAGGTAGCTGGAGAAAAATAAAAAACATGTTTAGTTGAAGAATATGAGAAACTCTAACAAGAGTTTAAAGGCTTAGTGACCGATATATATAATACATTAACATTTATAATCTTTGCAATTGAATCTGTTTAAGACTTTAAGGCTTCAGAGATTAGTTTTAGTCTTTTAAATATCTGCAAAAACATTTTTAAGCTGCTGCCAACTTTAAAAAGTATCGTTAAGTGCATCATTTTGTAAGATCTGCATCATCTTGTGGTTGATACTTAAGACATGGTTTTACATTCAAAATAGTTTGTGTGATTCGTATCAAATTGCTTCTCTATGGTATCATATCTTATAATACGTAATACATATGGCATAACATTCATGTCTTGTGATTGTGCTTAATTTTATGTTACTATGTTTTTCAGTATTTGTTTGAGTGTTTTTTTCTACTCCCGTTCCAAAATTAGAGTTAAATTCCTCTTTTAATGTAGAACTATTTGCAATTTTCTATAATTTATATTGGTGACATGAATTTGTAAAAATATTAAAGTATAAAATTATGGATTTAAGAGTAATCTTTGGGTATTTCATGATATTTCACTTCGAAATTCCCAAAAATAACTTCAATTTTGAATTGTCAGATTTCACAAACCTATTTTGTGTAAAGTGAAATGTATCTCTAACTTTAGAATGGAGGGAATATTGTTTTAGTGTAATCATTAACTTGATTGGTGAATAAACCAGAATATCGCTTTTAGGATCAAATGATGGAGAGCCTTCTCCTGCAACATGGTTCCTTGTCTTCCCTCCCTTAATTCTGCTGTATTACCTGTAGGTGCTTGCTGATAAACTGCCAGAACTTCTGGATTTTTCAAAAGATCTTCACAGCTTGGAACCTTCGTCAAAGGTTTAATTTTTTAGGGTTGTGTGAAGCCAAATTAATGAGGTAATATCTGCTGATTCGATATTTTATTTCATCCAGATACAACTAAAGTTTTTGGCCGAGGAAATGCAAGCTATAAACAAAGGATTAGAGAAAGTTGTCCAGGAACTGTCGTCATCTGAAAGTGATGGGCCTGTTTCTGAAGATTTTCGTAAGGTACCTTGCACACTGCATACTTATTAGCCTACTGATGGGGAAAATACATAAATGAGTGAGCCGGCCAGGTTGCTAGTGGTAGTGAACAATTGAACATTATGATAGTTACCTACATGTGTACAAGTCATTTTATCCTTGTGCCCACCAAATGAAGGTAGTGCATAAATCTATATTTCTGTTCTAATAAGTAAAATTGGCTTCAGCTTGATATTTCCCCTAGAAAATCAGGAGAACTTAACATGTTAAGTAGAAAAGGTCTGCTGAGAAGCAGAGATTAATGGTTTTTTTTCTTTTCTTTTGTTTCATCATTTTACTTCGCCTACTAAGCATTGTTACACAAGACAGATCTAACACGATACTCAACTTGGGCTGAGATCATAGGAGAGCAAGAAGTCTCCTTTTCATTAGTCAAACTACCTCATATTCAGGGTCCCTTTAGAGTTGAGATATACTGAAATAGGAAACCAAATTGGATGCTCTACAACTCTATCTTCCCTCTGTTGAGCAAAAGTTTTATTGTTGAATAGGTAGCTTTAATAGCAGTTTGTTGAGTTTAAGCTGGATCAGGCTTTATATCTATTACTGGATTGGAAACTCTATCCCTGTTATGCATCTGTCTAGTATGTGATATGAAATTTATTTTAAGCGAGATCCTTATTTTAGAAGCCTGATACTGTTTTCTGCAAGACCACATGAAATTCTTATTCTGTACTTGTATATAGGCTTTGAAGGAGTTTCTTTGTTTTGCTGAAGGTGAAGTAAGGTCTTTAGCTTCACTTTATTCTGTGGTGGTATGACTCTCTTCTTTTCTTTGGAGAACTTATCTAAGGTTTCCTGTCGAGTCTAATATAAATGTCTTGTTTCCAATATAGTGTTTAATACTGAAATCATTACAGGGAAGAAATGTAGATTCATTGATTCTTTACTTCGGAGAAGATCCATCTCGTTGTCAATTTGAGCAAGGTATTTTATTACATATGGTTGAAGCTAGTGGTGTGCTGCATATTCAAGCCAGGGAAAAACTGGGATCATTGGAAATGCTATATAGTTCCTCTCAGAACTGGATTCTCATACTTGTCTAGAACTTTGAAGGCATAATACTGCATGCATATTCAGATCATAAACATGCTAAGTGCGCTCACGTGCACACACATACACGTATGTGTGTATACATATATATCTGTATGTATATATGGGAAAAAGGGAAATAGCAGTGCTCTATTACCCCCCAACCCCCCCTCCACACACACACACACACAACCCACCCATCTGTATGGTTTGAATTCTTCCCAAACGTTGACTATTTTTTTTTCTACAGCCCATAATCTCTATTCCATATGCATTTATATAATATTTTTTCCTTAAATGTTCATATAGTTTTGAACTGCACTGTCTATTAACTGGAGCTCAAAGAAATGTCCTTGTCAAACAACATTCTGCTGTTTTTCCCTATGAATTTCCTATAAATCTTAAATTCAGGTGGGATATAGACAAACATCAACAGTTGAGACACATTAATGCTTTCTTTGCTAATTTGTATATGAAGTGTGTTGAATTATTGAGGTGGTTGCACAGGGAACATGTTACTGGACTAACTTCTTTCCAAAGCACCCAATTCTCATTTACTAGCTCCAACCAGTATTGGTACATTAACTATTAACCCCTTTCCATATCTTGTTTTTTACTTTCACACATGTAACATCTTAGTATGGCATTAGTCTCTTTGTCTGATGATTGATTACCTACATGGCTAAAAGTAATTAACTAGCTTAGATATACTTAAATATCCTTTTATGTTATATATTCTTCTCCAATTGTAGATCCTTTAAATTCTGAAGGTCTAGTATCATTTTATAAATTAATATTTTCTGTAGTTGTTTCAACTCTGCTCAACTTTGTGAGGACGTTCAATAAAGCTCATGAGGAAAATTGCAAGCAGCTGGAGTTTGATAAGAAAAAGGCAGAGAAGGAAGCAGCAAGCAGTCAGACAAATATGAATACTTTAGTTACGACTTGACAAGTTCTCCTAGCTTAAGTGTCAAATAATTCATTCTCACGATTCAGCTTCAGAGTTACATTTTTCTGGATAAACATATATGTCTGCTGCAGAATAAATAAAAACACCTGATGTATTGATTGCTTTGCAAGTGACAATGTGCTCCAGATGATGATATTAAGGAATAGAGAGAAGATTTTGGTGGTGAATGAACAAAGACTCAAAAGATTGTACATTTGGCTGTCAGAAGTCCAAAGTTGTGGTCATGTTGATCAACATGAGTTATCAGAAATATTGTCAAAATGTAAGCTCCTACAACCCTCCCTGCTTTCTGGTTTTTCATATCCTCTTGCCATTTTAGGTTTTGGGATATTGGATTTTTCAGTCCCTTTTAGATATTTAGATCTTTTCAATCCGAGCTTTCATGCCGAGGAAAAGATGACCAGCACAGTCCTGTCAGAAGGCAACTTGTAAATATTACTGACAAGTATCATGTGTAAGAAAAATACTGACAGGATTTTCCCCCCGTCTTGTAAATTATTCCTTTGTTACATTGTCCTGTTCTATATTTTATTCTTTCAAGTACAATGTAGATAACAGATTCTGTTTAGGAGTTGTATTGTAGTTTAATGTAATTACATATATCTCATTGCACATTTGAGAATTCTCTGTTAATGTTGTTATGAATTCACTTAGTTCCCTGCGATTTGTATAAAGTTTGCATCTACATTGGTAGAGAGTCCAGTTTAAGTGAATCTGAGATCGAGCTTGTCATAAACTTAATCAAGTAGAGCCAAGTTTGCTCAATGGATAGTTTTATGGTAAATAAATTTTTTTTTCCAAAAGGCAATAAAATAAACAAACTTTTTTTTAATTTTTTTTTATAAAGATTGGAAATATTTAGAAAATATGTATACCGTACAATGTTTGAATGCTTCTTCAATCTATATGGTCGGGTGAGTCTCTTGCATGTATTTCAAATACATACGTGTGTGTGTGTGTGTTTGTTTTGTTTGGGTGGGGGGGCTAGTTGGGGTTGGGGGAGGGAGGAGAGAGAGAGAGAGAGATAGAGGGAGAGAGGGTCCATTTTTCTGTCAATACTATGTACAGTTGCTGAATGCTTTTCTAATCTTTATGTTCTCTGGGAGTTTCTTTCTTGTAGTTATGGACTTGTGGCTTTTTTCCACTTGATGTTTCACATATTCTTTTCGACCTAATTTTTAAAAATTGGATCTACTCGTGTCTCTGAATGCGTTATCATGAAGGAAGATACTATGTACGGAGTACATCATAAAGTTGTATGCTTTCGTACTGGACCTTATAAAATACTTGAACTGCCATGCACTTGCAGTTCTTTATAATCTCTCTTAAGGTATGATTGGTGTTTGGTTACCTAACGTGACGTTGGTAGTAACAGATTACCTAACCAACTTGATTAGGTATATAAAAAGTGCTCAATTTGATGTATGATGGATGAGTGTTCCGTCGTGTGGAATATATACAATTTAAGTGACCGCAGCTTGTGGCTGGCTCAGAGTTAATACACCATGTCCAGGCCATGAACTGGGGAGAATTTTATGGCATTGTAAACTGAACTTTGTTTATTGCAAAACATATGCAGATGGAACTCTGAAGCTTATGGACCATGGGGCCCATGGGGGGCTTTGGATGGATTTATGAGGAGATTACCGTTATATTTTGGATTGGTCCTAGGTAATTGTAATAGAAGCTTCACTAGTCTAAGTCAGTTACTGCATGTGAAACTTTGAATAATACTCAATCGATTTTAAAATGGACGACGTTTGACACTCATTTAAATTAGGTTACTACATGTACAACTTTGAATAATACTCAATCGATTTTAAAATGGACTGACGTTTGACACTAGTCAAAGTCAGGTTACTGCAGGTGCAACTTCAAATAATATTACATCAATTTTAAAATGTATAACGTTTGATTTTTTTAATAACTTTATGTGAAATTTAGTATATGTAATATTTTATATAATTTTAATTTTTATATCATATTATTTTTCATTTAAAATATTTTTAATTTTTATTTTAAAAATAAAATATTTAATATATATTAAATTTTATCTAAAAATATATATAAAAAATTAAACGTAGAATTTTGGAATGAAAGATTATCTAAGTAATGGTGTAGCGATAAAGGATTAAAGGTGTTTGGTAGCTTATGGGAGAAATACAGTACAAGTATCTACCATACTTTTACAAATTTTAAAGTCATACAGTATAAGTCTGTGATACAGTGCGACACCCAATATATAATTATTATACGAAATACGTACAAAAAAGAAAGTGAAAATATGAGTGGTCGCCAAGAGGAGAGATGAAGTACAACATAAGCCTTTAAGAAACGTTGGGAGCCAACGGCTTTGGAACTTGTGGAATGTGGACACCATAATAAAATAGTCAAATTTTGCTCGTGTTTAACTCCATCTATTATAAATAAATAAAATACTACTACCAGTAAATACATCAAAAGACTTAACTCCCCTTTTGTGGCTTATATCACGTGCCCGAAGTTAGTTTACGGAAGGACTTTTAGGAATCGCTTAAAAAAGTCAAGTAAAAACCCTGACGCGGTTGGAATGGAAGGAGAGGGAGAATAAATTTAGTCTAAAGAAAATTATAAAGTTTCATGATTTATGTAAAAGGTGAGAATTTTTGCATATAATTTTATTCTATAAGTAAGATAAAAAATGATCCATTTCATCTCATTTTTCAACTCTATTTTTTATTAAATTTCTTATAATTTTTAAGTTATACCGCCTCCCATTCCATTCACAAAATTTACCATGAAGTATAAACTTTGTTGTGTTGCACATTAATTCACTAGTTTGTGTGACTCGAGAGTCAAGGTCTCAACTGTTAGGTGCGCAAGTGGTCCTACTAAATCATCAAGCCTTCCAACAACCCAACCAATAAACCCCCGCACTCCGATTCTACCTCCTCATTGGGCTCCTCAAAAGACTTATGTTCAAGTGATTGATAATTAATCTACCAGAAACTGAAAAATAAAAATGTTTCTTTGATTTATTTTTATCTGCAGTTTGCATCCATGTGAGGCCTAATGAATTTTAGGTGCCTCGGTTACACGAGTCTACGACATTACAAAAAGGGACGGCAAATAATTGTTCCCCCATTCTCTCATCATCTCTATTTATGTAGTGAGCAATGTTATGCGTGCTTAAAAAGATTTTGAAAAAGATTTTGGTGTAGCAATTAAACATTGAATGTGTAGCTTATGTTGAGTTGACACACGTTATATTTTAGGAACGTAAAAGATTTATTCGTATGTAATATAATATGTGGTAACATAGATTATAATTCTAAATACACGCCCCCACCCCAAACCAGAAAAAAATAAAAATAAATAAAGAGTGGAAATGTTAAGAAAAATGAAAGAGAAGTGGGGAAATCACTCAATGTTTCATCATTATTGTGCCAATCGCTATTTCTTCACCTTTAAGCCTCTCTTTTCAATTACTTGCATCTGTGTCCGCCACTCATTAGTGTACTCAATTACGAACAGATTAGGCAGCAAAAATGGATTTTAAGTAACAGAAGGGTGGTCACCGGTCACAGCCACAACTAGTGTGGTCTCAGGTTCTGTTTGGGAGAGCACTATGAAGCTTGATCAGAATAAACGTGGGATTGAAGTTTCCATTGCTGGTGAAGGAAGCCCTGAAAAAATAAGTAATCATGGCGGCGGTAGTAGTAGTAGCGGTTATAATGATAAAACTATTCAAGTGTACAAAAGAATGAGAACCAAACAGGGTCTTGTTGGTACTAGTGGAAATAAAAAGACTTGGAAAGCTGAAACTTTTAAAGGTTCTGGTACACACCCAGTTCGGATTGCTAGGCAAGGATCTGAATTATCCAGGAATTTGTATCAAGAAAGTAAAGAAATGAGTTCATCTGTTGATGGGATAGGGAAAAGCCCAGTTCAGATTGCTAAGCGAAGTTCTGTAATGAGCAAGAATTTGGACAAACAGCATAAAGAATCGAGTGCATCTGTTGATACAATCAAGAGAAGCCCAGTTCAGATTACAAGGCAAAGGTCTGAAATGAGCAAGAATTTGGAAGAACAGTGTAAAGAATTGAGTGTATCCGCTGATGGGGTTAAGAAAAGTCCAATTCAGACAAGGAAAGAGCTTAGTCTGTCTGTTGATGGAATGGAGAGAAGCTCAATTCGGAGAATGATGAGGACAAGGTCTATGTCACAGAAAGGGTCTAATGAAACTATTGATGTAATGGAGGAGAATCCAGTTCAGCTGAGAAAGATTAAATCTATGTCAAGTAATGCTCGTAATGAATCTAGTGATGAAAGTGAGATTAATGCAGGGTCGAGTGGATTGAAATCCGAAGCTGATAAGGCTTTAGATGAGCCTGTTAATGAAACTGAGACGAAATCATCTCAACTGATAGAAGCTAAATCGGCTTCAGATAAGATTTTGGATGAGTATAGTGGAAATCATAATGCTGATACAGATGGGAAGATATCAATTGAGTTGAGGAAAGAAAAAGACGAGATGAATGTTATTGTTGACGAAGTAAAGATTCTTGACGAGTCTGATGAGGAAATTGTGAAGGGCTCAACTGAAGTTACCAAAACAAGTTGTGGTGAAAATTGTAAGGAGTTAGGTGAGTGTGAAGAAAAGGTAAGTATAAGCTATTTGGGTAAGGTCAAATCTCCTCCTAAGTTGGAGTTGACTGATGATGATGATGATTGGGATGAAGAAATGGAAGAAGAGGTTGATGAGGAAATTGAGATTGAGACAGAAAAACAGAAAAGTTGTGATGTTGAAGAAAGTAGCATGGCACAGGAAAAGGCCAAGAAGATTGTTGTTGAAGAGAAGAAAATATACCAAAGTGATGTAAAACCAGTCCCTGTTGGGAATGATCAACTTCCTCATGTTGTCAACCATCCCAGATTTGTTGAAGAGCCCTTAAAAACTGAACCAAGTAAGTTTGATTGTCTGTGTTTCTTTTGTTTGTTAACTTTTTAATTAAATCACACCGTCTTAATATCAACTTATGATTATTGTTCATATTTCAATCTGAACTTTTTCTGGATTGTGTCGGCTGTTTAGATGAATTCTGTACAGTGCCCAACACACATAGCAAACTGCAAAGTTTAGGTGAGTTTTTGTTTCCAGTAATAAAATACCAGTTATACTAAAGAAACTATTTGATCACTCATTTGTTTTGTCATATGAATCTTCAGTTGATTTAGTGATGTGGAGAGATGCATCAAAATCAGCATTTGTCTTTGGATTTGGAATGTTTATAATAGTTTCATCTTCATACACTACAGATCTCAATATCAGGTCAGAAATCAATATAGTACTCCAATACGAGACCACCCCACCCCCCAACCCTTTCTATTAGTGGTCCTATGTTTTGAGGCAGAGGAGCAAATGACTAAATGTACTTTTGTGTGTGGATTTTACAGTTTTGTATCTGTAGTTTCTTATGTGGCTCTTGTTTATCTTGCCGCAATCTTCCTCTTCAGATCCGTCATCTGCAGGTAGAAACTACATAATTCAGTAACTCATTTATTGGTATAATTTATACTCTTCTGTCGATTATAATTTTATAAAATGTATAACAGGGGTGCTATAGATGTGGATAATACAGGTGAAGAGGATGTTGTTGGGGAAGAAGAAGCAGTTTGGTTAATAGAATTGATCCTTCCATACCTAAATGAATTTCTTTTGAAACTCAGAGCTCTTTTTTCTGGTGATCCTGCCACTACAATGAAAGTAAATTCCTTTTCTTTTTCCTATAGAAAAATCAAAATCTTGTGTTTTTAAAAAAAAATTAAAGGTTGACAAATTTTGTGAAGTTGGCAATGCTGCTCTTTGCTTTGGCAAGGCTTGGTAGCTCTATAACCATTTGGAAAATGACAAAATTGGGTAAGTTTTTAAATTGATTTATTGGCGTTTGGTTATAGAATCAGTAGAATCTTTTAAATTTTATGAGATTAAAATTCACTGGTAATATGAATATCCTCCCATTCTCATCCTTGGTGGAATCTAAACAGTTGTTTTGGGAAGAAACGTCAAACAGTGAAAAATGAACTAATTACTCCGTTATTGTTGTTATTATTTGAGGTATTATTTTGCTTATGGACACATTTTTACTACTCTAGCACCCAGCTGTTATGCCTTTGGGGTTTAGTCGCAAATACTCCGTAACTAGTTAATTGATGTGGGATGCAGGCTTTTTTGGAGTTTTCACGGTGCCTAAAATCTGTTCTTCTTACTCCTCTCAGTTAACTACATACGGTAAATTCCTCCGTCCCCCACCCCCCACCCACCCCACTCCACACCCACACACGAAGACTCATAAATAATAGATACACAAAAATATAATATTAATTGGGTACATATTTATTTCACCTTTAATTCCTGATGGAGCATGGACTTGCATTATGGAATCAATGAAGGTACAATTTGGATGATATGGTTCATAGACACTTGGGAGTCATGTTCTCACAAGAAAGCAGTTGGATTTTTCATTTTTACACTTGTCTGGAACCTTTCTTCAACAGTTGTTCGTATCTGGGCAGGTTAGTACAATATATATTAATCCTACGTTTCACAACTTGCATATGTTTGTATATTTTACTTAGAAAATGTAGAAGCTTTTGTGTTGTAATACCCACCACACGTGTGCAGTATTCATATTGGTCGTGGCATTTAGATACTACCAGGTTCATTTTTTGATGAACAAAGAGGATGAAGAAGATAACTGCATATATGAAGAAGCAAGCGGAGGAAAAAGTAGTTCAATTCATCACCAACAAAATTAATTCAAGAAAACGTAATTGTCGAACGAGGGAGAGGGGCACCACCACTCTCAAGAACACAAGCTCGTTGTCCCCCTAATTCTTTGGGTTTAAACATGCAAAATAAAGCCTCTTGATTATGTCACAAATCCCCCCATAGTCTGCCTAACATTCGTTGAGATTATACCATACCACGTGAACCGATGAATATTTAATTTAATTTTCTCACTCTCATTTCATCTTTTTTTTTATTGGTATTGGCGCTTGTGTGTGTACTGCGGTCGAGTTTGGACTAGCTATGTGTATTGTTGAATATACTTCCTTAGTTCCACATCTTAGGACTAAAATAATCTTTAATTTGTTCAAAGAAAATAATCTTTATAACTCAAGAACTTATCATCGATGATATTTAACTATTCATCTAATATTATCTTATGTCGAAATATTACTATATTAGTATAAAATTTGAAATCTATGTTGACTACAAAAATTATAATATCTATCTTTTCTCATAAATAAAGATACAAACAATATATACAAATTTATTACTTTTAGATGTTAATTGTTTTCGATGTTGTAGTTCAAACTATTCGTTCAGTAATGAGTTTGACCATGGAAGTAGAAACGTCGAGTAGAACAAAGTTGCTCGCGTAATTTAGTTACTCTTAATGTTAAAGAGATGATAAATAAAGAAATATATAAGATTGGGTTGCACCAGTTTTGCTGAAACGATTAATGTTAAAAGTACCAAGTGAAAAAATAAGTACCTGATAATCATTAACAAATCTAATTATATATTTTACCTCTACGTATTAAATATAGTGTTATCTATCAATTGTATTCCCTCCGTTTCTAAACAAAACAAAATTTGAAAATAAGATTTATTCTAAAAAGAGTAATAATATTTGTATAATTTTTAATATTTTGTAAAATTTATTATTGCAATTTCCTTATCTTATATTAAATGAAATATTCATAACAAATTTTATAATAAAAACTTATTATTTGTATATGTAATTATTAGTCAAACATATAAAATTAATATTTATTAAAAGTAAAAGGGTTGCTCTTTTTGTAGCAGAATAGGTGGACAACTAACAATTCTCTCCTATAACATGCTACGACAATCGAAGTCTTCTTGCTATTTGAATATGGGTCATAGAGACATAAGCAGATTTTACAATCGGCCCGATTGAGTTGGACCTATTGAACCACCCGACACCATTTGTGACCCGACACCGCCCCGACCCTTTTGGTGACGATGAACTCACCAACCCCGACCCGGATCCGGACCCGAATCCACCCGCTTGATGATCATTCATATTCAATTCATACCACCTTTTGGAGATGTTGTTGTTGTGACACTGATTTTTCCATTAGATGCCATATTGTATGTATATGTTATATATAACGGAAAAATAAAAGAGAGAAGAGTATTTAATTATATTGTCTTAGTTGTGATAAAGCTAAATGAAGAAAGAGTTTGTATGGAAAAAGAAAACCATATATATGTAGTGGGTAGGTATGTGCTTATTATCTAATGGAAAAGAAGAAGTTTGAGGTGAGGTGAGGGGAGAAAGTAGCAGTAAGTGGTGAAGAAGTTTGATTGCTGTTTTCTTTGGCTAGTGTGCAATCTCCATCTACAGATATAGACATGTGTTATGCATATCCATATTGTGGAAATGAATTGCTTATCCCAAGCTATCCTTTTGGCTTGGGACAAAAATTAGCCTCCACAGTCAATTTCATCCTAATTTATCGTCGTGAGAATGAGATAATTTTGATTATGTATATAAATATTTATTCCTATATTAGCAAGGATGACGACAGATATGGTGGCTTAAACAAATTAGTCTTTTCTTCAACCATGTTGATTAGGAATGTTAATATACGATGCATGTTTTGATATTCGTTATACATAATTAATGATGATTTAATTAGATGTTATAATTTCTGATCAATTATGAGAAATCGACAAGGGAGACCCATGTGGGACTGGACTAGTTTGAAATGAATATTCCATCTATTCGTGATAATGATCGATCAATTACTCCAAGCAAAATTGTCAAATTGGAATATAAGGCATGCGATATAAATACGTTGTTTATATATGTTTTTCTTTATAAATGACATTAAATTAATAGGCATCAATTCCTTTCTTGTATAATTTATAAGTTGTTCACTTATAAATTTTTAGAATTAATTAAAAACTGGTCTTATTTTTTAGAGTGAAAGGATTATACTCGTATAATTTATAAGTTGATCACTTGGATTTAATTAATCAAGCTTGCTGGACTGGAAAATTACGAGATTATGTGTCCTCGAAAGTGATATTGTATATCATAATATATATATATATATATATATATATATATATATATATATATATATATATATATATATATATATATAACATAAATGATAAAAACTAATCTATTCGAATTATATATAAAACTCATAGGAGCTCAATGATAAACCTTTACACATATCTTAAACAAAAAACATTGACAACAATTACTTCTACCTAAATTGTATTAATAGATTTTTGAAAATGGCCTTCTAATTTAATTCTACATATGAGGACAAATTGTGTTCATACTTCATTTTCTGATGATATTGTTTTTGAACCCATATGTGTCGCTCACCGTGATTTTTTAAGTAATGATTAATAAATACTCGGTATAAATTAATATTAATTATGAAATATAAAACGCTAATTAATTAAGAACATAGAGTCATAGAGTGTGACAGTTTTCATTTGAGAGGCACACAGAATTTCTACATTCGATGCTCTCAATCACTAATATGTGGCTCTTAATTAATCTTGGTAAAAAAAAAATAACGTTTATATATAGTAATTATTGAGATTGACAGATTTGTTGATTTGTGACTTGAGAATGTGATTTGTGGCTCTTAGTTAATAATTAGATAAATAATTTTATTAGCTATATAGAAGGATCTCCTCAAGTCCATTAATTATTAGTATATCTTCGTTTTTTATTTCCCTTTACCAGTTACATAGATAGTTTTGGGTCCATGTCATAGACTTTTTTAACGATCAAGTAATTGTTAGTGTTCAAATGTCATTTTCTGTATATAATCAGGAAGCACATAGATTATATGAGAACTTGGAAGAAAGCACAACGCAAAAACCATTGTCCATATATGCGTAGTCGACATAGCAAGAAAACAAATTTATTTATAACAATATCGAAAATTTATTCTTTCCGCACAAGAAAAATATCTACAATTTTCAAATATATTAACAATTTTAAAAATTCTAGTTGATGTATATTTTGATATGCAAATTAATGTTAGCATATTATCTATTTATAACTATATATTATTTCAGTAATATTCTTTGACGGAAGAGCTACTGAGTATATAACTCGACTGACTCGATAATAATTAATATAATATTATATTAAAATTTTTTAATCTAAATCAGATTTGGATAACACAATCTCTTACTAAAATATATCTAGTCATAATAAAAATTAAACTCTCAATTATATTTAATTATACAATTAATATTGATTTAAGCAATTAAAATCAAATAATAATTATACGGGGGCTAGACAGCTATTATGCAACGGTCTTAAGCTACATCAACCTATATATATGTAGAATTATAACACTTAATTTAGAATATTCTTAAATTTCAAAATAAAACAAATTCGTACAAATATTTTTAACTTAAATACAAACAAAAATGTATACCAAGTACCCAGAAAATTAATAAAAAATAAGTGTCCATATTATGTATGGACTGTGACGTTAGTGTATAAAGATGTCTTGTTGTACCAAAAAGACTAATAAAGATGGAGCATTAATTAGCCATACAGATATACGTAGGTCTCCAATAATTTATTCTACGCTCTCCTATGGTTATACTCTTTTATTTTTTTAAATATGGGTAGTTTGATTTTTTTAATACATAATTTTAATAATTTTTTTATATATTAAATATTTTATTTTAGTTAAAAAAAATTATTAATAACTCAATTAAACTATTTTTAATTATTAATTTTTTAAAAAAATTAAATAATATCGTTAACGTATAAAAATATTCACCCAATTTACGTATAAAAAAAATGAAACAACTTATATTTAAGAAAAGGAGCATGAAATACGCGTGTTTCGGTGTTTGTGACAAGATGAATATACTCTTATGTATTGATGGTACGTAGTCGCATGAGTCATGACAACATGCAAGGTGGCAGGCAATTTATGCGCTTTGTACAGGAACACCTCCAATTTGTTTTGGTTTTCATTTCGTTAATTAATTATTTAATTTAAAAAATTTCAATGATGTACATTTTGGAGTTTATTCTAGTCGCCGGCTAGCAAGCATATGGTCGACACTCGACAAAATAAGTCATGTACCTAGTAAAATTTATAACATGATGTTTTATCGATTTCTATAACAACTGGGGGAGCTTTTATTCTCTTCAATCATTAAAATAAAATAATACACACCCATATATATATATATATGACAGAGATATAATAATTGTATCGCAAAATCGATCTACTCTAACTAATTTAGATAAAAAGTTGTTTATCGAACTAATGTAAATTGATTATATACATTAAATTCTCATTTATAAGTGCTAAATGAATACCGAAAAATAATAAGGATATTAGATCAGGAAGTAAGAACAATAATTAAAAATAAATAATTAGAGAGAATACAAAGTATATTTTGGATTTGCTTGAAATATTACACAAAAAGTATCAAGTTTGAAATATCAAATTTGTTGCTCCAGAAGGACATATATACATACTTTTGTGACCAGATTATTAAACTTAACATAAACACATTTCTATTATAATTCTATATTGACTCATACACCTTCAACTTTTTATCCACATATAAGATTAATTAATAAAATATTATTAATACTTATCAAATTATTATTATTAATATATTTTGTACATATTATTCAACAACAGAGTATAAAATCCCTTGGCCTATAAAAATAATTAATCCTTGCGTATACATACATAAAGCAAATTATCTCAATTAATTAATTACTTAGTTGTGTAGTGTTAATGTTTTTAGAAGAATGACTGAAATTCAGACGGTCCAGTCGGAAGCCCTTTTTCTGTGGAAGGGAACTGTAAAATATTAAAAAGAATTAAGGAAGGAAGAATTAGAAAATTAGAGAACTAATAAAGAAATATAAGTGCAGAGCTTTTCTTTGAACTTGCAAAATATCTACGTAATAAGGTATGGGTACGTGTTTGTCAGTTTCTAGGTTGTCCCTCGCATAACAATCTAAAACATCTACCAAATCTTTCTCGTATTTTAGTAGTCAATTATTAATATAGTACTAGGGTTTGAGTATACATTATTATATATATAATATGTCATATATATAATATGTCTATTACATTAAAAATTTGGGAATCAAAATAACCGTCAGATGATTTTGCATCACAGAAAAAAGAAAATTTTCACTTGCTACAAAACAAATCCCATGCTCCACCGAAAAACAAGCCGCATAGTAGCTATTTGTTTAGTTGGAATTTTGAAAAGTCATGGAAAACTAAATGGTAGATGATAACTTTTTTAAAAAACATTAATAAATTTATCTTCCGTAAAATCTCATAACATTATTAATAAACATATATTTTTAATGATTATTAAAAATAAATAGATTTATAACTAAATTATAATTATAATATATAATTTAATTTTTTTTTAATTTACACACATGCACGTGTGCTGGAAAACCTAGTATATATAATATGCGTGTGTGTGTTTTACAGAAATAAAAGAGAAAACATCACCCACTAAGGATGATTAGCTATTTGCACTTCTATTTAAGAAAATAATTGAGCACACACGTATGACTATATTATTATCCTTAAAGTTAAAATGATCATCGTGTTTTCGCTTTCGAAAAAAAAAATAAAAATTATTTTATTAATATTTCATCAATTCCAAAATTAGATTTATTTAGATCAATAAAATATATTTGTGAAATTTTATAATTAAAAATTTAGATGAATTTTTTACAGTTAATAATTTTGAAGTAAAATATCACAAAATATATAAATAATACTCTTAACTACAAATTTTTACATTTTTATATTCTTATAATTTTATATCATAAATAAAATTTAAAAATAATATTATATTAAAAATATATATCTCTAATTTTAAAAACATGATGCAGTTATATTAAAAAATTGCTCGTATGAAAGATCAAGCAATGATGTACAGTCAATATGTTTGCTATTTAAAGACATTTAACCAGAAAAAGTTAATCTAAACCCTGTTTTAGGACAGTCAATATGTTTGCCATTAAAAAGTCTGTATGTCTCACATGACCAAAAAAGAAAAAAAAGAACTATATATATAATTAATAAAAATATATTTTAAAATTAAAATTAAGAAAAAAAACACAGATTATGTTAAACTTATAAATAAACAAAAAACAATATTTCATTGGCTAGTGTATTCGTTTAACCATTGATAATGTCATGGGAGATTGATACCTAGTTTATATAGTTTGTGGTTAGTTTTTTCAATTTACTCCATGGAGTTGCGAGTAGTGAATTGCACAACATTCCAAAACGTTGTTTCAGTTAAAAACCACTGCCAGATGATGACACGCGCCCTCCCTCTCTCGGAAAACAATACAACTCCTCAGATGAAAATGTCATTTTCAAAGGACCTAATAGGGAATTCATCCTCGATCATCAATCAGCTTATAAAACAGAAGATAAGCCCCCTGGCCCCTGGTATGAAACGGAGGATCCAAAAACAAACACCTCCATCACTACGCCGCCGCTGTTTATATATCCTATATATCTGCAAACCCTAATAATCCCTTCTTTATTCTGTCCATCCTCTTTGGGAATGCTAGCTGTGAGATGAGTGCAGCTTCTCTCTTTACCCGACGGATTCAGCCCAAAAATGCCACCGCCGGTCGAAATTGTCACCGGAAGCACGTTGAAGACGGGTGAACAACTCCCACCCATTTCCCCAAATTAACTACCTATTCAATTTCTCCCAATTTCTATTCAATTCTCTTCCTTATTTCTCGAAATCTGTGCGTACGTCCTGATTGCGAAAATGGCTGTTGAAGATCGTAACGGCGTTCTGCGCGGAAAGTACGAGCTAGGCCGGCAAATTGGCCACGGTACTTTCGCAAAAGTGTATCACGCACGTAGCTTGCAATCTGGCAAGAGCGTGGCGATGAAAGTGGTTGGTAAAGACAAAGTCATTAAAGTCGGAATGATGGATCAAGTGAAGCGCGAAATATCGGTCATGAAAATGGTGCGTCATCAAAATATCGTGAGACTCGATGAAGTCATGGCCAGCAAATCGAAGATTTACTTCGTTATGGAGCTTGTCCGCGGCGGTGAATTGTTCTCGAAAATCGCCAAGGGACGGCTGAAGGAAGATGATGCGCGGAATTACTTCCAACAATTGATCTCAGCCGTGGATTTCTGCCACAGTCGCGGCGTGTACCACCGAGATTTGAAACCGGAAAACCTTATGTTAGATGAAGAAGGCAATTTGAAGGTGGCGGATTTCGGATTAAGTGCTTTCACCGATCATCTCCGGCAGGACGGACTTTTGCATACGACTTGCGGTACTCCGTCATATGTAGCACCGGAGGTGCTCGGAAAAAAAGGCTATGATGGAGCAAAAGCGGACATTTGGTCATGCGGCGTCATCCTGTATGCTCTTTTAGCCGGTTTTCTCCCGTTTCAGGATGAAAACATTGTCGCGATGTACCGGAAAATTTACCGCGGCGATTTCAAGTGTCCGCCGTGGTTTTCATCGGATGCAAGGAAGCTGATTATAAAACTTTTAGATCCGAATCCGAATTCTCGGATAACAATCCCTAAAATTATGCAGATGCCATGGTTTAAGAAGGCGGTGCCGAGGAGTTTGGAGATTGAAGACGAAGGAATATTTAATTCAAAGGGTAAAGAAATGGAGACGCTGAATGCGTTTCATATAATTTCGTTATCAGAAGGATTTGATTTGTCGCCGTTATTTGAGGAGAAGAAGAGAGAGGAGAAAGAAGAGATTAGATTTGCGACGACGAGGCCGGCGAGCAGCGTGATATTGAAGCTGGAGGAGTTGGCGAAGTCCATGAAGTTCAGCGTGACGAAGAGCGATTCAAGTGTAAGATTACAAGCGATAGAGAGTGGAAGGAAGGGGAAATTGGGGATAGAAGCGGAGATGTTTGTCGTGACGCCGTCGCTAATGATGGTGGAGGTGAAGAAGTCGAGTGGTGATACTTTAGAGTACAATCAGTTCTGCAGTAATGAGCTCCGACCGGCACTTAAAGACATTGTTTGGACGTCATCAGCCGCCGGTAATTCGAGCCGTGTTTGATAGTGGTTTAGTACGTTGTGTGAAACTAAAATAAGTTACTACTACTATTAGAATTCGCGCATTGTTAATGTGCAGATATTTTTTGAAGCGCTGTTATGAAATGCATTCTGTTTCTGATTCCTTTGTATTCTGATGCGGATCATTTATCATAGATTCATAATAAATTGAATTCGAGTGTTTATTCACAACTGTGTTTGCTGCGGCCTCCGAATCAGAGTTTACCGAAAGTTGCAGTTGGTCAACTGCAATATGCCATACTCTTCTATTCTTATTTACACCTAGTCTGATGGTCAAAAGGTTTAAGACTTAATTTTAAGTGTATGAGGTTTAAGACTTAATTTTAAGTGTATTTTTGCGTGTTAAATATTTTATTTATAATAGTTTTTATTTAAAATATTTTTATTTTTTAAAATTTTGAAATTAAAATAAAATATTTAATATGTACAAAAATGAATCTAAAATTGTATATAAAAAAGTCAAACGGTATTAAATAAAAATAGAATGAGTAATAATTTTACTCCTCCCAATTAAATTAAATATTTTCGTCCAGATTTATATTTATTAAAAAATGATATTAGTGTTAGCATTTTATAATATATGTTAGTGTAAAACTACTTGTATACTCTTTGATGTAATAAATGTTATAAAGATTAAAAATTAAATTAGTGCATTAAATGTAAGGAGAATATAAATAATTACTCTTTTCAATTTTTATTGAATATCGTGAGGGAAAATTATATTTAAATAAATAAAATGTCAACATGATATATAAAATTAGACGAAGGTAGTATAAATTTTGAATATATTTGAATAAAAAAATAACATAGTAAATTTTAAAATTAATGTAATGAATAAAATTAAAATATAAATTAATTTGTGATAAAATATTTATTACAAACTGTAAGATTACAATAATTAAATTAAATTGACATTGTTAGGTCCCAAAAAAAAAATATTAGAAAGGAGATTGAATAGTGTTTTTTAAATTTTAAGTCTTGCTAGTAAAATTAGTAGTTTAAAACACTTATTGTTTATCAAAGATCTTTCTTATATTTTGAAAAGAATTAGCAGTGAAATTTATAACAAAAAACCCCTTAACTTTTAAACAAATGATTTGAGACTGCAATGTCAATAAGTTTTTGCTAAATGAATTTAACAAAGAATAAACAAAGTAGTGATAAAAGAAATAAGCAACGTAAAAGATAAGCAGTAATAGAATTAAACTACCCTCTGCCCTCTAGGAATGTAAGTTAATTAATTTAGCATAAAAAAGCAAATAAATTTAAGAAAGGGACTCTTTAATTGCCTAAAGATTAAATGTCTCAAGAGTCGTCCTTATCCCCCCTCTTTGGACATGAGAGGACCAATTCTTGCTTCCTTTTTGTGATCTTTTTCGGATAGTTTTTTTCTTTTTGGTCTAACTAGATCTCCTATTTCGAGTTGTACTTTTATTTTATTTCAAATATTTCGATCAAATACACCAATTTTATTTTATTTTTTAAATATTCTCCTTTTGCAACAGAGAGGAGATTTTAATAATTAAAAAATAGGAGTATAACGATAACAAATCTCTCAATTCATGTTTTTTTAATTCATGTGTAGTGTCTAGTTAGTTGAATAAGCTATGATCAGTTGGTTTTAGATACAACGGCCATACAGGGTGTTGATGATTATATACGCATGTATTTTTTCTCAAAGTCAGTCAACTAAAATGATTTTTAAAAACACTCTTTTATTTTTATTATGAGCTGAGAATCATATGAATTTTAGTCTTTAGATGAGCCAAGCTCGAAACGGTTCGATCTCTATAAAGAATTATGGAAACTCGAGAGAGAAGCGAATACCGTAGTTATCGTGTAGTTTTCATAATTATGTCAATATAATTAAATATACTGCAATGCATTATTTAGTACTCTCTTGTATTTCAAAATTAAAGATAAGTTTTATTTTTTGAGTCAAATTATATAATACTCCCTCAACTTTTTTTAGTTGTCGTTTGACTTTTGTTTAGTAAATTTTTATATATTTTAAAATTTTAAAAATTAATAATAAAAAATATTTTAAATGATGATTATTTATGAAAAAATAAAATATTTAATATATATAAAAATTCACTTGAAACTACGTGAATAAAAGTCAAACGATAACTAAAAAAATAGAAGGAGTAATTAACTTTAAAATGAATGTTAATTTAGTTGATTCAATTATTGCAATGTTATAATTTATAACAATAATCTTTACACAAATATTTTTTAATTTCGACATAATTTACTTCTCACACTTTCATGTCGTAAACTATTTAAAAAGTCAAAACTTGTACATAATTTTAAAAAGATAATTAGTATAAGTTTACCATACGCGTATTGTGTGGACTATATGAGGGACGTGGGTTTCGCATTATTACTGTTACTAAATATACTACTCCGCAATACTGTATTCTGTCTATAATTTATCGGTCTATTCTACAAGACTGAGAAGGCTAATTAGGTTGAAACAGACAGATTACATTATTATATCTTACTACACTTTTTGCAAGTTGTTATTGATAATTTATTAATCTATTCTACGAGACTGAGAAGGCTAAGTTTGAAAGAACTACAATACATTATCCTTTCTTATTATACTTTTTGTTATTTATTATTTGTTATTGTTGTTGTTCGATTGGTTTTTGGGTGACTTATCTTTCTTTTTCTTGTTTTCCCTATTATTTTGCTTACTTTATCTAACTTTCTTTGGACCAAGTATATATAATAAATCATAAGCCATCGCAAATGCTTTGATTTATCTAAAGCAGGTAATATGTTTTCTTGTTGCCAATCAAGATAAGTACTGGGGCAGAAGAGAGCCTCAAAGTATCAATATTCCCGGCTGGGTCATCGTGCTAATTATATTATAAAATCGACAATCTTTTCAAAAGTTAGAAATGTTTACTGGACATATATATAATCTTATCATAAAACGTCCCAGAAATATATTAACATAATATTTTGTCAAATAGCACAAAAGAATACATTACGCACTTGATCAATAGACACTATATTTGTACATTTAACAATTCTTTGCTTAGATTGCTCATCACTTTTCTGAATAAAAAAAAATTGTTTCTGTTTTTTTGTTTGCTTTGAAATAGCAAGACAAGTTATTTTTAAGATATGATGGAGTTTATTGTGTATATATTATCCAAAAAGATAATGTTTATCACATTTTTTTTATGCACGCCAAGTTTAAGGTTTTATATCAAATTTCAAGTATTATGTTGGTACCTAACTATTAACACTAATACTTGGCGAGCGTTCTCATTAAGTTGAGAGTTTAAGTGGTTATAATTTGAAAACTTCCATTCATCTAAATTTTTATCTAATCAGAAGAAAAATATAAAGATTAATACTAGTACGAGCCAACTAGCATAAGGACTAACACTAGTACAACAAATATTTAACTAAACTGAATCCGGAGGAAGGCAAACTACATAAGAACTTAAGAAGTAACAAAATGTTACCTCTAATAAGAAAAATATAGCTGTAAATACACTTTCAATTATTGCTTTTATCCTTAAATTATATTTCCTCTGTTCTAAAAAATAATTATATTTGAAAAAAAAATTCATTTTAAAAAAAATGATCTATAAATTAATTCAAAAAAAAAAATTACATTTGAAAATTTGCTTTGCTATTTTGTGATACATTAAAAAAAATTAATTAAAAACTTATAGATTTTGTTATAACTTAAATATTTATAACAAATTCCATAAAAAATACTTATGATTTGTACTTTTAATAGTCGTTAAAAATCTAAATTTTAATTATTATTTTTTTTGAAATGGAAAGACTAATGCCAATGACTATTAATCTCACTTAATATAATTTGGCAAACAAACGCACCTGTCTGTAACATTGAATCACATCACTCAATAATAGAGGAAACTTACCAACTTTAATGTCATAATCATACTTAAACTTAGAGTTTCTTTTTGGGGGGTTACTTCCTCAATCTCATGTATTACAATTATCCTTAAAGTAAAAATGATTTGACAAAAGAATTTGTTTTTCTTTGGTCGATGACAAAAGAATGTTTAATAATTGAACTTATTGATTAATATTTTGATGGCAACATTTCTATCAAATTTCCTTTCTTTGCCTGTTGCAGAAACGATTAAAACAACTGCAAAATGTTGAAAGTCCATTGGGCAAATTATGAGCAACTTTTGTCAATTATCAGGGGTCAGAAGAAGCTTATATTTTATTAGGGCCCACCAACAAAATGAGTGTATAAGTTATGGCCCAAATTACTTCGCATCCAAAAATAGTGAGCACCAATTAGTTCTTGATACATTTTGAGTGAAAAGGATAAGTTATCCCCACATAACATTTTACTTTTGTAACCGGTAAAAGAACGGTGCATTTCTTTTCAAGTAATTCTCGTTCAATTTGAAAAAGTTTTAATTCTTTTTGTATAATTTATATCATCATATTATTATGTTACTATTTGATACTTTTATATTATTATTCATATTATAATTTTATTAAATGAACAATAATATTGTACATAGTAACATAAATTTTATAAAAATAGTTGAAAAATAATTATATTTCACGAGAATTATTTTGGTAACATAGTACCAGCCGAATATTCCCCCATAAAAGAATCATTCTTCTGATTTTGGTCAATAAGATTTTTCCGTAGGCTTTTGATGATGAAAATTTCGTTGTCATCAGATGTTTAATTAAATCTTAATTTATTGATTTGTCTATATTATCTGCAACCAAATAAAAAGATATTATTGATTTTGTGTTCCTTTATTTTGACTTTCAAATTAAAAATACGTTATTTGTCACTAAAACGAATACAATGTATTAACAAACAAAAAAATATCTACAAATATATATGTATATGATGGAATATTTAAAACTCGACATAGATCAACAAGAAAATATTCTTCATTTTGACAGGGAGAATATAAGTGTTATACACCCCCCCGCCCCTGCAAATCATAAATCAATTCTGACTTTCTGCAGTTATCTTTTATTTATTTATTTATTATTCGTGTGTAAATATCAATCTTATATTTTAGATCTTGTTGTTGAGATGGTTTTGTTAGGAAGCAAGCGTTTTGTTTTGGGTTTGTGTTTTAGTTTACGTTTTTAAACAACTCCTTCTGTCCAGCTAATCTATTCATCGGGCCAAGCCCAAGCCAAACTTGTCATAACTCTTTAATCTTGCAACTTTACAACTTCTTGTGCAAGAAAAGAAAGACCATCACCCTCCACTTTTTAGTCTTGTGTGCATTCTTCAGAGTTTTGAAAATTATATTCGAGAGGCAATGGCAATAGAAGCTTACACTTCTAAAACCCCTGAAAAAGTCCGTACAGATGTGTTATCAGAAGCTAGGCAAGCTTGCTACAAGGTACCTACTCGATCCTTCAGCTTCATTCTTTATTTCATTAATGGCGATAGTATCTAATTTTTGAAATTCTGCGGAAACCCACAAGGCTCGTGATGCATTTTACGCTTGCTTGGAGAGAGAATCAGACAAGAAGCCTACAGAAATCGCATCAGTTGGACTGCTCTATCCTGCACAATGCAAAAACCCTAGGAATGAATACACCAAACATTGCAGACCCACTTGGGTAGGGGTTTATCAAATTGAATGTTGTTGCAATTGGGTCTCCCATTTTATTTTGTTTATACATATTACGTTGTGTTTTGTATTCTGCTGATTGTTGTTGTTTTTTAATATTCCGAAGGTGAAGCATTTTGATAGGCAGTATTGTGCTAAGAAGAGGGCTCAGAGGCTACTGGATGATAATGAGTCGAGAAAAGGTCCGTTGTCGCTTCCGTATAAATACGCTAATTGATGTCATCTTACATAACTATGTTAAAATCTAGGCCTTTTTAACGTTTAGTATTGGCAGTTGTATAGTATAGTTAATGGTCCCTGAAAATCAGTGCGCCTTCATTCCTGTATTTTGATGGCTGCTTAATTAGAAGAGTAGTGGAATAAAGAGTTTAAGCCTGATCCTTGCGTTTATTTTGTTTAATATCAACTATATGTGAATGAGATCTGTTATATTGAAAAACAATGTTGTGATGCTGAGGGAAAGTAATGATCGAGAAGATCCAATTCTGTGTTTATTTTTCTTAATCAATTTTGGCTTATTAATTAAGTCTGAGTAGTGGTGAAATAAAGGGTTTAAGTCTGATCGGTGGCTTTATCAACTTTGGCCCCAGGTGGGGGCTGTTTGTGGGTGGTGGTTGTTGGGAGGGCTCAAATCTCAGTGTGCTTATATATGCACATAAGATAGACATTAGGATTTGGTGTTTATAAGCTCAATTACAGAGTCCAGATAAAGCACGACCAGAATTAATTAATTGAATCGATGATGCCAGAAGGCTGTTTGTGTGTAGATAAATTTCATGTTACTACAGTTCAAGCTTTCCAGTAGTAACATTTACTTCACTTCAGAATCAGGCTTAACCACTTTATTTCACAACTTCTTCTCATTACTACCACAATCTTGTGTCAAAATTGTACTCCATAAAAGTCTCAAGCTTTCTGATAGTAATATTTATAATCTTCATTGTAAGTTCATACTTGAAGCCTTCCACAAACATCTACAATAGAAACACTTATTCCTCACTCTATTTTCAGATACAAGCCTACAAGTATTACAAACGAAGCTAGGGATCATTTATTTGTCGGATCATATAAATAAGTAAATATTATTAGCCCATGGTGTAAGAAGGGGCTGGTAAGTTTATGACAGTAGTCTTAATCTTGGTCATCATGTTAATACTGTTGGTGATCCCCTGCGATCCGATTCCACTGTCTTTAAGTCCCTGTCATTAATTTTATTAACAGAACAATTTATTAATCAATTGTTAATTAATCAGTTCCTCAAAATGCATAAATATCCAACATAAAGAAGATGTAGAAAACGAAAGGAGATTAATTTGTTTTTCTTGGAGTTCATATATTTATCTTACCTGGAAAGGAAAATGATCAGGACCTCGAGCAGGTGCCGAGTTAATCTGAATCGTTCCGGACTCCATTGCATCACTGATCAATATAGCTTTATTGATGTCTTTCGTGAAGACACAGCCCTGACATAACACACTCAAATCTGTAAATACCTATCTAAGAGTCTTCACTTAATTTCTGCATCGTGAAAAGTACGATACCTGAAGACCGAAATTACTGGCATTGCAATGGTTGATTCCTTCTTCAACAGAAGTGATCCTGATAACAGGCAAAATCGGTCCAAATGGTTCCTCCCAAGCTATTCTCATATCAGGTTTCACGTTATCCAACAACAAAGGCCATATGAGGTTGCCGTCCCTCTTGTACTCCTGGCAAAATGTTGCTCCTTTCTCTTTAGCATCCATAACCAACCCTTCTATGAAGTTTGCAGATGACTCCGAAACAACTGGGGTGATGTCAGAATCATCCTCTGGAGGTCCAACCGTCAGTTTTGCCACTTTGGCCTTCACTTTCTCAACAAGAGTGTCTGCAACAGATTGCATCACCAAGACAACCTTAATGGCCGTGCACCTCTGACCACTGCACAAGAAGGATCTATAAGACTTGCTAATTTGAAAACATAAAGCAATTGAACCTTTAACTTGATTAGAACTTTAGGCATGCCAACTTTTGCAAATAAATGAGCGTGAGATAGTGATCACATAGAAATAATATTCTTCTTACCTGTAAGAAAAACCACCTTTAATGATGTTTGCTGCTACTAAATCTAGATCTGCATCCTCTAGCACAATACAAGCATCTTTACCTCCTAACTCCATCTGTAAAGGGATCATTCCTGCTTTCTTTGAAATAGCGATTCCAGTATCCCCACCTGTGAAACTAAAGTCAAAAGAAGGAAAATAGGATATTAGATTTTAGCAAATAAAATCAAGGAATGGGCAATTCTTTATGTTAAAAAGGTAAGCAACAGTTACCTTATGCAGTTCACCCCGGGATGCATTGTAAGGAAATCTCCTATCTCAGAGCCTTTGCCTGTAATACAGCTGATGAGACCTTTGGGAAAACCAGCCAAGTGAAAGCAATGCACCATATGAAGACAAGCCACAGCACCCTGCAAACAAAGAAAGAAATCACATTTAGATTCTAGCAGAAACTTTGTGTTAAGATTGACATTTACTGCAAAGGACACACTCTTAACATGTTCATATCTCTAATTTAAGATTGAATGAGGTTGTTTGTTTATACACAGAAGTTATATGTAAAAAGCTAACAAATATGTTTTTATTAGAAAATATACCTGAGTTGGAGGTTTCAACACAAGAGCGTTTCCAGCAATAAGGGCAGGGCCAATTTTAGAAACAGCAAGGTTGACGGGATAATTAAAGGGAGGTATGGCTAAAACAACCCCCAGGGGAATCTGCAATTCATTATTTAGTAGAATCAACACTAAAAGAAACACAAAATTTTCTATAGAAGATCAGATACGAATTGACAAATATAGATAATCGACAAAGATAAGATGCAAATAAAAGAGTAGAAATGTGGGTAGTACCTTGGAAGTTAGGCAATACTTAGTCCTCTCATTTCCAGGGAAACTATCAGAAACCAAGAACTTGCCTTCTCCCAAAATCCGAACTCCTTCTTCAGCGCAATAAGAAATCAAATCCCCAGATCTCACAACCTTCGTGAATAATAATGCGACGTAAAATGTGAATTTGGTCATATAAATGTAGAGAATCTCAAATCAGAGGTCAAGTATAGGTACCTCAGTGACAGAATCTTTAGCAGGCTTTGCAATTTCTTTGACCAAACAGTCAGCAATAGGAGCTTTGTGCTCTTTGAGAAGTGCGGCTGCTTTGTGAAGGAGCTCAGCTCGCTTCCAAAGAGGGGTTTTAGCCCACTGTTTTTGCACAGTTTTTGCTGTTTCCATCACCTTGTTCACCTCTTCTTGTGTACAAGCTGATGATCATTACAAACAAAAACTTGACATTTGACCAAATATGTAAACCCATGATATGAATGCATTTCTTTACCTCCCAAATACACAAATAATTCAAGAACATATCTTAATTATGACAAGAAAATTTCATGCCCTTCCCAAAATTTTTCCATAAAATAAAATGAAGTCGTAGAGAGATACAAATAAACAAAAATACCTTGAACCTTGAATTGGGGTTTTCGGGTAGTGGGGTTGAAGATGGAAACAGATTTGGCAGAAGAAGATTTCATCCATTGGCCTTGGGAGTAATACTTGAACACATCCCCTTCAATTATCTCTTCGAATACTCCACTTCCCGCCATCACTATTTCCCCTGCTCTGCTCTATTTACTTCTTTTACTTGCTTATTATTAGTTCTTCTTTTGCTTCACTCTTTCTGTGGGTACTTGTTTTTTGGGTACACAAACACCTATATATATACTCCGTAGTATATATATTACTATATAGGAAAAGGCGAGACACGATTCTTCAGCCCCTAGGAGGAATTTGACTGTTGAGTGTTGGCGAAACTTCCTATGAAATTCTGATACATCTGGATTTCGTTACTACTATTGTCCTAACTCTCCAACTACCGTCGTACTCAGGTTTTATAACGAAAAATAATACTCCGTATTATATAAAAAGTTAATGAATAAATAAAAGAGAATACTTTTTTAAAAATCAAACTTTTTGATTTAATTTATTCACCCGTCTTTGAAATCAACACTAAGTTGTCGTGAATTTACGAGATGACCACGGATGAATGGACGGTGGTACTCGCTTGGCCCTCGCATGTAATAATATGTCAGTTAAATACTCATATATTATGCTGCTTGAGTGATTACGAGAATGTAATTTTACTGCAATAAAGTATAATACATCATATATAACATTTTTTTAAATTATTCTATGTATTTTTTTTATTGAATGAAATTAAAATTTTATTAAAGACATGGAAACCCTAAAAAAAATTGAATCAAAAACTATACTGAAGAATCCTACAGAAAAACTCATTCTGATGCATTACATTCAAATTTTAATATACATCGGATATGATAGTGTTCTTTGTTTGCGAAATAGTTGTTGTAATTAAGTGAAGCATAAAATTAGTTTTTTTTCCCTCCTATTTTTAGAATTTGCCCGTTGGTTTAAATTTATTTGTTGATTTAGGAATTTACGTATTTATTAAAAAATAATATTAATACTATCATATTAATGTAAAACTATTTATTTACTCCTTTTTATAATAAATACTATAAAATTTAAGAATAAATTAATGCAATAAATATAAAGGTAATATAAAAATTACCTTAAATATTAGATATTCCATAGTTACAAATGAAAATAAGTTGTTGGAGAATTTAAATGATGCGGAATATTACTGGGATAAACCACAAATATGCTTTTTCTCAGGCATAAATCTTTATTAAAGTGGCGCATGGCGTGTAGATCGTCTTTTCTTCCCCCTTTCTGTGTTCTCGATCATGTGGTCAATGTTGACCTTTTTACCAAGCAAACATCCAGAATACTTGTTTCTAGGTCTTCCAAATATCTTACTCTCATGTCCACTAATAATAATAATACTAATAATATTTACCGAAAATCGTTTTGGAATGAAAAATTGGAACCACTGATTTATTTGTGAGCGACATCAAATTGTTGAATTCTATTCCTTATGCTTAAGATTCAATTTTCTTTACTTAATTGACCATTTCTTTATTGAAAAATAAATAATATTCAATTTCTTTCTTTCATTCTTATACTTTTTTGTGGTATATATCATGAATTATAAAATTTGTACATTCCCAACAATTAAAGTATACCAATTTTTATGTGATTATAAAGGCTATATAAATAAGTTCAAAATTTCACAGAATTTATTATTTGTGCATAATTTTTCAATCGTATAATTAAATTTGTTTAAAACACGTTTTGAAGACCAAATTGTAGTATAATTGAATATGATTATAAAAATAAATTATAAGTTATCGTAAATTTTCCCATAAAATAAACCGTAAAACGGGATATATGCTCCAGAACATTCAAGGAGGAAGATACCAGAGGCTGGATTAGTCGATTAGAGAGCTTGGCTGCTGGGGAGTATCAAATCAATATGTGTTGAAATTTATGGTATCGTTTCTTTCTTTCGGTTTATATTTACGGTCCACCACAAAAAAAACTTTGAATTGGTTTGATTTTTTTGAACAATCACGAATCTCTCAACAAATCACATTTCGTAAAAAATAATGTATTATTTATAAAAATAAAATTATGACAAACATTTTATAATAGAAGTAAAAAGATAAGTATTTCAGCAATATTCACTTTCTCACCCTTAAAATGACCCTCTATTTATATCAACTGCGTTTCTCCTCCTCCATAAAACTTAGAGCCTTAGATCATGAACATCAACCCTTAATTTTAGAATTAAATATCAATCCCCAAACCCTAAAAATACGTTAAGGCTCTGTTTGGAAATAGGAAAAGAAAAAGGAAAAGTAATTTCTCAATGTTTGGCAAATGAAGAAACTGATGCGGAAAAAAAAAGAAGAAATATTCAATTCACAATAACTGTTATTTGGTTCTTTCCTAGTATGTGTTGTTCTCTTGTTACATCGTCTTCAACATCGCTCTCCATCATTTCTTTCTCTACTCTCCTCTTACAAGATTAAAATCTGAGTAATCTATCCGCCATTTTACTTTGCTGTTGAGGTATCGGTTCTAATTCGTGTAATTATTTGTTTATAAACAAGAATTTGTTAGTTTTATTGAAGCAAAGGTCTTGCTTTGGGCTGATCCATTCATTTTGTGAGGATATGTGATCTGGGGTTTATGGGAAACCCAAACCTAGTCATTAGATTGTTAAAATTGGATTTCACTTTCTGCAGATAACGATTCTCTCTCTACATACACAAGCAGTCAAGCACATCGCAACGATAACTGTAACATTTTAGGGGATGAAATTCTTTCTTTAGTTTCAAAATTTTCAATTGGATTGTATCCATTTACTCTAATCTGTCAACAAAGCTGGGAACTACTTGTATGGTGTAATTAGGTTTTTGTAAGTGTTTCTTTGCATTTGTATTGATCCTTAGTGTATACTTCTCCTTTGTTTAATTTCTTGATGTCTGTTCTTTACACCTTTGTTTATGAACATGGATTTTGAATCTCTAAGTTAAATAACAAATATACTCTGTATTTCCTTCGTAGAGTGCGAGGAAATTTTGATTTTCTATTGTATACATAGCATATGATATATCTATAATGACCTGGTCCGAAACCACCAGATGCGTCAAGTGTGGTCATTTATGCACTCCACAAACATCCGAAAAAGTCTAGACAGTTGGCACCATTGGTAGTATACTCACATATACTAATCACATCTTCTCAATGTGGGACAGGATGTTACATACATACATTTTCACATATGAGATACGTTTTGCTGTGTTTTCGGGTTCACTTGATAAGTAGTTTTAGAACTTCCAGTTCAGTTGATATATATAGCTGAAAAAATTTCTGTAATAAGAAGGTCAGCTTCATAGCTCTATAAGCACGAGTTTTGTAGTTATAGATATAGAGATATGGCATATTACCAAAGAAAGAAACAAAAGAAGAAAAAATGAAACAGAAGAAATACATTATCAGTTTTTTAGTATCTCCGGTAGGCGTGACATACACAAATCTTTAACACTAATTAACTTGTTTTGCATTATTTATCACATGGCCTTAACATGTATACCTTATTTTGCGACGGGAGCTTTTGTAGTTCCTCACTGCACTTATATATGATATGTCTATAATGAAATTGGGTAATGCAAATCAAAACAACTTTTATTAACATTGATGATAAGAACTGGTTTAATTGCATGATAACTTACTTGATTTTCAATATTTAGATTAATCAGAGAACACTTCGAATGTTGTATCTGTTTTAGTTAGTGTAGCTTGGATCTTAATTGGTTCATTAGTATCTATATTTTGGTACTTTTCAAACAGTGTCATCTATGTAATATCTCTTCATCTCTTATTTTCCCCTTTTGACATTTAATTATTTCTCATCCTTTTAACTGGTTGTCTATAATATGGTACTAAGATCACTTTAAAATGGATATTGTTCTGGAGGGGGGGTGGATCTGCACTATGAATCTTGGCGTCTTTTTCATTATTAGTCCTTCCTTTAGCTTTGTCCTTCATAGCTTTGTAAATTTCTTTGGGTAACCAAGTGATGTCATACTCATGATTTTAATAGAAACTGCACAATGCATGTCCATTACTTATTTCATATTGATCCTCCCTGTGAAACAATCAGCTGTTTCAAATTTGTCATGAACAAGGGAGCAGTAGGAGGAGGTGGGCCCACAGCCGCTGCTGCGGCTGCTGCTGCTCAAAAGCAGAAGACATTGCAACAGAGGGTTGACAATGACATTGGGAATATTGTTGACAATTTCAGCTTCATTGTCAATGTTGCCAGGGTAATCTCTCTAACGCATTTGTACACAAAATTGTGGCAACATCCAGAGATACTTAAACTAGCAGATCTTTCACAATTGTTTACTGAATATTTGGGATTGCTTCAGATATACAGACACATTTGTTTAAAGATGAGGATTCATTTGAATTGTGTATCTCCTAAATGAAGACCTGCAATGATTTTGGAGTGGTTGAGAATGTTTCCATGTCCATGAACATGACATCTTTTGTTAAACCTCAAAATACACTTAATGAAATTAGTAGAATACTTTGACATTCCTTGTATATCAATTACAAAGTTAGTTCTAATATCGACTATTTAGCTCAAAATATTATGTCTCTTTTTCCATTATTATTCAGATGACCACATCTTCCTCCATACTTGTACATTTTTATTCTAATAGATTTTTTATGAGATTTTTATCTGTTACTTGCAGTAAAGATAGTCTATGATCAGAGAACTATAGCTGATTAGTAAACATAATTCTGTGCCATAGTGCTTATATATATTGTTCCACAACGGCCAGAAAATTCTTGGGACTGCTGCTAAAAGTACAACATAAAAATTAAGAATTTGACAGGAAAAAAGTGAAAACACACTAAGATTCCCATCTTTCATTTTTTTTAAGGGCTGCAATCTCCAAGAGCACCTTGATACATTATTGCCTATACTACTATAATGGAGTTCTTGTGGTGTTCTGCTATTCCTGCCTTCAATGATTGCTTTACTGTGCAGATGAGAGTCGTTCCTAATTTAATAGCATATCTGCCATTCTCTTGTTGGACAGGTGCTTAGGACCTGCTTTCTGTTGTCTAAAGCACCTTGATCTACTGTTATTCAAAAGAATTCCCAATAATAGGGTAGCATTACATGATATGTCCAGTTTTTTTGTAGGAGCTAATTTATACAAAACGTGAATGTATATTGACAAATAAACAGTGTTGGGGTCCTTTTTGCAGTAAATTACAATTATCCCTCTTATGTATTTCTGCAGATAAGATAGATTTTTTCTCACTTAATCCAGAAGCTTCATTTTCTTGTTCACCAGATTGAACTAATGTCACAAGCTAATAGGAGAATGCGTATTTCAGGTTAATGACCCCCCTGTTAGAAATTCACAAGAAGCTTTCATGATGGAGATGCGTGCAGCCAGAATGGTAAGACCTAAGAGTGTAATATTCACACCCATGTACTTACATGTTATATATACTTATATAGTTAGACATATATGTTTGTTCGCAGAATACAGTTGTATGTATTTATGCATCAAGGATATGATGCACCTGAATATTGATATGAAGAGGTGTCCAACTATAACAATCATAGATATATGGATAAGTTATCAAGAAAAGTAACAAGGTTGCATATATACACAATGACATACTCCCCGAAGCCACCAAAAAACACGCATGCATATGCGTACCAAATTAGAAAAAAAGAGAATTCGCAGCACAAACTATTTTGCGATGTGGTGGAGTAAAATGAGGCAAAAAAAATATATAAAAAAAATTGGGCAATCTACCCCTGCATGGGGATTAAAAATAACAATGATAGTCTGTAAGATGGTGGTGAGTGGCTCGAACTTGTCCGCAGATCGGATATACGATGAGACTGGAGGGCTCCCCCCTGAGTTTTACCCTTTTTTCCTTTTGACGACATTGAAGTTTCATTAAAGGCCCTTAAATGCAACTGTGCAACTTATATTTGCGATTTATACAGATTTCTTAACAAAGAATAATATCCCCATCAGGTGTGTTTTGTCAGATTCGCGAGATTTTTCATCTGGTTTCATCTATAAACAGTGAGCCAATATAGGTTTTCTGTTGATTATTGTTGAAGGGGTTTTAAATGGTATTGATTGCTTTAACTTTTTTCCATGCAACAGGTTCAGGCAGCTGATTCATTGCTTAAATTGGTGTCAGAGTTGAAACAAACAGCCATCTTTTCAGGGTTTGCAACCCTTAATGATCATGTAGAGCAAAGAACATACGAGTTAAACCAACTGGCAGAAAAAACAGATGGCATGTTGGCTACTATTGGGGAGGAGGCAGCAGCTAACCTTACCGAGCTTGAATCACATTACTATTCTTCTGCACTGAGGAGTAGCCAATCACAATCAGGGGCAGACTCAACATAGAGCATATAACAATTGCCGTAGCTGATTTTTGGGAGTTCACTTTTAATGGAAACTTTCTTTAATGTTTTTGGTCTGATTAGCGATGCTGATGTATTTTTTTTTTTCTCATTAGGATGGAAGTTCAAAACTTCAAGGCAATCTTTATCACGTCAGAGATTCCCGGAAAGGAGATATAGTTTGTATTTTATTGTGATTCATGGTAGAAAGGATTTTTCCTATAGCTCAATTTGTTTTAACTTAAATTTTGAAGATTATTGAATTTTGCCATGGTTGCTATATTCAAAATTTCTAAAACCACATTGGGAGACGGTCAATCAAATACTAACTAATAAACCGCTAAGGAAGAGAAATGTTGAAGCCTCACAAACATTGCAGAACATCCTAATATCTAAACCATTAGATTGCAGCCATCAACCGCCATTTTTTTTTTTTTAGTGTTGATGCTACTGCATCAACCTCCAATTTAACATTTGTATAGATCATATAACTTTTCCGAGCTTCTCAACGACACGGTTACGATACAGACTTACAAATTGTTGACCATACTTACTGAATACTCTCTTATATGCGTTGCCTGCCAAAAAGTATGAACCACGACATCCTGCGAACTTGTGTAATAAAACAAGTGGTGCTCTGGTCCAGAAATATACATATATAAATAAGGAAAAACAATAATATACGGAAGCACAAACCAGATTAATCCAATTATATTCTAGCTTTGTTTTCTCAGAATATAACGATAGAACGAATCCATTGTTCAATCAAGCAAAATTTTATACCGAGAGCTACAACTATATGAAAGCTAACAAATGTTTGCTCAAGAAAACACAAGTTAAATAACCATCCAGTTGAATGCCTATCAAGGGTTTTAGAGTCCTGCCATTGTACAAGAGAATGGCTTTAATTCTTCACATGCTCCTCAATTATATGAAGACCTTCAGTTTCTTCCCCAAAGTCCTGCAAGCAATTTGTCAGAAAAATAACCAATAGAGCAAATGAATAGCTCAACACATTCAAAGATTCGAGGGATTACCATCTCAGAATGAAAGTTGTTAACCAAGTTTGAAAGTTTCTTCTACGTTATAAGCAGAAAAATATAGAAGATTGTGTATCCTTCAAATCCCAACCGAATTATGGGATATCCATAGATTGTTGAAATAATCAAGTCTATCACATTAAAATTGAGGATTCAAGAAAGAAGAAAAGCAGGAAAGTGTAACAAAGAAAGCTACTAAATTAGCTGCAAATACAGAGTCACCAAAGAAGTTACACCAGCCCACTCTCCGATAGTTTTAGCACTAGGAAGTGATATCAAGCTGAGATTGTGATCAGCACAAAGTGCTTTCACTAGTTTAACATAACCTGGTTGGTTGCAGTCCTCCGCAACAACACAGAGTTGTGCAGCATGCTTTTCAATCACTTTTGCACCTTCATGGACACCTCGAGCAAGTCCTCCATGAGCTAGTGATTTCCTTAACACAAGCTGCAATGCTGTCATTGTGTCCATAGGCTCACCGGAGTTTCAACAACAACCGCATCTTCTCTTTAATTTTTAAAAAAATGAAGGGAAATACCATCCAAGAACACACATTAAATGTCTCTTCTTTCGTCAGCTCACCCATCAATCTAATTATTTAAATTATATCAAAGTTAAATACATTTTCATTATGTGGTTTTTCCTATGAAAGGAAATACATTTTACAGATATGTATGAGAACAAAATGTTTTTTAATGACTTTTAGGCTTTTCAACAGAGGTAGAAAATTTAACAGTAAAAACTAAAAAACATTAATACAATACATGATCAAAAGGTCAGAAAAATCAACATAGTCCGCCGAGTTAAAGGGGTGCAAAAAACTAAGATTCCTTATTAATAGCTCTATAATCCGCTCGTGCCCAATACAGGTTTTTTAATATTTTATTTTATGTATTTTCGATGATTATTGTATATCTAATACTGTTTTTTTTTCATTCGTAGTTGTTGTTTTTAAGTAATGGTAATGTAATTTAGAATTTTCATATTCTTTTGATTTTATTTTTTTTCGTCTTAACCGGTTTCCTATGACTATAATATATGTACATCTAGTATGAGAAGGCGTTAATAATAAACTCACTTGAACTTGATTAACATGTTACAAATTTTAATTTATGTACTTCAGTATGTTATACTATTTTTTGGATATACAGTTTTATGTTGGTTTCTTAAGAGTATATTTGTTTTATTGTTTTAGCCTCAATGTTTGTTGTTGAAGTAATATTTATTTCGACATAAATAATTATTAAAAAGAATAAGTATAGAAGGACTAAGTGTGTAATTTGATGACATAACGTCAATAATTAGATTTTGTACAATTAAAATCTTTGCCCTTGCATAACGTGGTTTGGGAGTGGGTTTTAACTTTTAAGTAAATACCAGTTCGGTATGGGCTATTAATTTTTTTGAAGTTATTAATTGCAAGAGTTAATTAAGTTGATAAAAACACTATCGTATAACTTTTTGTGTGATACGAATTTAATAATTTTTTTAAGGAAGTTTTTCTTAGTTACATTTAGCTCTTCTTCTCCTTTCTTTCTTTATTTATTTTTTTGTATAAGTTTTTGTTTGTTCTAAGTTTTGAAAATAATATGATTTCATTTTTTTTTGTTTTTCATTTTATATATTATATATGTCTAATTTGTGTGTTTATTTTGTAGTTTTTGTATATTTTGCTAGATTTTTAAAATATATATTTTCCCTTTTCAAAACAAACGAAGTGCAAGCTATGGGAATATATTATAATTTCAATTATGTCTTTTTTTAAACTTCAGTTATCTTTTTCAATTACCCCTCTCTCTACCGATTTCGATGATTCCGATGAATCGTCTGATCGAGCCGAGGATTCAATGTTCCTCCCAAACAAACAAACAGCCCTTTTATATATATATATATATATATTTCTGAAACAAACAGGCCCTATATACACTTACATATAATACTTCGTATTTTGGAGAGTACAAGGAATCTGATGCAAGTGCTCTTTCTCTTTTGCATATCTATCTTTTCTTTTTCTTCGATTTTCGCATTGTTCAACACTCACAAGCACAGTGTTAACGAAAGTCCACGCAAAAGGCTGTGATGATTGATTTCTTTTTTCTTGAGCGATTCGGGTCATTGACGATGTGCCCGTATCTTGGCAGGCCGACCCGGATGGCATGTGAGACATATATTCGGTTTGAATCGGGTTTAGGCGTTTTTAGGGTTTAGATCTGTCTCACATGCAACCGATGTTGCAGCCATGGCTGTGTCACAGTCTTTGACCTGATTGATTACATACGGATCTGAGCCTTATTGTTCTGAACCCTTCGAATGAATTACATTTTGCTCCCCAAAACTTGACATTATTTCTTCTTTTTTTTTTCTGATGGGGCTGTGATGATGCATTATTGTTTCTCAAGTCGGGGCATTGCGTTTAGGTCTCTTTCAATATATTTATTCTTCTCTAATTATTTCAGGTGAATCGTGAATGAAACTGCATGCATCTGGTATAAACTAGACTGTTTAATAAACTAGGCCTGCGGTGCATCGTTGCCGAAAATTCTCCAAAATCTTCTATCAATTCTCCAGCCGGCTGATTGATCATTGGAGAGGTTGCACATTGTCGAGAGTCCATCCACATTATCAAAGCACGTCGTTATCTTCTTTATATCAGGTATATAATATACTTCGTATTTGGTTAAAATTTCATGGAATTAGATGTGTTCGGGGCTTCTTCTGTAACGATCCAAGGCTACTATGTATGAGAATAGTCGTTCCACATCTGAGTAGTATGGGATACTTAGGTGTGGTTTATAATGGACTTGGGCACCCTCTCCTCTTGAACTAGGCTTTTGGGGATGAGTTCTTCCCAGTTTCGTTACATCTTCTTTTTGAATTTCATTGCCAATGCTCTTCTTATTTGATTTCGCCATTATTCTCACAAATATGAATTCGTATTTTCTGTTTTCCGTCAATAAAATCAACATTCTGAGGGCAGACAACTTTGGATTTTCTTACTGTTAGCTTATTGTTGGTTGATTAATTTCCTCTTTCTAACTCTCGTTTTAGAGACTTTGTAGCCATTTCATTTGTTTGATAATTATATAACTGGGTTTAACTCGATGCAATAAATTAGAAATAGAGATCCTTCTATCCAGTTTCTTAATGGATGATTAAAAGATTCACTCGTTTTCCCCCCGAGTCCATTAGCAAATTTCTGTATGGATCATGTATCTTGTAAGGCTTATTGAGAGGTGGTGTATGATAGCAGCATGTTCTTGGAAGCAACAATTTCAAGGCCACGATGATTTTGTTTTCTTGGTATTTTGTTTTAAGTACTAGCCAAGTTGGTGTTATACTTTATAAATCAATGTTGCAAAAATCGGTCTAGGCGGCTGCATAGGCGGAGGCAAAATGTTAACCTTTGAAATATAGGCTAGCCGCTTGGGACGGATCTAGGCGTGCTAAGTGCTCCTAGGCGGATATAAACTCTTTTTTTATTTTTTCAGTTTTTAATAATTAACTTAAAACACTTATCAATTTTAGTTCTTGACTAGTATTAAAAGTTTTTTGAAATTCAATTTTAAAATTTTTGGTGTGGAGTTGTGCGTTGTGATTATAGAAAATTAAAATTATTTGATTCCTTATTGGGACATTGATTCAAGGAAACAGTGCCATGTGGTGAGAGAAGTATATAATATCTCTTTGTTAGTTCATTATTTATTTATATTTTAAACGTGATTGTTAGAACTTAGTTTTTGTTGTTACTACGCTTTAAAATGAAGATATGAAAAGAATATAACATAGGGGTGACTAGAATAACCGCATAAGAACTACCTAAAAACCGCTTAAATCCTGATTACTAGGTATAGGCACTCGAAAGTGTCCGAAGCACCTTCCGCCTACCACTTTTTGCAACATTGCTATAAATTAAAATCCTACAAGTATTGGTACATGTATATAAATACTATATAAAATGCTACATGGCAGAGATTGTATCTAACAATACATTTTAAGCAGTTCACAATATCAACTACATTCTAATTGAAACTAAACAAAATACACATCAACTTTGAAAACAAAAACCATCAACTTTGAATTATAAGACGTGATAAATGTGTATCCACAATGCTTGCATCATGGATTTTGTTTCTTCTTTTTGACGGCTATAAGGTTTCATTTTCTCATTTAATTTACTCCTTGGTATATTAAAATGCTTAAGCTTGTTTGTGGACCCGTTTTTTACTAATTGATTTGTTCTTTAGGTCTCTGAAAACTTGATGTTTGTTGTATATGAAGTTTACCAGTTTTTGTGTTCCTTCTGCAAATTTATGACAAGAATCTCTCCTGGTTGCAGTTGTAACTTGATCTGCTTCTCTGTGATGAGATATGACTAGAAGGTCAGTTTATTAAATCACCTCAACAGTCTGTGCATTTGAAGCCACTTTAAAAGTTCGTAGCCCTGTTTTATTGGTCCTCCTTCCATCTCATGTCTCTCCGGAAACCCCCACTCCCTCGACTCCTCCTAAAAAATGTATCTTGCATGAGAAATGCCCAACAAATCCTCCGTCATGTGAATGTCTCCATTCATGATGGGGGTGCACTTGTGCTTACAGGCACCAATGGCTCAGGCAAGAGCACTTTCTTACGCATGTTAGCTGGGTTTTCGAAACCATCCGCAGGTGAGATCCTCTGGAATGGTCATGATATAACAGATTCTGGAATTTTTCATCAGTACAAGCTTCAGCTCAACTGGCTTTCCCTCAAAGATGCTGTCAAAGAGAAATTCACAGTACTTGATAATGTTCAGTGGTTTGAAGTTCTCGAAGGCAAGCAAGGGAGGTCACTGCCTGCACTGGAACTTATGGGACTTGGAAGATTGGCAAAAGATAAAGCAAGATTGCTCTCCATGGGGCAAAGGAAAAGGCTTCAGCTTGCAAGGTTGCTCGCGATAGATAGACCGATATGGTTGCTTGACGAGCCATCGGTTGCACTGGATGATGATGGAGTGAAGTTGTTGGAGTATATTATTGCAGAACATAGAAAGAAAGGCGGTATAGTTATTGTCGCCACACATCTGCCCATTGAGATTGAAGATGCCATGTTTTTGAGGTTGCCACCCAGATTCCCAAGAAGAATGACGCTGGTAGACATGCTTGATCGACAATTAGAGGTTTAGTGCTAGTTTTCACTTCTGTCCAGATTTTGGATAGAGAATGCATTTCTTCCATACATCAAAGGTTGGAACAGTTTCTATGATGGTTAATGCTTGTAACTGTTTCTGATAGTGTCATTCTATTTTCGTACCTTTTGCAAAATAATCATCATTCTAGAATAGTTTTCAGTATAGAAAGGTGGTGATGACCAGGACGATGATTCAACTATTCACAATTATGTAATTGTAGACATGATCATTGTAGGGCCTTCCAGTGGCCCATAAATTTTGTCAAGAAATCGAGTTACCAACAGACGAGCTTTAGGGCATGTTTACTTCATGGATTGAGGGATGAAATAGGAGTGACCCAATCCTATTCCACCTTCGTTCCTTGTTTACTTTGAGAGAGGATTGAGAATAGATCAGATGTGTAATCACAATAAATTTGATTCCACTCTTTATGATGATATTGGGCCCGGAATCAAATAACCTCAACCCCGATGGCGATGGCTTCGCTCCCTCGTCAATCTCTCTGGCTTCCCTCTCTCGTACTCACATCATCGTCTTCGGTAGTCGATTAGCATCGGGGTTTGCTCAACTCTGGATTCCCTCTTTGATCGTCGTCGGTATCGATTAGCATCGTCGGCTTCATTCACCGTTAGGTCATCTCTTTCATCTTCTAATCACCATTTGTTGAATGCCTCTTCATTTACAACAAACCAGTAAGCTAAAACAAGATGAACCGACTTATTTTGATTTCTCGGGATTTTTTTTTCCTTATTTTATTTGGTCGGAAGGAACGCTGTATTCACGGCAGATGGTAGGCAATAGCTGTGCAATAGAAGTATTGCACCACCATGTGTTTGCCATTATGTCCAAATGACCATAAAGCAAGTTTTTCAACTTCTGAAAAGTTCTTTAGATTATATAATTATTAATAATAAAATTTAAGTTTTATTTTTTGACACAGCCCGTAATTTATTCAATTATCAAAATAATTAATGTAAATGCTCAAGTTCCAACTTGTAACGAGGTGCATGAGTGGGAAACAATAAGATTGTAAAACAGATGTATGCAATTTTGTTCTGTTTTTTCAAATTTAATTAAATATCTTTTCACTTTTTCCCTTGCAAATTAATAAAAATTTAAATTTTTTTCCTATTATTTAAGTTATAACATATAATTTCGTCTATTGTTATAATTTATGTATATTTTGACAATATTTTTTTATAATAGATTTTTAAAAATATAATATATTAGTATAATTATATGTGTTTAAATGACTATTAATGGACAATTTTGATCTTATCTATTTTCACTCCATGTTGAAGTAAGTAAAATATTCATTGATTCTCACTCTTACTCCACCTTATCCCCGTTCCTAATCCATTCCCATTTAACGAAGTATTCTATCTCCATACTTTTTATTCTATAGTTTACCTTTTACCTTTGTATGAAAATTAATGATGACATAATGGCATAATCATTGTAGGCGTTTCAATGACCCATATTTGTATAAAAATTGTTAAGACATAAAATCATAATATTTGCCACCGCAACATTACAACGGTTAATGCTAACAAGTTGTAACCAAATAATAATATAATTATAATTCTCACATAATTAGCACTTTGTGGTTTCGCTTTTCTCCCGACTTATTTGCGTGACTTATTAACTTCGACCTATCCTTACAACCTTAACCAATCCCTATTTATATTAAAGGGATTTTAAAAAATCAGAAATTTATATTCATGTAATCTAGATATTTTATTGATTGGTACGATATGATTTTTTTTTTGTTCTGCATATAGAGCTAATGAGCAAAAATTTAATTCAACTAATTTTCAACTTCAAAAGTAATAACAAATGTCGTTTTGTTAAATTTTAGTGAATAACTTTTACAAAGATCGTACAATATATATATATATATATATATATATATAAAGAAAACACTAAAAAGTGCAACATTTACTTGTTTAAAATCTCATAAATACTTTATTTCTCCGTTCTAAATTTACATGTCACAATTTAACTATTTGATCAAATTGACTAATTTTCAAATTTATAATTTGGCAAATATATTTTATATTTAAAAATTATAAAAGTTGAATTTGTTAATATATTTAATATATTTTTTTTATGGTAATAATTTTGTATTTTTATTTAAAAAATATAAAAAAATATTATAAGGTTAAATATGGTCAATTTAACCGAAAAAATTAAATTATTGCAGCATATAAAAATCTCACAAATACCTTATCATAATCTGATAATCATGTACCGTCCTTCAAGCGTAGACGACCTTAACTTCTAAATATCCAACATTAGCCCTAAACGTAGATGATGATATATGTAAGAATATTGACCGAGACCTTAACCCAGGAGGACAGGTTGTACCTTTGTACAGTTATGGATCTTGGTGGCTCCTACGCAACGTGCTTCTGTCTCTGTCATGTGCCCTTTGAAACACGGACCATTACAGCACTAGATCTTGTTGAATAATACTATCATCATTTAGTCTTGTGGATCTTCGTTTTAGTCAATAATTGATTAAATTCTAAGCTAGATGGTAAGTGAAAATGGAGAAATCAACATGGTTTCTCACTTTGGCCACACAGATTTCTCTTTGCATTGCTCTTTTCGTAGCTCTTAACATCGGCGACGTGGGGACTGAGAAGCCCATTTATGGATCAAACACTAGCGAACGAAATCCTGTTGATTTGTACTTTATCAGTGTTGGAGGTGGCTTTAGACCTATAAAACAGCAGACCCGTCTTCTCAAGCTGGTTAGTTGTTTCTACTCTACAATTCAATTGTTTTCCCGTTGATTCTGTGTTAAAAGTGGTCTGATTCGTCGTTGCCGTTGAAATGTTTGAGGAATTGTCTCTGTAACCCAAGAGCTACATGCCGACACTGTATGTTATTTTCATTAACGGAAGAGCTTTTCTTGTTTCTTTAAGCGGGTTGGTCTTCGGGAAATGAGCTCCGCAGTTCCTTAATAGGCTACTTTCTTCTGTTCCATTCCCTCCACCCATTAGAGTTTTATATTCAGTTACTTTTTCCACTCCATTAGAGTTTTATAATCAGTTACTTTTTGGTTATTTAACCCTCTATTTTATTTAGTTATTTTTGGGCCTGCCCTCTATTCTAACTTTAGCTGGGGGAAAACTAAAGATATTGACCGTATTTCCTTAGTAATAAATCTTTACATCAACTAATTCCATTTTCCTTAGTAATAAGTCTTTACATCATCTGATTCCGTTTCCTTAGTTTATTTATTACTGTTCTAATTCATATTTTATGGTGGTCATAAAGATGGAAAAGGCGATAAAGATGTACAACGCAAGGTTTGTGGTTAACCTCAGTGAACTTGGTGAAAATGATCCCCTACTACAGAATGTAAGGACTCTCTAATCTATTGCTTAGTATTATACATACCAGTCGTCTTCTTCTGTTGTCATATAAAATCTAGATGGACCTTTTACATTACAATTATCTTTTCTTCTATTTAGCAACAAATTTTTTTTTCTTTTCTTCGTGCCATATGAAATCAAAATCAAAGTTGATGAACTTTTTCCTTATTTTTGATAAAATATTTTTCACATTGTGTAAGAGCGCAGTAGTTGTTTAGGGACAGAACTTTGTTTGTTTAGGGACAGAACTTTGTGGAAAATATTTACACTTAAGAACCGAATTCAGCTATAACAATTCCCTTTTTGGGTATTGCTATATTCATAATTGTTGTGGAAGTCATTTTACAACAGGATTTATTTAGTTTTTAACATCATTGGTTGCCTCTTTAATCTTATTTTGACTTGAATTACCTGATGGCATCTTAGTTTAGCTTTTAAAATATATTCTGGCAGATTTCAAAAACCCAAAAATGATTTGATTCTACCATTTTAATCTAATAACACGTATTTTGTGGTCATTGATAAAATTTGTAAGCAACATGACTTCTCAAGCATAAAATTATTTTCAATACACCAACTGATCTTGCAGTTTAGACATGAAGTTGTTGGATGAGGGGGGAGGGGGAAGTTTTTTCAGGGTGGTGGTTTAAGTTGTTCAATCACAAAGTGTGTCGCTTGTGTTAACTTTGTTTATTGGTTTCAACTTTTGGCAAGATTTAAAAGATTTTCTTCAACAGGCCACTTGGTACCTTAACTCGCCGAAAGTTCCCTGGTATGTATATCCTCTTTAAATATATTATCTAACATCGAGATTTCGTTACTGTTATTTTTTCGCCCCATATATGTTCCCATGTACAAGCATTGTCATATTCAGAATCTCTGTAACCTTGTTATTTTAAAAGTTATTAATTATACTTTTCCAGTTACTCTTAATGGCTACTTATGCTTGTGTAGGTACACTACTAAATATTTTGATGAGAAGGAAGTTGATTGCATAGTTAAGCAGATTGAAGTTCCTAACTCCAAAGTGCTAGATGTGGTTATGTTCCACTCTAGATCATTACAGGTGTGAATTGCAGTTCACTTTTTTTCCTTCTTACATTGCAACGCTACAGTTTACACAAAGCAATATTCTTGCTCCTTTCTAGTTGTATATCTGGTTGGTTTGGGATAGAAGGAAATTAGTTGCCCAAATCCACAGTTTTCTTCACTCTTTAGTCTATCTGGTTCTTCCTGATCACAGATGCCCGTGTATTTGGTAGGCCTGTGCTGTATATCTTTAGTCCCTCCTCAACTGGACAGATGATGTCCATAGACAAATTAAAGATAATTTTTAAGTGTGAAACCATAGAACTACACTTGAGAAGTGAAATGTTGCTATCCAGAAATGGGGAAAATGATAGATATGATTCATCTGTTATATGAGAATCTTACATGTTAACCTAACTGCAATTCGGGTATTTTGTGGTGGATTGGAAACTTTTAAGAATGAAAATCAAACTTAAATATTTTATTATAATAAGGAATATAAAACTAATGAATTGTGCATTTGTGCTACGCAAAACTGTTTATTAATAATCTAAATACAACAGATTGAATATGTATCTAACCATTCTCTCTCTGGAATCTCTGTTATTTCATATTTGATTCTTTGTGACTTAGGAGTCTTCTAGGGGAAGTGAAAATGATCGGTTAGATTTGCTGACAAAACCTCTCCAGGCAAGCAATAGTGACTGGTAAGAGAACAACAATTCTTAACTGTCTTGGTGGTTTTACAAAATTGTAGCATATATAAGTCTGCTCTATGTGCCACACTTCTAACAGTCTGCTGTTCACCTTTAGTACTTGATATTAGTTTAATTAGGATGTGTTAGACCTGTTCAAGTTTGATCTTTATAGATTTATAAATCTACTGTTTCTGAAAGATTAATTCTGATCAAAATTTGAAAGATTGATTAAATAATGATACTTTTTAATATAAGGCTCCTGCAACTAAGCCATGATCTTTGCGTGCTTCATTAATTTTGTATATCATTCACTAGTGCTCCTTGGTTACTTCTTTCTGCTTCTGCTATGATCACAGGCGCATAGTCGTAGGGTTCCAGCCGTTGGTGGGTTGTGATGAGAATCCTGAGAAATTGGACCTACACCATATATTCTTGGAATATGGAGTGGTAGGTGAACATTATTCCTATTTATTTTTCTCTCTTTGTAGAAACCTAGAACTTAAAATACTTAGAAGTCCGTGATCAGAGGCAGAACTCTACTGAGACAGGGTGGCTGCCGCCACCCCCTCCCTCCCCGCACCCTCTGACATCGTGAGAGCCTGGAAGCTTAATAATTGCTCACCAAAATTTGTTTCTCTTTCATTTGATAATACTATAATAATCGACTTTCATGTGGAATAGGTTGAAACTTGAGTAATCTCAAACCTCCTTCTGCTGGGTTCGTGGTTAGCCGTTAGAGAGGGTGTGATATTCTCCTTCTATTAAAGGCATATCAACAGAAAGAACTGAGGATTCATTTAGTAATGCTATTTCTGATAGAAATGAATAAAAAAAAATTTCCTTTTAAAATCAAACAAGGTCTGGAATATACACATATAGCTTTGTGAATTTTAAAGCATATTATTCCACCATGCCCACAAATTGTTTGACGAAATGCCCAAACTCATGAGATATTTATAATATAACCATGAGGCCATACATGTAATGTGCTTACTGAAATGCCAGATTGTCAACCCAAGTTGAAGTTAACTACACTTGATTAGTTGCCGGTGTGAAAAAATTGACTCCTAGAACTTGCTTAATCTCTTCAGGATGCATACTTAAGCAGGCAGTCCTGTATTACGAACACTCAGAAAGATGGTTTGAGTCACATTTACAATACGAATCCAATGAACAAAGGACTTTATTTTACGAGCATAAACGAAAAACGCATCCTTCACAGGTGAGACACAAGTATTCATTTTAATGCAATGGTTCGGTCACAGTATCTTTTCCAACCATTCACTTCTCGTTTGTTTATGGGGTTGTGCAGTGAAATTGGCAACGGGTTTCTGCTTCATAGAGTTAGCTCCCTAGAGATTGTGAGTCAGCAATATTTATCTGTGTCTCTCATTTCTTTCTTATATTTTGTTGATGCATTTTGTTTAAAACTGATGGGGGATTTTTTTTCTTTTGTTGGCAGGTCACTTATTTAGTTACGTTATCAGGCGAAGTTGTGCATCAAACATCACTGCGACAAGGAGGTAGAGATGTCATGTAAAGAATAGTTTCACATAAGCAGCAGCAGCAGCTCGATCATTTCTTTGAAGCATCTATTATTATGCATTGATTCCTTCAATTTGTTTTTACCCTTTCTCTAGTTTCTTTTGTTAAACCCGTCGCTCCTTTGTTTTTGTCTCTTCTCTAGCATAGGAGATTGAAGTGGCCAGAAGGCCTTGCCCTTTGCAAATTTGCAATAGGGGCAAGTCATCATATTGTAATTTCGTACGCTACTTTCCCAGCAGCTAGGATGCATATATTCTTTACAGTGATTGTGTTGCCTATAAAGTTTTCGTCGTTAATTGGGCCATTTTGGATGGATTCCCTACGTCGGATTTAATGAATTCTTTTTGTTTTACGAATTTATTGTAAGGTCTTGGGCATTGGCAGTATTTTAATGTTTTTAAAAGTACCCAGGATAGATAATTTAGGATGCACTTTTATCTTACAATTATGAAATTATGTTATCAGGTTGTGAACATTCATTCATTATTTAATTATACTCAACGTATTCACAATATTTACAAAAAAAAAACGTAAATCCATGCCCCATTGGCATTTAAGACTAAATTTTAATGAAAACTAAATTCAGACTTCTTTGTCTCTCCCGTTTATTTTTCTGTTGGCAACAGCAATTAAGTTGCATCATGTAATCATGTCAACGTAAACCCAGAAAAAGAAAAAAAAAGATAATAATTATGCGAATTACTACTTTGCCCTCCTCCTTGGCGCTTTATTCTAGTATTGCAGGTTGTAAATCAAGCGGGGAATATAGGACAAAACGGAAAGTTGGTGGTAGTAGTATAAATCAAAGGATACAAAGTAGGAGGAGGGGAGGGATAGCAACACAGCTCAAGAAAGAAAGAGGCCGAAGGCAGAGAGACGACGGGAAGTTTCTAAGGGCGGTTACCCCTCTCTCTACCGATTTCGATGATTCCGATGAATCGTCTGATCGAGCCGATGACTTCAATGTCCCTCCCAAACAAACAAACAGCCCTTTTATATATTTTTTTTTTCCTGAAACAAACAGGCCCTATATATACATATATACACATACATATAATACTCCGTATTTTGGAGAGTATAAGGAGTCTGATGCAAGTGCTCTTTCTCTTTTGCATATCTATCTTTTCTTTTTCTTCGATTTTCGCATTTTTCAACACTCACAAGCATAGTGTTAACGAAAGTCCACGCAAAAGGCTGTGATGATTGATTTCTTTTTTCTTGAGCGATTCGGGTTATTGACGATGTGCCCGTATCTTGGCAGGGCGACCCGGATGGCATGTGAGACATATTCGATTTGAATCGGGTTTAGGCGTTTTTAGGGTTTCGATCTGTCTCACATGCAACCGATGTTGCAGCCATGGCGGTGTCACACTCTTTGACCTGATTGATTACATACAGATCTGAGCCTTATTGTTCTGAACCCTTCGAATGAATTACATTTTGCTCCCCAAAACTTGACATTATTTCATTTTTTTTTTCTGATGGGGCTGTGATGATGCATTATTGTTTTGCAAGTCGGGGCATCGTTGGTTTGACCCGTTTATTAGCTGGGCAGCCGACATGCATTTGCTAGGATTGGTTCTTACTTCTTATGCTGCGTTTGGTTTCATGAATTTGGGATTGCTTTTTCGTTTTTCCTCTATTAATTTGTCCTCTTGAGATGCAGCTGTTGTTGCAGCCATGGGGGTGCTACACTCTTTGCCCTGCTTGCAATTCACATGTGATCCGAGCCTCAACATGTAGTGCCAACTTAACTGGATTTAAGTAACTCAATGTTTCAAACAATTTAGTTTCTTTTTTTCTTTTGTTGGAAACTTTATGTTTAGCCGTCGAAAGATACTCAATTTTCGATGGTCAAGTGGAACATTGTAATTTTGTTATGGCTACTCTTCTTTGAACATGTTTATTTTTAATTTTGATCCACGTGAATCTTGGTCCCTATCCAAGTTTGATAGTTATTTCCACATTAGACAAAATTATTATTAGTTTTCTCGGTTTTAAATTTGAACGTATTTGCTAAATCTGTCAAATGGGCAACAATTTTCACTTTATAGGTTGACATAAAATTATAAAAATAAATGGATGAAAGCTATAACTAAAAACGGGGATCGAAACTATAAATTTGTTTATTCAACAAACTAATTTCTGCAAAAATAAAGTTGTTATAAAAGTAATAATGTATTTGCAATATTCGGAACGTCTGGGCTTTTAAGTCCTTGTATAAAGAAGATGGAGTCCGAAGGCTTCATGTGAAGGAATAGCCGAGCGGGTAGATGGGATCTCCCGTTCTTCCTTTCCGAAACTCGCGAAGTTGCAAGCAAAGAACAGCGCATAGCTAGAGAGTTTAGTCGAGTTTTGGATGATTCTTTAAAAATATAGTTTCTTTTGGAGACGTACGCAAATATGAGATGTGTAAACACAAATTTTAAACCTAAATCCTTGTACGCAAACATTTAAAGATGGCAAATTTATAGTAGCCTGTTGGACACACACAAATGTGTATGAAAGTTAATCTACTAACATTATTCATGAGAAGTTTCGGATTCTTGGGTAACTCTTCTTCTTTTTTTTTCCTTTTTAAAAACACTTATGACACAAAATAATTATGAATGATTATTTTAATTTTTCAAACTCTTAATATAATAGTCAGAATATACACACACAAACATAGTTATGTCTATAATTGATTTATATTTTCTAGCAGAAAAGTTATTTTTATCATGTTAAACGATACTCTCTTCTTTTTATAATAAGCGACGTGATAAGAGTCATAAATAATTTTCATAATATGTGATATTTTACATATTCATAAATATTTATCACTTATACTTCTTAAATTACCCTCTAGTGAATTATTGGAATAAGTAAAGCATTAGTTTATTTCATTTTCTTTATTATTGTCACATTATTTCTTTTTACACAATTCTCTCTCTTTATATATATTTTTAAATCAACCATTTAAAGTCTAAACCAAATGATAGTTTAAATTTATAAAATTATTGTTAACAACAATAGGGTAAAAAAAATATATTGTTCAAATTAATAAATAGACTCAGTAGATTTGACTATGCTCTTGAAATGACACTTATAATTAAAATACAATAATCGATAATAGATTTTCTTTTTTTATTGTTAGACAATTTCGAGATCTTATTAACAAAATCCGTTTTGTTTTTTTAACTCCTCAACACATATTGATTATTGAATTATAATCCGCTGAAAACACATAAAAGGACAAAGTTACCCTTCAATTAAGGCACGGTAAATTTCAGTGGCAGATGTAAAGAAGTGAGTAACTAGGGGCAAAGACGGAAACCAGCCCTAGTATAAAATGGATGGGTTAATGAAATCTCAGGAAATTAGGGTTTGCTCGAGGGATGAGGCTCCGGTGGAGAGATGGGAAGTTTCTGAGGGTGGTTGCCCCTCTCTGCCAAGAATGATGAATCATTTGAGCCTGTGATTTCACTCCAATGTCCCTTCGGTAAAAATCAACAGCCCTTCTGGCATTCTTGCAGTTTCCCTTTCTCAGATTGAGATCTGAGAGTGTATTCATACATACATACACACACATACATATAAATATATATAGAGAGATAGATGAACAAACAAGTAAATAAATAAATATACCCTAACTGGGGAGCCATTGATCGCCGCCATTTGTTGTTGTTGTTGTTGTTTTTGTGGCGGTGACGGTGGCGGTGGTGGTTCGTCGCGGTATCGGTGAACCATGAATTAATCTTTGATTTGGAACGGAGGGAGTATTAATTATGATGAGGCCGTGACGATGATTTTTCTAATCGGAGCAAACCCTGTCGGGCATGGTGAATCCGACCCGTATCTTGGCTGGGCAACCAGAGAAAGATGGCATGTGGTTGAGTGATTCGATTGGATCCGTTTACGGGTCGATCGCTTCTTCTTGCTCATGCAACTCTTGGTTGCAGCCATGGCGGGATCAGATCCCTACCTGATGTTTTACAGATCTGAGCCTCAGATTTTCGTCATCCATTTCTTTTATATTTATATTTTTGTTGATATTTATTAATATCAATATTCCATTTTTTTTGGTGTTATTTTATGATTTTGGATAATATATTTGTTCTATTTTGTGGCACAGTACCAAACCTCTCATGCTGAAAGAGGGATTCTTTCTATAGTGGACCTTTAGATATGCAGTACAATTTTTAGTATTTTTTTTTATAAAAAATTGAATGTGTCACACTTATGAAAAGTTATAATCATCACATTGGAGTATATTTTATTATTTTATATATTGTGGAATTGCACATTTTTGAAATTGATTTTCTTTTGTCGTAAATTACTAAAAACATGTTAGAAAAAAAATTGTAGGTGGTGAGGTCTGCTGGTGCGGAAAATGAAACTTTTAAGTAATGGATTAATAAAAAGTTTTTGTAAATCCCCAATATACATTGGTATGTGCGTAAACTAAAAGTTCATATGCATAATCAATAAGCGGACGGACACATTTGCGGGACTGGTTTTGTCAATGCCACTACTAAACATCTGTTTTTGGAATGGAACACAATTTGGAATTCCATGACAGAAAAGATGGTGGAACGGCGGAATACACATACTGATGTACGGCGATCTAAGGCAATCGGAGGTGGCGGGGATGCCAAATCCAAAATACAGGGGAGTGACAATACAAAATACAGAGCGTAGATGGTAGAACACATACATTAATGGTGAAACACATGCCGATATACGGTGATCGGAGACTGCGGAACAAACGTACCAATGTACACACATACCAATCGGTGATGGCGGAACAAACATACCAATCGGTGATGGCAGAACAAACGTACCAATGTGATCGGAGATAAAGATAGCATACCAGTGTGATCGGTGGTGGCGAAACATACCAATGTGATCGGTGGTGGCGAAACATACCAATGTGATCGGTGATGGCGGAACAAACATACCAACGTGATCGAAGATAAAGATAGCAGAACACACACAGGTTGAAGAATGAAGATTGGAACTTGCATATAAAAGTGACATACGAAATCATTATTCATCCTTCCACTGCTTTATTATTTTTTAAGAGGATTTGATAAAGCAAATCCTTCTGATCATTGTTTTTCTTAGAACGAGTAAAATTCACTTTCTTTGTTTAAGCTTCTAAATCTTAATGATCTCGTATGTCACAAGTCATGTTATCACTGGGCACATATAATCATCAAAATATACATACATGTTAGAATAATGGGCGAGAGCAACTAAAGATGGATGGTTAGTCCCTAAACCAAATTCCCCTCAGTCATTCATGTAGACGATGACTCTTCTCCGGTATGTATGCAATACATCTCTTCTATCTCATCATCATACTCTCCCAGAGCATTTAACCGAATTCGCAGCAATTTTAGTGGGGTACATTTGCTCAAGAAGATTTCAAACAATGGTTGTTTCATCACAGGTTAAACCGCCAAAATCAGTGCCAAAGCAAACCAAAAGAAATATACAAGGTAACCATCACAGAGATTAACCCCAACTCGTCCACATTCCTTATGGAATTAGATTTCTTATCTTGTGGCGGAGATGCTCCAGTTGGGGAAGGCGATTGGCGCTCTTCTACCTTCTTTACAGGAGGTAGAGGCGGATCAACAACGTCTTTATTCTCAAGTTGTGGGCTTGGTGGCAGAGCTGGTGGTTTTGCTGCCGGATCAATCTGCTTAACTAGATCTCCAGCCTGAATTGGCCTTATTGGAAATTCAATCTGTAGGTTCTTGTCATCAGCACATGGATTTCCTGCATTAACAAATAATCAACTCAGATAACACAACATTCAATGGATTCTTTTTCACTTGCATTAGTATAAACTAAAAGATAGAACTTGTACTACTTACTCATGTATCTACTAGCAGTAAGTGGAAAGTCGGTTAGGACACCATCAGCTGCTTGTTGTGAAACATAAGTAGCAAGCTGCACATAAGGATCCGAGAGGAAATCGAAATTGAGGAAGACAAACTCATTTCGGATAGGATCGATAAATACTGATATGTTTGAAGCATGCATATCTTCAACGACTTTGGTTGCAGTCGTGGTAAAGAACCCCGAGTCTTGCGCAACTATTGAATCTTTTGTAACAGCAACTGCATTCGCGTTTTTCTGGATCTCGGCTACTACTTCCTTAGCAGCACCGCTTATTGGCTGTTTTATTGTCAATATTCTTGTGTAAGTTGGGACATTGTTGAATGCTGATAAAACTGAGCTATCATCTGACTGAATCATAACCCTTTGAGTGGGTTCCTTGTCGAAGCTGGCCTTTGCTAAAGCTGATTTGACAGTGTCTACTACACCAATGCCTTTCTTTGATGCTAGATATGCAGCATTCTATAAATTAAGAGAAATAGTCAAAAGAACTATTACAAGTCATTCATTTATAAGTTTGATGGTGATGTGCAGAGAAAGCTCACGTACTTCTATTTTAATCAAAACTCCTGTTTTGTTTTTCTGCCCAAGTTCTAAGAAATCAGCCAGAGTCACAAACTTGCCCTTGTTCTTGAATCTTGGATTTCTCGACAAGCCACTGTCCTTCCATGGAGTTTCAATCACCGCTGCATGAGGTTAAATTACTCAAGTTAGAAGATAACTGAAGATAAAACTATGAGAGTATTAACTTTGAAAAAATGTTTTGCTTTAGGAAGCATACGCCTGAGGGATTCAATTTCATTCCAATCAAGATCAAATGAGAAAATGCCATCCTGGGATTGGAGCTCAGGGACAGTTGTTGATCGATCTGTGAAGGTTGCCAATGCAGTAGTAGGTGCGGATAGATCAATGCTAGGTAAGCAGAAGGGGACTCCATCTTTTGACACTTGGACGGTGCAGTCAATTACATCCACGCCATCTTCTATGGCTTTCTGATACGCAAGGTCTGTGCAACCAGGGTATTCTCCACTAGCTCCATTGTGAGATATGACCAAACCTTTTTTTGTACAAACATGTATTGTCATTTGTCAAGATAGTTGATCTTGTAATGTACTAATTTGAAGAAAAAAACAGGTAATTTTGTTCTCTTCTCACCGTTGACAATTTTTTTAGGACCATTCTGGCTCTGAGCAAAGCATGCTGCACCAAGAGAAACATGAGGTTAACTAGAAATATGTGAAGTGGCTTGGTAATTTGAAAATATAGAAATCATTTACACACCAATGGAACTCGATGCAGTGGAAGGGAAATCTGTAAGTAGCCCATCAACCGAAAACAATGGATTGTCAATAAATTGGAGGTACTCATTGACTGGATCATAACTATAATTGTAACTTGTCCATTTATCGTTTGCAAAACCATAGGCATATACTTCAAGGCCTAGTTTGTGGGCATCAGACACAAGTGTAGTCGGGGGATCTGAATAGAAGTCCTTTGTAATCGGAACTATGTAGTCTTTAGGAACAAGAATACCAGTTACAAATGGCTTGACTGTGGCAAGATTGTCCAGTATTGCACCATATTTTTCCTTGATTGTGGGTTCAATCTCGTCTTTGCTCAAGAACTTGAAGATAAGCTTGGTTTGCATTCTGTCCACTTGGCCACTCATAAATTTTAAGAAACCAATTTCAGGTGATGAAATGTGAGTTGGTACCCAAAATTGTGCTGAATCTTGTATGTATTTCGCCATGCTTAGTTTGTGGTCGTTGAAAAACATATCATACTGCATAATTAAGGCAATCATTTAATCAAAGACTGACCTGCATTTCACCCAAAATGCTTAAAATTCAGAAAGTAATAGAAGGGAAGGCAGAAACATATACCTCTACATTTAGCCACATTCTTGTACCATTAATTGCTGCAATATCATCCGGGGTGGATATTGATAACAAACCATCAAACACTAGAGTTCGACTCAACACATTTTGTATATCTGAAAAAACAGAATTAAATACAGTAATCAGAACTAGACCAGACAAATTGGTAGCTAAACGAGTCATAAATGAGTAATGAATAACCAGTTAACGCGTGAAATTGTTATCCTTGAACCCATTGAATAAGACAAATGCTTTTTCTTGCTGTTGCAATATGAAAGTTGTTTGTTTGGATACTAATGCGTAACTAGGGACTTACAAAAAGTAGTCTTCCGTAGTTCATCCAAGGTATGGTCCATAGAAAACCAGCCATGAAGATCCTTGCCATTGAGGTTGTAAGTCTTGTCACCCTTGGGGAAAGCCATGGCAGCCGTGGTTGAATTGTCGAGGAGGATTTGCGAAGCACAAAGTCCCAAGTTGTCCTTTGTAAGCTGAACATTGCAGTACATGATGCTATTTTGAAGGCTTGTTTGCGCTGCAAAACTATATGCAAATGGACTTGAGTCTGGAAATAGTCCCGAGTATCCACCATTTGCCACAACTTCTGGCGGACCCCCTGCCATCCACAAATTCCACTAACAAAACAAATTACTGCAAATGAAGTTGTAATGTAACAATGTTATTTTTTCCTCACCAACTGAACTCTTTGTCAAGTCAAAAAGCTTATATAAACAACAATAAATCTAGTGTAACATCTGCCCCTGAATTTTACACCGGCAGTGCTATGTCCCCGAATAAGCATTGAAATGGGTTATTTTGTTGTTCTTTTACACTTTTGCCGGGCCATATATGCAAGGGGATTTTCAATTGTAAGGATAATATTGGTATTTCATGTTTTTCTTTGCTTATTGGGTGCCAATATTCAGGAGGATGTGCATAACTTTAGTCATTTTACACGCGATACAACATTTTCCGAGTACATGTATAATGACTAGTAAAAATTATGACGAAATGTAAGAAAAACAGATGCATGTAACGTAATTTGTAATTACTACTTACCATTGAGAGTTAGGAATTTCTTGGTAGGTGGTGGGGGTAGTAAGGGGCCTTTCTGTTTACGTCCTTGCGGGGGTTTCTGTGCGACAATCAAATCCAACACCAACAACAAGAGCAAGCAACTTACGAAATATTTCCGGAACATTTTCTTCCGGACCACCCAACCTCTGCATATTTGTCCAAATAATAAACAAAATCAAGTAAGCTCTAATATTTTTTTTAAACTCCTCTTAGAATGTTTAGTTCTGGAAATTTTGTAAAACTGAATCATATAGGAGCACTTAATTTTTAACTATCCTAGTCTTTTCCCATTTTGCCTATTGCTTCATTTCAAATTCAACATTTGCATTTTAGGATGGTCCTCACTCCTCACAATCGGGGAAAAAAATAATGTGACATTCCACAAAAATTCCTAATCGGCTAAAATACTCAGAATTAAATTGTCAAATGGTTATATCACATGTGCAAAATAATCTCACTTATTGATTACGCACTACTTGAATCAGATTGAACGTTTTATTCTAATTGCGTGCACACACACAAACATGATTAAAAACGAGAACTACAATTGAAAAACAAAATCAAATCATTCTGTATATATATATATATATATAACAACTGAATTTTAGATTCAAATGGATCTCACACACACATTAATTGGAAAAAAAATCATAAAACATAACAATATAAGAACAATAGAGACGAAATCAAATCCGACTTACTTGGTTCTTGTTGATGGTCTATATTATTATAATGACGATGTCTCTGGCTTCGATTAAAGGGTACTCCAAAGATTTAAACATTCAGTGCGTGTGGATTTTCACAAACTCAAAGGAATAAATACAACAAAGATCATTTGACGTACGGAAGAGTGTGTGTGAAGAAGGAAAAGAAAAGAGAAAATTTGGAAAGAATATTGTTAAGGTTTATAAATTAATTAGGACACACACATTTATCGCATTAATTGTTGGTCATTATTACATTCACTCGGCAATATTTGACCGGTTATTATATATATACATACACACAGCTGCGGGCGCAAAATTTTTGTTAAGGGGGTAAAAAAATTTTAATATGCTATAAAAGTGAATTTGTTAATATGATAATGTATCATAATAATAAAATTATTGAATTTAAAATATTCACAATATTACTCTACTATTCTTCAATTTTCGTTTCGAAATTTATCAAATTATAATGCTTTTGTTTCAAAATATAGTATTATTCTAAAATCAGAAAATAAATTATACTTTGAACATCGAAAAATTTATACATAACAGTAATCTTTATACACTTCATAATATTTACTTCAAAACTATTAAATGTTAAGAATGCTAAATTTAATTTTAAAATATACTCCCTCCGTTTCTAAATAAAAGATCTCTTTTTTTGGGCACGCATATTAAGAAAAATTTTACTTTAAAACAAATTATAGGGTAAATTCAGAAAATTTTAATTCAAAACAAACTTTTTTTATATTTTCAATATAATTATATTTACTGTATATTCCAAAACAAAGTTGAGGGCAAATTCAGTAAAATATGATTAAAATAGTAGTACTATTATTAGAAAGTGGTTATTTATTTTGAAATTTTCAAAAAAGGAATAAAAATATTTTAGACATTTATTTAATAAAGTGACATATTACTTATGTTGTACAAAAGAGTCAAGTTTTTTTTGCTAATATTAAGATTGCATATTTGATTGAAATTTATTATACAAAAAATTAATTTTTCAAAAGAAATTTGTTTATAATATTCAATTGATGATAAAATAAAAATATTATAATAATAACTTTTAAAAGTAATATCATTATATAATAAAAATATTACACAAATGTAATCTATTTTACGTAACATACCTCAATTTCAAATGAAACTCTTTTTAAAATTAAGTAAATATATTTTTAATTTTAATAAATGTATTTTTAATTTTAAAATAATAAAAATATTCTATATATAATTTTTTTTTAAAAGTTCAGGGCGCCCCCTCGTCCCATGTGGATCCGCCACTGCACACATAGGAAGCAAGGAATGCTAAGCTTTGTAGTTGGCGGGAGATGGGTGTACCTCTATGCTCTAGCTGTCTAACACACTAGCAAGAGGAGCAGCTGATCAATGGCTCCTATTAAATCCTAAATATATTAAATAATAATGACAATTTAAAATTACTTAAGCATTTTTAAAATTGTAGCAGAAAAAAAAAAGTGTTTTTAAACTTAAAGTTGACTAGATTCGTTCAAATTTTTTGAAAAGTGGATTTTGTAACAAAAGAACAGGTATATTTTATGATCAGTAATACTTTGTCAAAAAATTTAGCTAGATCCTTCTAGTAGTATATATACATAAGTGGAGAATAACCCAATAATAATTCGATAAAAGTATAAAGAGGTCAACTATGGATCAATTATTAATTTTTAAGTAAAATATGTGATCGACATAACAAAGTCAAATTTAGAAATTGAATTTACTGAATTTATTTATATAATTTTTTATCATATATTTAATCAGAACCAAATTTGAGTAATAAATTGCAATCTATATATTAACTAATCCAATCTATATATATATATATTGTTCGAAATAATATTTATACTACTAAATATTAAATTCCAAAAATGCAATATATTACTTTTTCTATTATAAAGTAAAATGTTGACATTATAGCCAATTTCTAGACCGTAAATATGACTAGCTTTGTTTGAGTTTTTACATTTTAAGAAAAAACTCAATTCTTATGATAAAGCAATTCATTTTGAACAACTTAAAATATTATAATATATCTTAGTTTAGTTGCAATTAAAAGTGATCCGGTTAACTTTTTAAAAGTTTAAGGACATTCTACTTTAAAAAGGAGGAACATTGATTGTGATTCTTAGGCCACTTGATTAGTTTTGCATGGCTGATAAAGATATTTAATTTTAATCCATTTTTATAAATACTACACTCACGAGACTTACGATTTTAAGAGTTCGGTAAATAAATAAAATTTATTGAATATAATAATAATAATAATAATAATAATAATAATAAGGATTAAGGTAATTGAGTTATAACTCACATTTTTAAATTTATCCACTAATTATATATATATATATATATATATATATATATATATATATATAAATTTATAATCTATCTAAAAAATCCAACCGTACGGATTGGAAAAGTATCAAATGATAGAGTACCATTCAAATTTTCAAATTGTGTATAGCACGATTTTTATACTTATGTAAAAATTGTATATTTTTATAATTAAGATATATTAATTTTTATATGATTATAAAAACACTATAAAAAAGAACTCAAAAAATTACATGTAGTTTATTTTTACATGTTTTTTTAATCCGTACGGTTAAAATTTTTTTTTTTTATTCTAAAAATCGAAGCATAGTACAAAAGGGTAAGATTATAAAATTGAACTATAGCTCAATTCCTTTTTTTTTTTTCGTAATAGTAATAATTCAAGAAACAATAAATTTATATTTCCTCTGTTGAAGTCATAATTTTTTGTATTTCTTAAATAGGGGAAATACATCGAAAGAAACTGTAGTTAAAAAAAAAAAACAAAAACGAAAAACTACTCCGTAGTGCGTACATGGAAACTACAACAGTTCTATGATCTAAATACGTGATGGCCAAGTTTAGGAATGCGAGGTCCAAAGTCGTCCGCCTCATATACCCAAATCTCCATATCTTATCACGAAAAGAACCTTTTCTTAATTCACAGGTTACACATAAAAACCGACTTGCATAAATTAATTGTCTTAAAGTACATATGATAAACCCTGAAGCCTTCGTCTACATATATAATATACAATATACACAAGCTTTAGCACAAAAAAGCACAGATTGTTGAAAAATGGGGACCAAAGAGATGGAAGTGGTGAAGGGGATAGAGCTAGAAAGGTATATGGGGAGGTGGTATGAAATAGCTTCATTCCCTTCAAGGAATCAACCCAAAAATGGTATGAACACAAGGGCTACTTATACTTTGAGAGATGATGGCAAAACTGTGAATGTTTTGAATGAGAATTGGAGTGATGGCAAAAGAGGGTTTATTGAAGGTATTGCTTATAAGGCTGACCCTTGTACTGATGAGGCCAAACTTAAGGTTAAATTCTATGTTCCTCCTTTCTTACCCATCATTCCTGTTGTTGGGGATTACTGGGTTTTGCAGCTTGATGATGATTATCAGTACGCTTTGATTGGCCAACCCACCAGAAAGTATCTCTGGGTATGTTTATCTTCTTCTATTCCTTATTATAGCTTACAATAAGTATGTATGTATTTTCAATATGCTCTCTCTCTCTCTCTCTCTCTCTCTCTCTCTCTCTCGTGGGTTTTCGGTAATATCATATTATGTTATGATTTAGAATGTCATGATTTTTGAAAATTTACCGATATAAATAATAAACTTTTGATGAATTTTTTTTTTTTTTTTGAAAATTGTGGATGGTATGTGTTTCAGATATTATGCAGGCAACCCCATCTTGATGAAGAAATCTATAATCAGCTTGTGGAAAGGGCTAAAGAGGATGGATATGACGTGAGCAAACTTGAGAAGACAACACATACTGATCCTCCACCAGAGGGCCAAGAATCCCCAAACGATACCAAAGGCATTTGGTGGATTAAGTCCATTTTAGGTAAATAGAGCCGAAGACAAGTGCAGCATATCATTATGGCATTATGATACTGGGAACTCCACGCAAAATAAAGTGGCTCTGTAAAACCCACCAACTTACTGTAATGGCCATGTTTATTGGTTCGCTATATATAATTGTTTTAAGCTAAATCTTGAACTAGCAAATTTTCCTGTTTTGTTCTGTGCTGTCCCTTCAGTTGTCTAATTGGAGTTGTATGGTACGGTTTTGGGTATAGCGTGTTTGCACTTTATGAGGTGAAGAAGAAAATAAGTAGGATGAGTTGGGGTGTAATTGAGCTGTATAAATATGCGAATATGGTTAACGAGTCCTCCCAAATTTCATACCATAGAGTCCCACTCATGAAACATATAGCCCGTATGTATGGCCACATCAATTTCATTAAATTCAATTTGGAAAGTAGGAGGTGGAACAAGTACTCGCTTTCGTTTATAGAAATGGTGGCATTGGGTACAGAAGTTCCACAAACATCAAATTTATAATGAACGAGTGGGATTGCATTTACCATCAGATATTCACGAGGAAGGGGACTGACCTATATTGGGAAGCATACAAAAATCATATACATTCTGATAACAAATACACTATGAACACAGACAACTGTCCGGTTATGCTTTTGTCACTCTAAACAACTAACGATACAGGATGGAAAACCCGACATTCCAACTCGCGACAGATAAATTCATACTTATAGACAATAATTTTGTGAAGCATCATCCATCAGTAGTATAACAAAGAATCCATGGTGGACAAGTTGACATCTCTTCCTTCAGAAGCTTTATAATATTGTACAACATTGATTGGTTTTCTTCGCCTGCTTGTAGAACATCTGTTTTAAGAACCAAAATCAGGTCAACAGATTAGCAACAAACACCTAGTGAGCAAATCAATTTCCACCAAGAGATAAGGGATCAGAACTGAATAGTCCATATATAATATAAAGCACATGGAACAATTCAAAAGAAATTTATAACAGAGATGCCAATATATGAATGACTTCAGTCTTCTACTCCTCCAAGCACAGAGACATAAGAAAAGTAAAAAAAAACTTTACTGCATACATCTGCATAAAATAAGTAACCTAGATGTGTTTATATAATGTTGTTCCCCTGTATTGATGAGTTGTGAAATCAAGTTCAATGATTCTATTTCTGGTGCAGTTTGATCTACACAGAAGATAATTAACAAGAAAGTTTGCTACCGGAAGGACCCAGATCACATATATGTACCTGCGAAGCTGCACTGAGATCTGAACTCTTGTCAACTAAGCTATCCAGCTTCTCTCCTCGAGCAAGAACACTATCAATGGTCTTGTGCTGTAGCAAATAATAGCATGCATCAACTTACATAAATCAAGGCGCAGCAGAAGTAGATAAATAATTTCTAGTCAGAAGATGGGTAGCAACCAGTTTCAAACTCCAGAACAAAGCAAACAGCAAAATGATCATGTTAATTCATGTTGTAACTGGTGGAACATTTATCCTTGGAACAAAAATAAGTTTCATGAAAGATTTCGTAGCATAAAAAATTTCACTGAGTGACTGTTCTCCGAATCAAACATCAGAAAGGTTAACCCTACAGGTTGTTGCATCACACATGGGCACCTGAGTGAGAAGTGTCTATTTTGGTTTCTAGAAGCAATATAATACATCCACTATTTCGATATATGATTATATTTAACTAACTGTTACCTTCTGCTAAAAATTAGAAACAAAGACGAAGCTGAAAAGTTGCAGGTGAACCACTGAACCCAGCTCTTGCAAGGATTCTTAAAATTGTTAAAAGGTGGAGCCTTATTAAAATCCTATATTTTTCCTCGGCAGTTGATCAAAGTTAAGATAACTGCACCAACCAACTATAGCAAATGCTTTCTTGGCCTCAAATTCTGAGCCGAGGGTAAAGTACAAACCATGATATTACTTGTCAGTGAACTCATAACAGGGGCAAGTGCTTTCTTAGCCTCAAATTATGTGTGGATACAGTACACAAAGTATGGAAATTCCTTCTCGGTAGCTTCTTCTCGGGATTTTTTTTGCAGGAATTTGCTATAAAAACTTGGATGTATCTCCTGTTTGGTGATGCAAATTTCATGGTTGATGCTCAACAGTGTGGCGTTCCTTAGGCATGTGCTAATACTCCCTTTATCATCTTGATCGTTCTTTTTCTAAACAAAAATGGTAATTAAATTAAATTAGATCCTAGGATTTCTCTGGTTGTATAGCATTTTTATATACAAAACAGTTATACAATCAAAATAGAGAAATATGAATTGTAAGCCGAACTCAGCAAAAATCAAGCGTTTTCATTCCCAAAAAGATTCATAAGGGCTCCTTCACAATGAAAAACATGCACCACACCATCACAGACAAAAGGCAGTTCTTGCACAATCTCCTCTTTCTTCATTCTCTCTACATTTTCATCCTTGGCTAAAAAGTATATAAAGAAGGCAAAAATAAAATGTCCACTGCAAGAAACAAATGAACATACAACAGATGTATAGTTAAAGGAACACAACCAGATGTAATTAAATGTAAAGACTTACGAGTATAATCTTTGTTTCATCTAGTTCTCTTTGAATTTTAAACAGCTTGTCGGCCTCAGCAGGGTCCTGGATAGTTGAAAATAAATGGTAGAAAATGTAAATGTATCTGCAGCATAAATTGAAAATAATTTGACAATTTAATGATGAAAATTGAGCACAATACCACTATGGTTTCTGTTACCTTTCCCAACAGAAATGAGAAATTAAACCATTACCTTAAATTTGGTCAAAGCTTCAGTGAGGTAAGGCCATGGTTGAGTGCTATCTGCTTGCATAGTTCTCCATGACTCTCCAAAATTCTTTTGGTACTCATCTAATACCTGAAAAACATATGATATGCAATCAAATTACAAAGCATTCTACTGTCTACTACATGTTTAGGTTTAAGCATGTTATACTAAAAGAGGGCACCAAACCTCCAAACACCCAGGCTATCGATATACTAACTATAAAAAGACAAAAACTTTGAACTCGGGTAGGTAGTTAGGTTCAACTTAATATATTTATATAAAGTCTAATCTAATCCCACTTTTATCCCTTATCTGATTAGAGTACAATTAATCTACAAACAGTAAACTATATTTCAGGAGAAATAACACCAGACTAAGGTGAAAATGAGAAATGGCATCGGTGTTAATCTTCTTGCTGCACCTTCCTCTTTCCATCATTCCACACTCAAATCTTTCAATTCTTTCCTAAAATTTTACCTTTCTCGTTCCCTATACTAATCTCCACGACTGCATCACAGTAAACATTTCATCATCCTTTAGTTATACAGCATGCTTAACACATGCATACATATTTTTTGTTTCTAGATGTGCATTGAGTCCCCCAACAAATATGATCCAACAACTTGTTTCGTATGTCTTTTGTGTGCTTATATTCTTTCTTTTCAGGAATGACACACCCCTTTCTTAGTCCCCAGTTAAATCTTTTAAACATCTCCCTAGATATGTATCAGATTAAGAGTGAAAACATATATTTGTAGGATTTACTGAAAAATGCAAAATTTACTCAGAATATATTATCTCAAACGTGAACAAAAGCCAGCATAATCTGACAGCCTCAAAAGCCCCAAGACAGTAGGATCAAGGAACTGGAACAAAAGTGTATAGCATAACATGGCAACAATAGAACAAAGGGCATCTTCCAAATTTTCCATATTGGCTAACGAAGTTGATAACATTCACATTAAAACAACAAATTTTGGAACAGAAAACCTGATACAAAAGGAAATACAAAAAATGTAAGTTGAACTTTGTTCAAGTGAGCAAGTACATACTTTTACTAATTGAAGTATCAAATCATGATAATCAGCAAAAAGATACTGTTGTGTATTATTGTGGATATTTTGCAAGCCTTGCAGGAAATGTACAAAGCAAAAGATACAAAATTTTGGATAGACCAGGTGCATGCATCTGGGAAACCTTCAAAACTGCATAAAAATTAAAAATGGAATTATGGACTGACCTGGTTAAGCAAAGAAAATGCACTTCGGACTGGGTAATGATCATCCATAAATCCCAAGGTGCAAAGACCATTTTTATTATAGGAATGCACCTTGTACTCTATCAACCAACAAAAGAAAATTAATAAATATAAGGTATATAAGTCTACATAGAACTTTAATCATCTCCCAAAGAGAAGCTTATGAGAAAACCTACATTTGCATCTTAATACAAACGAAATATTCGCAAGCAATAATATGATTCTATCAAACAAAAGCCACAGGGTCTTAGGCAGCCTTATACAAGCAAACAAAAGATAAGAACTTCAGTTAGTTGGTCAAGACATACTTGGAACGTACGAGTAGTTTGTTTGTGGCTTTACTGCTTACGTTAGCTTATTTCAATAAGTTACTTCATTCTAGAAAATGCGGGAATTCCTAATGTAATTGAATTTAATTATCACTAAGAAAATAAAGGTTAGTCCTAGATAACTCATCTTTATTCCATCAAGAATCAGTTTCCGTATCGTTTGAATTATATTTTTTATGTCATAATTATCCCAACTCCGAATTCAAACCACACCTCAAATTCAAACAATCGGTATGAGACTTAAACAATAACAGCATGCCCAACCTAATGAAAATATTACCTCACCTCCCCACCACAAAAAAATAAAAAAATTCGGAACAGAAGGAAGAATAGGAATAGTAATATCGAGACCTTCGTGTTGAACGGATTGGCGTTGGCCAGGAGGGGTCCTACTGGCGACGGTCCTACTAACGAAAACTATAAATTCCTTGACGCTGGACCTCTGAAAGTAACCAAAGTGACTCACATCCGTGGCGTTGGCTAAGATAACCGGATCCGAACCCGCCGGATCGCATTTTTGTACCATCAGAGCTGTGATCTTCATCTCTCTTCTCTCTCTCTCTCTCTCTCTCTCTCTCTCTCACACACACACACACACACACACACACACTGAAGAACCAGAGGACAGATGGAATTTCCCCCTTTACAGTTTGCAAGTGGTTCGATCGTTTGGGTTTGCGAGGTTGCGTTAATTTTACGGTATTCTCTTTTGTTCTAATGTTTTAACTTTCCGAAATTCGGTATTTTTTTTTAAAGGGCGTGAATAAGTCAAATTAGACAACTATACAAATTAAATCAATATTTTTTTTCGAATTATACTACGAAACTCATGGTTTATTTTTTAAAAACTAATTTCTCAGATAACATACTAATATTGAAGTTGAGTTTTTAGTTCAATTCTTTGAGTTAAACTTAAAATTAAAACTAAAACATGCATCAATAACAAAAATTATAAGACATAAATTTTACGAGATTACTAAAATTAAAAATATTTCACAGAAACCAGTTTTCTCTTTTTCTTTTTCTTTTTTTTTTTGAAGTTGACACCAGTTAACACTTACATTTTTTTTCCCTATCCATTCTATCAGATTTTCTTTAAGAAAATAGTTTTTGTAAACGAATTGTTCATAATAACTAAAAAATATAAAAGAATAATGTAGATAATGACCAACAAGTTTGTTGAAATTAATTGCCGACTATAATAATTTAAGATGAAAGGAAATATACTCGTATATTATATATTGAGATGATAGAAAAAGAGCGGGAAGGTCATTACTCATCGGTATAAATGAAGCCACGCTAACGTTTTGTCTTCATCTACTAGTATAAATATGATAAATTTATTATTGGTTTTACACTATAAAGATCACTAGCTAAGAAGAAAATACATATGGATGCAAAACTCCTGACTGTATGAACTATGTTCTGCAAATAGGCAAGCCAAGAATCAGCAACATGATCAGAAAGAGTAGCCAGCATCATATCCAAATTCTCCATCCATTAACATTGATCGATCTTGTTCCTGCATCGCATATATGAGACAATGAATTCTCTATGCAACTGTTAATAAGAACTTTGAAACAGTAAACAGATCGCAACCATAACATGGAGGAGAAAAAGAACCGGGGGGTGGGGAGGGGCTGGGGTGGACCTCTCTTGTTCAAATGAAATAGGACTTTTAAACTACAATGTAACACCAGAAAACAGAATTGGACAACAGGTCAAAATATAGCATGTAATCTGCGTTTTTGTCTGGCCATCTCTAAGGCCTGACAAATTTGTATTTTGTTCTGTACTTGGGGTTGTAGTAGAGGAGGCAAAGAAGAAAAATTGAATAAGACAATGTTAAAGCATATCATACCCGTTGTTTTGTTACTGCATTCATTAAATCATGCGAGCAATCATATCCATCAGGAACTAAACCAGCTTGCAACTTTGTCTGCTCCAGAAGACAACCTTCATTAGACCTCAATTTTAAGTTCATGGCTGATTTGTCAGTCTCTCCTTGTTGTACAAGAGTTGAAGCAACCCCATTAGATATACCAACCAGAGAGATTTCCATCCTCTCATCGTAAGCCCCACTGTTTTGGTCCATGATCGGGCTAAAGGGAGCCAAACCACTACTGACAGAAGACTGATAGTTTGAGGTGCTGAAAGCATTATTTGAGTTGTGAGTGTATTCCTCTTCATGTTGCCACAATCTTTGATTTGTTGCTCGATTCACATTTGGGGCATAGTTATTGAACAACCTGCCCTGGCATTCTTCTCGTGGATCATCAAAGGGTGCAGAGGCTGTAGAATTAGGCGAGAATTGAATTGGAGAATTCTGAATATGAGTGCTTGGACAAGAATGATTGTACAACAATCTAGTCCGAGACATCTGAGAATTATTGTGAGGTTCAGCTAATGTTGGAGGGTTTTTTGGAAACTTTGATAACTGAAAGGCCTTCTGCCAGTTTTCATGACATCTACCATTGTTGGGAAAATTAAAAGAACGACTATTACCAATGCAAAAAGATTCCAGACTCAAAGATGCCATGTTAGCAGACGAGTGACTGATGAATCCTACAGCATTTTGTGTTTTCTGTGGGATCCCTTGTAACACTAAGTGACTGCTTGGCCCATTGGTGTGTGAGTTGCTTGAGCTCTCAACTGTTACCCTGGTGTCTGTAAGAATATTAGCAGCCGTTGATCTTTGGTTATCAACGATATTGAAATCCCCAATGCAAGCAGTGCCCTTAATTTGCTGGAATTGATCGAGCTCCATGCATGATGAAATTTCTGGGAAAGAAGTTCGACTTTGATGCGCTGGTGAATTAATTGGTTGGAATTCCCCAAAAACTTTTTTGCCTAGATCATCAGCATGGTTTGGAGGGATCATGGCGGAGGAAAGACCACGGAGGCTCACACCAGCAGGGTTATTCAGCCTTCCAAGAATTCCAGAGGGCGCATAAGAGGATAGGCCAGTGCTCGGAAGCCTTCCTGGTTCAGCAAATGTTTGAAAATCTCCAAAAGCATCAGGTACGCCGATGCGCATGTAAGAGGCATCCATGCCCCCTAATGCAGCAACCATGTTAGCTTGCTGGGATGCTGCAGAACTGATCCTTTTCAGATAAAGTCGGTATTTCTGTAAGAAAATGCAAGCAAGTTAAGGTGGACGTTTCATAGAAAAACAAACAAACAATAGAACAATTAATACGTGGAATGTACTTTTTATATGTACTAACTAATAGTTCACAACATTAAATTACAATCAAGGCCAATTATTTGAACTCCATTGAAAGGTGATATCCAAAACCCTAAATAAATAACCACATCTTACATTCCTTACCTACTAGGCAAAGCTTGCCTATTCTAGAAAAAGTACCATGGAGAATGGTAGCATTCAGAGGGTAATTTTCTAAGAAGATACGTGGAGTGGAATCCAAAAGGGACTGCAGGAAGGAGAAGAAACACTTGTTTTGAGAACTTATCTAACGTCGAAAAAATATCAGAAACATAGTAACAAATTGTTGGAGTAGCACAGTCCTTTCATTATAATTGTGATGCCATAACTCTCAACAGTTTATTGCTAAGGTTCCTAGTAAAATTGATGCCAAGCTATTCCAGGGTGCATGATGAATCACTTTCAATATTAATGTACAAAATTCTGAGCCATGTTTGAATTAATAGAGAAATAAGGTTAGGTTTGTGCCTGGAGATGGCTTGCCACATTTTCCCTAGTAAGCCCTTCGACTTTCATCAGATCAAGTATCCTCTTCGGAACAGCTTCTGCATTATAAACATGAATAAGACATCAAAAATTTCAATCATGATACTCCATTTGTTCCAAAATGAGAGATACATTTTCCATTTTTGATTGTCCAAAATTAGATATACATAAACATTCATAGACTATAAAATGACATTAAATTCCTTAAATGCCACCTCCACTATCGCCACTAGTGGTAGTCCCCACCATCATCATCACTACTATTACTTCGACTAATATGGCATAAATCTTAAATTTTGAAGGTTAAAAGTTGTCTTTAAAAGCCGTTACTGAAATGTATCTCTAATTTTGAAACCGGGGGGTATTATGTAAATTCTAGGATCCAGTATTTGGAACTAAAGGACTCACTTTCAAGGCCCAAATAGTTAACAGCTGCAACAAACTTCCTGTGAAGCTCTATAGACCAAACAACTCGTGGCTTCTTCTGTGTTGATGGATCGCTGTTGTTTTCATTCTCTTCACCCTCTTCTTCCTCATCCTTTCGTTTTCTATTTATATTCCCATTCTGGTCTGTAATAACAGTTACTGCAGGTTCTTGTCTACCATCACTTCCCTGCTGATCCTTGTCTTGAGAATTGTATATGTTACTAGACTTGGAGTCAACCTTCTTCCTCCGGATGACATGTTGCCATATGTTCCTCAGCTCCTCAATTCGTACAGGTTTTACAAGATAGTCACAAGCACCATGAGTAATCCCCTTGAGTACAAGTTTTGGATCGCTGTTTGCCGATAACACTGAGGCCATATCAAAATTTATCAACATTGATACAAAAAAAGATCTTGTCATAATTATGGAAAATATGGTCTGTGCTGATAAGTATCTCAAAGTTTACTGTATCAAGCAGATTGCAGAAACTGTATATGCAACAATGCTAATTTTGAAGAAACAGTTATCTATTTTTGGGTAAAAATTTGAAGAAACAGTTAACTAGGCCTTTCTTGCTTACTTATGACAGGCAGGTCCATTTCAAGTCCAACAAGCTCCAGCAGTTTCAAACCATCCATGTCTGGCATATGCACATCACTGATAATCAGGTCAAATCTGTTTCTGTTATCTCTCAACATATTCAATGCCACTCTTGCTTGGTTCGTAGTTGTCACTGCAAAAGCAAAAAAAGTGGAGGAAAAAAATACAGCTTCAAGTTTCATCAGAAGCTAGGCAACTTGGGTGATTACTACATTTTTATGAACTTTTGTATAACAGCAAAGAAAGATTTTCAACATATAATTCCTTACGGTACAAGAACTGAAACAGCAAACATAAATCTCCCAAATTGACCACAATATTCATGACAATATACTGACAAACGACATCCATGTAAAGGATTAGAGACACAGAAGCCCCATTACATGAAAAATATCATCCATGACGGCACAACAAAATCATTAGACGACTATAAGTTTACAAAAGCTTTCAAGAGCACAAAATTAGGAGTAGAATCCAACATAAAGGGAGAGTTAATCCAACTTAGAATAATCATGTACATTGGAGAAAAGCAAAGAATCTATAGAAAAGAGAAGAATCTAACCATGATACTGGCATTTCCGAAGCAGACCATCAAGTAGCTTCAAACATGTCAGGTCATCATCAACAGCAAGAACACGCATACCCTTTGGAAATTCGTCAATTTCATCCCCATAACTTCCTCGAATTTCATCAATAGTCATCTCTAGAACCCAAAAACACAACACCCAAGTGAAATAATCTACACAGACAGAGAAGACAGAGCAAAAGATTGGGTTTTGAGCACTAAACTCCAAGTCTCTTTCAACTTTTTCACCAACGACAAAAGATAAATAGTAAGTAAATAAACCCAGAAAATGAAAGAAAGTGGATGTGATTTTAAAAGATGGAAATGGGGATCAAAGAGGAAGTGGTGTACAAGAGACAGATTAGGACTTGTTTGGAAGTGAATTTTGACAATTGATGGTGATGGCCACAACAGAATCTTGAATGGTTTCAACTCAATTACTCGTTTACTCCCCAACAATTTACCACCAATCTCTATTATTAAAACTTTAACTTAAAAACACCCCTTTTCAAGCCCATTACATTTACTGATTTAATAATACATACTGTATCTCCATTGCAGAAATTTTAAATTTCATTGCATCACCTTTTAATATTTTATCCACTCGTGTCAGATAATAAAAATTTTAGTTAATAACCGCCTAAAAACATGTTATAGGAAATAAATAACCTGTAATACCAATAAAATCAAACTTCTTTTTGTTTAAGAATGCTAGACTTCATGCATAGTACGACCTATTTTTTTCTTCTTTTATTTAGGATAATTAAGAAATTCATTTATTTGTATTTTTCATATAATATACTTTTAATTAATGTAAGATAAAATATATTGTTTTAATATCTCTTTAGTTGTAATTGCTTTAATATATGCAATTATATTTTTATTTATATCTTACATATATACAATTTTTATTTATTGTGTTGCACTATTGATCGATCCTTTTCGTATTTCAATTAAAGTCGTAACGAAAACTGCTTAAAATCAAAACCAAATATTATTTGAATTTAAAAAAATTAAAATTATTTTTAATAATTATTGGAAAGAATTAAATTAATCAAGTTAGTTAATTGATTCAATAGAGTCCACTCTAAACACTAAAATTAAATTTGTCAATTAAAAGTAGCAATGATAATAATAGAAGATAGATATAGTACACCATCGAGCAACGCACGTATATACCACTTGAATAAAATAAACAATTGTTTGACCCAAAAAAAAAAGTCGGTAGTATATTTTTCCGCTCTGAATAATGGAGCTATGGTTGGAGAATTTTTGCTCTTATTTCTTTTGCCTATAAACATAATGCATATCCCAATTTATAATCAAATTATCAGAAGTTCTGTTCCAAAAAAAGTACATGAATTGAGGATACTTTACTGTTTAATTAAGATTAAATAGATATGTAAAACAGAGACTGGGATTGTTAATTTCTTTGAGAAAAATATAAGTAGTATATTGAATACAGTACAATATTTATATGTTTTTTTTTATAAGCTAATATTTGTATGTTAGTTGTACTGAAATGTTTACAATTTGAAGCTGAATGTAATTAGTATGTAAAACTATGTACGTAAGTTTCTTGTCGTTTTTTATGTACATGTTAATTTTTTGTGAAAGAAAAAAAAGAGAGAAGAAGTTCCAGCAATGGCTATTTAGACCATGTGGCGAATCAAAGATAAAGATGTGCTGTTACTCTTTTATTCACTATTAATCCTGTGGTTGAGATTAAACGAAACGATTAAGCCTGTTTTACCTTTAAAATATGTGACCCACAATTCCACTGACTCAATGCTAATACGGAGTAATTGTTTTGACAAGATTTTTTTTTTTTTTTTTTTTGGGTCTAATTTAGCTCAAGATGTGCCACAGCAATATAAAATTGAATAGCGGACAATGACAAGCTTATTAGATAAGTTTACCAACTTAATTAATATGGACCTTTGGCAGAACAACCTCTTTCTACAAAAGGTTCTGGCAATAAATTTTAGAAAGAGTAAATATTTGAACAAAAACAAATTTACAATTGAAATTTATATTGTGCTCGTTGAGGACTAGGATGTTAATTTTATAAGGAAAAACTTTATAATTTATAACCCCTTATTCCAATGTAATATGTGTGTGTGTGTGTATAATATAGTAAATTAGTAGAATCTGTGCAATTCACCCATTCCCTTTTCACATACATGATGTCTCTTTTGAATTTTGAGTTATGAAGAAGCAAATATAATTATTACAGGGTAATCTCGTAGTAGGTCATACAAAATCGCTCCAACTAAGCATCTAAACCCAGTTACGTTGTTTTGTTAGGAGGTTTACTTAAAAGTGTGTTACAATAATCTATTATTTGTTTGTATTTAAAACTATAAATGAATTGAATTTTGGCTCACTTGATTCATTCGTTTAATTAAATAAATCAATTTAGAACACGATTTTCATTTTTTTTTCCTTTTAAAATTGTGAAATATATTTAGATGGATTTTAGATGTGTAATCTATTCTATAGAGAGTTTGAAATGCAACGGGTAAAGGGCAGGCCCAGAAACCCAGAGGCACACCTTCTTAACATTATGAAGGAAGACCCACAAAGAGCATTCATACCTCTTAGAGAAATTAATTACAAATCACATTTTTAAAAGTTTCTAGGAAACTGATTTCTCTTAATTCCTCAATCATCATTCTAGAAAGAAAGGGTTTAAGTATACCCTGAACACATATACTGTTCTACTTTATCAAAACTATAGTCACTAATTTGATGTGAAATTTAGCTAATTAATTGTCAAGAATATATCGTATCTAACAAATAAAAAAGAAAAACTACATCCAAGCATAAGCAAAAGCTACAAAGACACGCGTACTAAAATTTTTTAGTAGTACCATTTTATATTAATATATTATTCTAATTAAAATATAAAGCATATAAACGTGTACAATTCTTATATTAGATTGTCAAAAAAATTTATCACTAAAAATTATTTAACTCGGATTTTCATACATGTTTATTATATATGTAATGCATACACACAAGTTCCACTCTGCATCTTTAGGTGCATGAACCAAACAGCATTTGTGGATAAAAAGCATATTGGCATTTGGCAGTCACCGTCTAGTCATCCAGCACGTGCGAAACAAGAGGATACATATGCAACTGAACAAGATCATGATACCGCTTTGATTCGTACCAGCTTTGGGATTAAAGAATAAAGACCGAGCAAATAGGCCAGGAAGCCAGTTCATCTATGTGCATTACTCTTAAACTTCAACTATTTTTCTTACTAGCGCAATTTGAATTAGTCGACATAAACTCGTACACCTGATGGGTAGTCGAGATAAACTCGTATACCTGATGGGAGACAAAAAAGAATGAAAAAAAAGAAGGAAAAATTATCTTTTCCTGAATCTCAAACACTTGTTGTACATGGACTCTGATAAACTTGGAGTCGAAGCCAATCGTTTCTTGCTGCGCCTAGATGAGGGGAATTTCTCCATGGCTTTTATAAACTTGCGCAAATGCTTTATGTACTCCGGGTAAGTTTCAAGGTCACAATGTCTTCCACCCTGTACCCATAAGGGGTCATATTTTTCCTGGGCAAGTTCCCACAATCTCTTACCATGCGACAAGTCAACAGTTTCATCATTTGTTCCCTGGAATGATTCATTAGATATATATATATATATATATATATATATATATATAGATGGTTAGACTAGAGTGAGCTAAAGCAGAAAAAAAGAAGAAAAAAATGCAAGTTGCACCATCATGGCTAGTACATCGATGACTGTTGAAGCAATGATTGTGCAGCTCAACTGAAAGCGCTTCATTTAGAGCCCGCATTTGCAGCAAATCATACAAGTGCATTTTGCCGCAGATTGTACCTTATGTTTATTGAAAGTATAGGTGAAAAAGAGCCCACTCGAGCTTATTTATTAGTCGAGCCGAGCCGAACATGTTTTATTTAATGAACAAAAAGTTTTATTCGAGATCGGCACGTTTAGGTAGTTAAACGAACAGCACACGAGCCGAACTTAGTTGAGTTTTCGAACTCGAACCTAGCCAAGTTTAAAAACTTAAATGAACAAAAAAAAGTTGTTCGTGATCAGCTCGTTTAAATAAACGAAAACAGGCAAATAGCTCGGTTCGTTTACAACTGTAATTGAAAGTATTCTCTTTCAGCCGACTTATAACTTGGTTGGTCACAAGTGGACTAGCTAAAACAGGCCCTATATCTATATAAATACATAATAGATACATATAACGGAAAAGGACTTCCAGAAAATGATCTATTAACAGAATGTGTTAGGTTTTCTTAATTAAGAACGAATTAACTGAGTGATTTTGTGATTTCATAATCAATTTCACTGTCGATTCGATCAGATTCTTGTAAATGTTCAGTAATTGAGATTGAGGTGTGGAAATTGCCACCTTCCTGAAAATGTCTCCATATAATCAACTTTTTTTTTATTCCCAAGAAGAGTGACTGCTCATGTTTTAGGAAATGTTCGGCGACACTTAAAGCTATTCATATGTTATCTTGTGTATACATGTCGTTGAAGAATCCCAAGCAAATGCAGTATACAACATGATCCTGGCCTCCTGGGGGACTAGCATGACATGATATGATAGAAGTCGAAACATCAAGGTGCTCAGTTCAAGGCTTAAGTAGTAGATGTTAGGAGTCAGCAGTAGATTAGATCATGTAAAGCCAAAACATTGGTTCTTCTATGTTTTAACTACAGAGTTCAGAAGGTCTACGTGTCATCCAACATCACGACCAAAGTTTGAGGACTTCAACAGGCAGATATTAGGTTTCAACCTCATTCAGAAGAGATTAACCATAGTTGATACTAATCAGTTCATGGAACCTTTTAATCTTTAAATATACTTGAGAAGAAAAACCTAGCTTGTAAATAGACAAGCAATTAAAGGTTCTCATATATATCTGACTACTTAAATTGTTCTTTTATCAAGCTTTAACCCAAAGGTTTCACAAGAGTGAGCATTTGAGCCTCAGGGCTAGCACTAGTGGCTCTTTGCTAGCTTCAATGAAGGCACTATCTGATTGTCAATATGGTGTTGGTAGTTGGTACTATCCTATAACTTTTGTGGCCTAACGTATATCCGTAGTTGAAGAGCCACGGGTCCCAATAGCAGTAATGGCTTTCTTTCCATGAAAAATTTCTGGTTAGTCTCTATGCCTCTCTACGGCTCTACGCACTACAATGGGAATAATAATAAGAAAGATAATTACAGCTTCCAATGAAAGGGAAAATGCAATTTCCAAGTAGCATATAAGGAAACAATTAAAGAGAATTTTATTGTGCTCAAACACGTTTACAGTTAAGAGCAAGTCGATTTGTAATGCAGACCATACAATTTGAAAAAAGAGCATATATGTGGTGCAAAGCAAGGTGTATGAGATTTATAAAAATGAAAGAGAGCTCATATCTTACATGTATTACTAGAACTGGGCATGTAACTTTTGGTATCTTGTCGATATTCTGAAATAATTGGACAGAACATATTCAATACAGAATAAAAGATAGTAACATGGAAAAGAGGATATAAGGATAAGCACAATATTTGAACTTACTTTAAATATGTCAAACCAGAATGTCAACTTGACATTATACAAAACACGTATACCCGAAAGGATGGCACTATGAAGAACAACACCTCTCAAACTCTGCAAACGAGAGGCCAAGTGTAGTGTTGGCCCACTTCCAACAGATTGGCCATACAAAATCACATCCTCTTCCTTGATTCCATAGAAACTTCTTAAACAATTGTAGACTGCTTCTATATCATAGTAGGTGTTGAGCTCAGATGGCTACCAAAATAAAGCTCTATAAGCTACAAATTTATGGCGAAGACAATAATTCAACTAAAAAGCATATAAGTTTCTTACCTTACCCGTTGATGCTCCATATCCTGAATAATCATAGCTGCAATAGATTAAAATTTTCACACAAGTGATATATATAATGATGGTACCAGAAAATTGATCTGGTTAAGAAGAGATTACCATCATATACATACGAACCCATAATGACATTCATATGATATATTCCTATAATAATATAAAGCTAAAAGTGATAAACACAAACCCCACATAACACATGCATCTTCAAAACACAACCTTCGTGGGGTAAAAATTACATGGAGTATATCTCTTTTGAATCATCGAAGTAATTTTGGACGCAATTAGACCAAACCACATAAAAGAAATTAAAAGAACAGAACACAAACAAAACTAACAAATGACTAGCCTAACTTCTAGAAGAATAAAAAATCTAACAAATTATAATTACATTCAGAGAGACCAGAAAAACAGAAAAATTAAACAGACACCTTGGAGCATCAGCCATACAACTAACATCCAAGCAATAAGATGAAAACAGTTAACCTTTTTGAAATTAAAAAAAAAAAAAAACCCATTTGACTATAATTAACATATACAAGAACCCTTTTTAAGATTTACATGTAATCCGATAAGAAAATACTGTATTAAATACCTCATAATGTTGACACGGAGATGAGCTCTGAGCTCAATAAAGAGATCCTGCATTTGACCCAAATCAGCAGCGTTGCCATGAGAGTACAAAAGGGTCAATCTCCCAGATGGGTGTTTCCAAAAGGTGGCTACAACCTTATTACCAGCCTTTGTGTCCAGCAAATGAACGTCGACGTTTTTGTCGGCGGTAAGGCCGGTGAAGGAAAACTTTCCTGTTTCATCATCTTTGTGAACATTATAGGTTGGTGGGTCTGGAGGGAAAAAAGCAAACCTTGCCGCAACATTTGATGTTACATTGCCCATAAAACACAAACCCACCCACGATTTAAAGGAAAAATCAATGAATTTCACAGAGTTAATTAATTTAATGGGGTTTGAGCTTTGGGCATGATATTGGTGTTGGGGTTTCTGATTCTGGGTTAAAATTTATCTGAAAAATCTTATGAGATTTTTAAATAACACGGAAGTTAGAAGTATAGAATTAATAATATTATCCAATTGGTTTACTTTTGTTGTTTACAATTTTTTATGGGGAGGAACTGGAAAAGGGAGGCAAAAGGCGTTTGGATAAGAGAGAAGAGATCCGATCTAGGCGGACTCAGCTCAGTGCCCAAACTCAACAGATCATACATGGTAGTGTGTTTAGCTTAATAGTTCATTAGCTTCCATTCTTTTTTGTCTTAAATAAACTGTCCTTTTTTAAAAAAAAATAGTTTTTGCAGTCTAACTTATTTTATGGTGAAATTACTTGATAATAATCTAATATGTATATTCGTAAATGTAAATTTAAGCATTTAATTGACTAACATGCACTTATTAGGCGTAAAATACTGTAAATTCATCAAAATTTCTAAAATGAAAGGGCTAAAATCATGATAATTTATTTCTGCATATAATTTAAAAATGGCCAAGGGAATATGCTGGATTTAAAAATCAATACCTAGCTTTCAGTCTTTCCATTCCACGTTTTTTTTATTTATGCCATATCTATCTGCTTATGCAATGGATTTTTAAGATTAAGAATATTTCTAGTCAATACATGCCTAGATTATTCTTAGTAAAATTTCTTAATATATAATGCTGCTGTGATGTGAAAACTAAATTATTTTATTTTGGTTAGGCACGCAGGCTTATGATAATCAATCAAATACACTAAGATTATTTTTGGAAAAATCAAATATATTTTTAGTTAGCCTAACAAAAATCCAACTTTAATCCATAATTTAGACTGACACAGACAGTGTTCAGTAAGTAAACACGAAATTTCCAAGCAGATAGATATGTATCTAGATTTTGCTTAACCGTGTGTGTTATTGCTAAAACTTGTCACACTTGTACTCCTTCAAAATAATTGCGTAGTCAATCAGTAATTTTCAAGCGAAAAGTTGGCAGAAATCTGACCTTGGCGATACAAAATCTATAATAATACTTTCGTTATTGGTTGTAAAATTCTTTAATTTAAAATTTGAAATCAAACTTTAGTAATTTTAAAATGAAATATCATGAAAAAAAAATATATATATATATACATATATAAAATTAGTCGTAAATTCAACGTTTACACTGTTATATAATTACAAATTCACACTACAAATAAAATTATAAGATTAATAAATATCTGTTATATAATTACAAATTCACACTATAAATAAAATTATAAGATTAATAAATATCTGTTATATAATTACAAATTCACACTATAAATAAAATTATAAGATTAATAAATATAATACTACAATGAAAGTGAAATGTATTTTTAATTTTGAAATAAGAAAATTAATTTAATACTCGAGTAATTTAAGATTCCCAGGGGTAGCATTCACCTAAAGTTTATAACCAAACTGTAACGTGTAGTATTAATTTGTCATAGAATAATTTAAAAAATTATTCTATTAGACTTTTATGTAGTCCAAGTTATTGATTTTACCCTGAATAAAAAATTAATTAATTAAATTCACATCAAACTAAAATTTGGGGTCACACAAGTAATATTAAATTAAATGTGGATCGGAACTCTTTCGCAGAATAATGGTAATACTAAGTTTCACAATGAAACACTCTTCCTGTTTCTTTATTCCTTTTTTCCCCTGGAATTATTAAACTTATGTGGCGATTAGGAAATTTTAAATCTAGCGACCTTGCCAAACGAGTACTGGGTAATTATGAAAAGAGAAAATTGAACAGGGATGCTCCTCAAATAATAGTGAACATATTAAACTTCATAATTCTGCGGTTTTGTGCATATTACTGTGGAAACAAACATAATACCTGATGGATTGAATCATGCTGATAGCAACATCATATATAGCTTAGTTTGTTCATATAGGGTCTGAAATGGAAAAGGAAAAAGGAAAAAATAAAAAATAAAAATAAAAGAACGAAGAAATTTTGGGTTAGCCAAAGTCCATGAAGTCGACTAAATTATGACATGCTTGTTGGTAAGCAACTTACAGCTTTTCCAATCAATCCCATGGGCCATGGCTTCTGAAGTCTAAACATGTGTTTGAAGCTACGTCACTTGTTATGCTGCTTCTTGAAGACTTTCCCCACATAAAAGATGATCATCCATTTATTAGTATATAGATATGAGACCAGTATCAAGTATTTTTGTATAGTATGTGAAAAAACCAGAGACAGGATAAGAAAGATGGCTCTCAAAACTCTTGCCATCACATTACTAGTTTTTCTTGTCCAGCTTCTTCAGTTCTCTGTGCCTGCCCAAAGCCAAAGTTCTGTAAATGCTGGCTACTGGTTTCTGGATAGCGGTTTGGCAGCTTCTGACATCAATTCAACTCTATTCACTCACCTGTTTTGTGCATTTGCTGATCTTGATCCCAATACAAAGCAAGTCACAATTTCTTCCTCCAATAATGCCTCATTTGCTCAATTCACACAAACTGTTCGGCTTAAAAATCCTTCTGTCATAACCCTTTTATCCATTGGCGGAGGAAATTCAAACGATGCTGATTTCGCTGCGATTGCTTCCAATTCCACTTCTAGAAAATCTTTCATCGACTCCTCACTAAAGGTGGCAAGATCATACAACTTTCTCGGCCTAGACCTCGATTATGAGTACCCACTCTCGGCCACAGATATGGTCAATTTAGGCACACTCCTAAGCGAGTGGCGAACGGCTGCAGCCACCGAGGCAACAAACTCCGGCAAGCCGCGGTTGTTTCTCACGGCGGCGGTCTCTGTAGGACCCACCGTTGATGGATTGAATTACCCGGTCCAGTCCATATCAACAAATTTGGACTGGATCAATGTTATGGCCTATGACTTCTATGATCCGAGTTGGTACAACTTCACAAACGCTCATGCCAAGTTGTATGATCCTAGTGGTGAAGTTAGTGGTAGCATTGGTGTTAGTGCTTGGATTCAAGCTGGGCTAACAGCAAAAAAGATAGTGCTTGGTATGCCATTTTATGGATATGCTTGGCAGCTGGTCAATGCTAATAACCATGGGCTGCTGGCGCCGGCTACTGGGCCTGCTAGTATTGGTGCAGTATTGAGGTATGATCAGATTTTGAGTTTCATAGCAAACAATACAGCAACTACTGTTTATAACGCCACGATTGTGGCGAATTATTGCTATTCGGGAAGGACATGGATTGGGTATGATGATAAGCAGAGCATCCAAGCTAAGGTTTTGTATGCCAAGCAAAATGGTTTACTTGGTTACTTTGCATGGCATATTGCACAGGATAAAAATTGGGCTCTCTCAACACAAGGTTAGTAATTAGTTATTATAAATTAGTAGCAAAATAACTGTATAACGGGAAATTTTGTTCAAATGCTAGGCTTATGATGATTAATTATGTATGTGCTTTTCTCATATTTCTTCTTAATGGTTGCAGCTAAACAAGCATGGGGAACATCAAGGGCAACGAGCTGAGAGACATATATGTATCATGTATGGTTTATGAGGATCTACAAAAATAAAGTTGATGTTTGGAATTATGAGATAAGTCTTGTATGAAAGTATGAGAAGATTCCGACTTGAAGAAATAAAACAATTGATAATGATTTATGAATAAAAAGAATTATTTGAGATGCAGAGACTACAGAAATCAAGTCTAATTTGGTGATCAACAAGATATAATTGCTTAACGGAATCTAGATTACCTTTCTAACTCATGGCAGGATACCTAAACATGCATTTTTAATTGATTTCAAACTAATTACAACCAGCAATAACTTATCAGTTTCTGAACCATAGTCAACAAAGTAATTACAAGTCATTCACTATCGGCAGTACACCAAACCCATCAAAACCGATCAAACTAAACCAAGGTCATTCACTATCGCACAGTTGTGCAATTCAATATATTTGGTTTAGGTTATAATTTTATAAAAATCTGACAACTGTTTGTTTGATTAGTTGAACAACATTACATCAAAAAGTAGAATAAGGTTATGACTCCAAAACAGAGAAACAGTAAGGCTGCGTTTAGATTGAGGGATGAATTAAGAAGGAGAATGAATTTGATTCGTGTATAATTACTATAAAAAATCACAAAATTTTATGTGGCGGTGGAATGAACTATTTTGTTCATATATAATTTCATTCAATGTGTAAGAAGGAAGAATGATCTCATTCTTTTTTTTTCATTATGAGTCTCACTCTCAATCATCTTCATAACTCCTTCCATCACTATTTTTCACTAAATTCTTTTTAATTTTTTTATCTATTCTCCCACTCATTTCATTAATTCAATCCAAACACAACATAATAGGTAAGAACTCTATAAAATAATATACATTCATTCACCTCATTAATTTGAGACGTGGTCTTTTTCCACCAACACGCTCCATTACTACCCTGTGGAATATTATTAAATTGATTCGTTTTACGGTCATATAAAACATCTTATAGGAAATGAATATACCCATGAAATTGTAGTAATCATCTTCCAATATACTAGAAAGATTTTCATTTTAGCTAAGACCCAAATAAATTATTGAAATCGAACCCTCAAAGTGCAGTTATCCTTAACTAGATCCTGTCATAAAAGAATTCGCAGTTGGGACCCAAGAGCATATAATAAATCAGTATCTCCAAATGGTACTGCACGCATTTCTATGTCGCGAACGGCAAAGTAGATTTTGGGCTTCAAAGGTTTATGGCATTTCTTTGCCTACTCAATCTCAACACCGAAGACTTTCGATATTTAGACGTTACACTACGTTTTCAAAATCAACTCCTTATCAAACTTCTTGAACTAGAATTTTATAATGTCCGATAACTATATAGTACAACTGCCAGTACAACACATTTTAATACATGCAAAAAGAAATAAGGTACAAAGAAAAAAGAAAAGACGTAGTACCTCGTCGAGAAACTAAAGCGAGTAGCCCTGGTAGTAACAAATATGATACATTAGCATAAATGTAAAACTAACTTAAGGAGTCCTTTGCAAAATGAATTTCCTCAATAATTATCTCAGATCTTGTACAGTTAAATAGTTCAACCGGAACTTACAGATGTATGATGTACGCATTCAGCAGTAAACCTTAATAAAGGCTAAAAAGGATGACACCCATGAATGTTTAGTGATAGACCTGCATATCTACAGAAAATCAACTTTAGAGTTCAAATGGAAAGGAAATAACCTAATTAATTCCTGGCAGCTTCCATTTTCGAAGATCTAATGAAAGCATTTTTTACAATTGTCAAGCGTAACATCATCACAAAATGTGCCGTTGACCCACCAACGGATTTGAACACTTAACCTCTATTTCTCACTTGTCCTATATATTCAAGCCTCCAATTCCGTGGTAAACTCCAAATGTTGAAGTGTGGAACTTTTAGATAGAACGAAATACGTAGTGCTCTTTCACAATAACAATCTCTACCGTATATTGTCAAGCGAAGTGGGAATTTATAATCAACATACATTAGCTTTGAGCGTTTGGAATGCAAAGAATATTGTCGAAAGCACTTCCCTCAAGGATTAATCGGTCTGAATTGATAAGAAGAAGACACTCCTTCAGTTTTATATTACAGTATTAAACTTAAAGAAAAAGGAAGATCCGAAGCTGCGGATCCCCTCTTAACGGCAGGCACCATGCTGCACCGTAGAGGTCCTGTAGTTTTAAACAAAGTTCCCTTGTTTTGGAACCAAAAAGTTAATAATATAGGACATGGACTCGGTAAATAAATTTGGAAAACTAAAAATAGGTTCCAGAGTATCCTCACCAGATAAGAAGGCAATTTGGACTGGCCTCTGGTATCTCTTTGAACTTATTCCGCTGCGCAATGGGATTTGCATGTTTTTGGTGTCTACCACGCAAAACCAACATAACTAATGCTGATGCCAAATACCATGATCATAGTGATGGAAATATCGTTATAATATTTTAATCACTAGACAGAGAGAAGGCATGAACTAAAGAACGCTCGCTAGAATATTTTGCTTTCCAAAGTCAACTAAGCCATGACATATTATGCTTCTTAATTTGTGCAAATCTTTGAACTTCAGATTTTTGGACAATCCAAGCAATGGCTGATGAAGTCATACCATGGGTTGCCCCTACGATACATGAAGATTTCCCGTTTGGATAATCTATTATTCTATTAATCTCCCCGTCTATATATATGTTGTGTATGACTATTAATCTATTATCATAGGTTAATGTACGTAAAAATTAGAAAACCACTAGCAATATATCAATAAAATGGCTCTGAAAACTCTTGCCCTCGTATTGCTTATTTCACTTTTACAACTTGATCAATTCTCCATGGTCCAAAGCCAAAATTTTGTAAACGCTGGCTATTGGTTTCCAGGTAGCGGCTTGGCACCTTCGGACATCAAGTCAAAACTATTCACTCATCTCTTTTGTGCATTTGCCGATCTTGATCCCAATACCAACCAAGTCACTGTTTCCTCCTCCAACACTGCTCCCTTTTCTCAATTTACACAAACTGTCCGGCTAAAGAACCCTTCTGTGACAACCCTTTTATCCATTGGTGGCGGAAATTCAAACGATACTGATTTCACCTCAATGGCTTCCAAACCTGGTTCTCGGAAATCTTTCATAGATTCCTCGCTTAAATTGGCAAGATCATATAACTTTCTCGGTTTAGACCTCGATTATGAGTACCCACTCTCGGCCACAGATATGATCAACTTGAGCACACTCCTAAGCGAGTGGAGAGCAGCCATGGTAGCCGAGGCGACAAACTCCGGCAAGCCACGGTTGCTTTTAACGGCTGCGGTCTCAGTAGGGCCTACTGTTGATGGTTTAAATTACCCGGTGCAATCAATATCGAAAAACTTGGACTGGATCAATGTCATGGCTTATGACTTTTATGATCCAAGTTGGTACAACTTCACAAATGCTCATGCCAAGTTGTATGATCCGAGTGGTGAAGTTAGCGGCGGAAGAGGTATTAGAGCTTGGATTCAAGCGGGGCTTAGCGCAAACAAGGTGGTGCTAGGTCTTCCATTTTATGGATATGCTTGGAATCTTGTCAATGCTAATACACATGGACTGCTGGCGCCGGCTAATGGCGCTGCCAGTATTGGTGCCGTCTTGACTTATGATCAGATTAAAGATTTCATAAAAAAGAATAAAGCTACAAAGGTTTACAATGCGACGATTGTAGCGAACTATTGCTATTCAGGGACAACATGGATTGGGTATGATGATAAACGGAGCATTCAAGCTAAGGTTTTGTATGCCAAACAAAATGGTTTGCTTGGTTACTTTTCATGGCATATTGCACAGGACAAAAAATGGTCTCTGTCTAAAAAAGGTAAGTTAATTGCAAATAATCACAACAATCACTCCCTCCATTTCAAAAGAGATACTTGTTAACTTTTAAAATCAAAAACAGAATATCAAGATTAAACTCATATTAGCAATAAAATTTAAGCGGTGACATTTCCGTAACAAGAGAAAATGGTATTTTAACCCTTGTTCAGACGACGGGTATGTGGTCCTAGCTAGTCTTATGTCTCTTTTTGTTTACTAGACTTCTATTTAATTATATGCTCTAAGCTTCTGATATAACTATTTCTTACTTGTTGCAGCTAAACAAGCATGGAAAAAATGAAAGGCATGGGAATCAGAGACGTGTTTATATTTATCATGTATGATTGTAAGATCTACAAGAATAAAACTAATGATTGTAAGATTAGATCACTATTATATAAAAATTGTTATGAGCTTCTGAATTGCTAATAAAACGAATGAGAATGACTATAAATCAAAAGCTAGTTTAATAAACACCGAAGTCGACTGTTTTCAGTTTGGGAGGGAATTATTTATCCGATAGTAATATTCGTAAAATTGTACTGAGAGTTTCGTCGCAAGTACGGAGAATACTTTATGGAGAGAAAAAACAAAACATGACAGAAAATGAAATTCAACAAAGAGGTTGAATATTGCTCCAAGTCAATAGATGCAAGTTGGACAACATAAAATGGCTAGGTAATATTAGTTCCTGGCAGCTTCCAGATGGAAAGGAAAATACCAAATCCAAAATATTTAGCGTTACATCTTTATGTTTTATTTGTCTACATCTAGTCCTTTTGAGTTACTTCTTGTCAAAGGGTCTAAGATTTCTAAATATGACGTGACAGGATGAATAGGACACCAAACGAAACATCAAATGAAATATGAAATTTCAAATTTCATATTCAAAGATATAATGAAAGCTTTTTTGGCAGGTAGAGATCTGGATGATCTGCGGCCTGACTAGCCAAATTTGATTACGTTGTGAACTAGTAATCGTAATACTCAAGCGGAACATCATAAGAAATTTAAACTTGACCCACCAACGGATTAGGACAAATAACATCTGTTTCTCACTTATCTATATTTGGGACGGTAAAAGTTTTAGATATAACGAAAAACTTTCTTTCACCAAAAAAAATTTTAGTGACACGACATTAATGTTAATTTTAGTTAAGTCAAATGAGACCTGGTATGAGAAGTGCAATGAAAACGGATGCTATTTGAAGAAGTTGTACAAGAGTTATTTCAATGAATCCAGATTATATTTTCGCCAAACTTTTCATAGGAAGATTAATTCCGACCATACTTTGATTATTCCCATAATTCTTCCAGCAACATTTATTAATCATAATACTAAAACCTGATATCTCTATTCAAACACTCCTTTAGCCAATGCGTGCTGGTTAATGTTCCATCATTTATTAACGTTGAATGGGTTTTCATGTTTCTGGTGTCTACTAGTACGTAAAAGAAGCCTAATACTAATGCCAGACATGGTCACTGTGGTGGAAACACAATCGCATAACTCGCTAGTCGGTCAGAAAAGGACTGAGTTCAACAATAACCCTCGTTAGAATATTCCGCCTTGTCAAAGTCAATAAGCCATGACATACGATGCTTCTCAATGTATGCACATCTTTGAACTTCAGATTTTTTGGACAGTCCAACCCATGGCTGATGAAGTCAAGCCATGTGTTGCTCTATACTACGTGAAAATTTACCATTTGGGTTAATCTATCAATCTCTTTCCTATATATATGTATGACTACTATCATATGTTAATGTACGTAAAAACTAGGAAAACAACAAGCTTATTATAATTGAGCATTTGAGATGGCTCTCAAAATTCTTGCCCTGACATCACTAATTTCTCTCCTCCAACTTCTTCAACTCCACGTGGCCCAAAGCCAAAGTTCTGTAAATGCTGGCTACTGGTTTCTGGATAGTGGTTTGGCAGCTTCGGACATCAACTCAAATCTATTCACTCACCTGTTTTGTGCATTTGCTGATCTTGATCCCAATACCAACCAAGTCACCATCTCCCCCTCAAACGATGCCCCCTTTTCTCAATTCACGCAAACTGTCCGGCTCAAAAATCCTTCTGTGGTTATCCATAGGTGGAGGAAATTCAAAACCTGCTGAATTCGCTGCAATGGCATCCAATCCTACTTCTTGAAAATCCTACATTGATTCCTCACTTAATTTAGCAAGATCATATAACTTTCTCGGCCTAGACCTCGATTATGAGTACCCACCCTCAGCCACAGATATGGTTTAACTTTGGCACACTCCAAGCGAGTGGCGAACAGCTGCAGCCACCCAGGCAACAAACTCTGGCAAGCCGCGATTGTTACTCACGGCGGCTGTCTCAGTAGGACCTACCATTGATGGATTGAATTACCCTGTCCAATCCATATCAACGAACTTGGACCCGATCAATGTTATGGCCTATGACTTTTATGCTCCAAGTCGATACCACTTCCCAAACGGTCATGCCAAGTTGCATGATCCTAGTGGTGAAGTTAGTGGTAGCAGTGGCGTTAGTACTTGGATTCAAGCCGGGCTTACAGCAAAAAAGATAGTGCTTGGTATGCCATTTTATGGATATGCGTGGCAGCTGGTCAATGCTAACCACCATGGGCTGCTGGCGCCAGCTACTGGGCCTGCGTATTGGTGAAATATTGAGGTATGATCAAATTTTGATTTTCATAGGAAATAATTGTTGGAAATTGAGGAGAATTTGAATGAGAATTGCTCTCTCATTAATTTGAGAAGTTTTTCACTTGAAATGGAACAAGAATTTTCGAAGGGAAATTTGGCTCAATTTATGCATATGCGCGACCTGTGGACACGAATAAAGGCAAAACTGATGTCTTGTATCTGAATTAATGGAAGAAATGCCTTTTGGCATTTTCTAACGGTTTTCTCCTGTCTACCTATATATAGAGGCTTATTCCAGCAATCAAAACACACCTACCTAAAAATCTTTCTTTGTCTTCCATTTTTCGTCACAAAGTGTTCATTACAGTTTTTAGTTTGTATTCGCTAGTGGACAGACTTTATGCTAAATTCGGTCTCTGTATTCCGTTGTATCTTAAGAAACAGTAGTCCGACGATCCTCTGAAACACCTAGTGAGAAAACTAAACTGTTTTAAGAAAAGCGTGTTCACATGTGTCTCGGATCTTTTTCTATTTTGTTAAACATGCGGTCTTTTTAACCTAGTTATCCTAACAACAATACAGCCACAGCTGTTTATAATGGAACGATTGTGGCGAATTATTGCTATTCGGGGACGACATGGACTGGATATGATGATACGCAGACCATTCAAGCTAAGCTTTTGTATGCCAAACAAAATGGTTTGCTTGGTTACTTTGCGTGGCATATTGCACAGGACAAAAACTGGGCTCTTTCTCAATAAGGTTAGTGATTGCAAACAATAACAACAGTCGTACTTCCTCTGTCTCAAAGTCAAAGTATGAGGTACTAACGTTTAAAATTGAAAATTGGTTTTTAAAAAAAAGTAACAAAAATTAAGCGGCGACATTTCCATTACCAAAACAAGGTATCTTGACAACCCTTCTTCCAGACAACGTGTATGTGGTGTGGCCCTACTCTTATGTCTGCTTACTAGAATTCTAATAAATTATATGCACTGCTTCTGATATTACTATTTCTTAACGGTTGCAGCTAAACAAGCATGGGAATGATGAAGG
>CM025782.1:31346352-31412340 GCA_014636745.2 Centella asiatica | reverse complement strand
ACTATTTCTTAACGGTTGCAGCTAAACAAGCATGGGAATGATGAAGGACATGGCGAACTGGAACTTATATGTGTTCATCATGTTTGTGTTTGTGAGGATCTACAAAAATAAAACTAATGATCTTATAACATCACTATTATATGTAACTGCAATAAGCTCTGAGTTGCTCAAATAAAACGAATAACTATGATTTTTAAGTAAAAAAGCTAGTTTACTAGTAAAGTAGAGCACCCTTCGCGATATCCAAGATAACCAAGTAACCAACTATGCATTTTCAATGAAACTCGTTGGTATCATCTAAACATATTATTAATTGACTGTTAATATATATAGGCAGCCATTCTATATCAACGGCTTCGGGCTACATATGTTTGAAGCTATATGATCAACTTATTCCGAGTTTTATGCTAATAAGGTTGCGTTTGTTTTGATGGAATGGATCAATATAAGAATAAAATGAATTCTACACTAGTTTATTTATGTGTGAGATTCATTCATTGCTTTATTTTTTTCCACAAATTCATATATATTTCTAAACTCACTCTACAAGATAAAAATTATTCATTCTATCACAACAAAATTTTACATACAATCTATCATTTCTTCATTCTCATATTCTCCTAGTAATTTTTGTGATTTTTATTTTCCACCTCTATTTTTCTCTTTTCCACTCATTTCATTCTTATATCATTTCATTCCATTCAACCAAACAGAACCTAATTGTATCGATCAACCCAACTCAACATACACCTCTATTTTTCTCTTATCCACCCATTTCATTTCTATACCATTTTATTCCATTCAACTAAACAAAACCTAATTGTATCAATCAACCCAACTCAACATATAACGAATGATCTGCACTTTATATAGGTCAAGATTTAATATGTAATCCTAAACCATAATAATTGGGTTGTGCTCACTCATCCAATGTACACCAAAGTTGTATATTTATTATGTCATTACGAAATAAATCTAAAATGAAGTTCTTACAAAAGACATAATAATTGTATTAGATATTTTTTAGCCATATAGGTATGTGAAGAATAAATAAAAGATAGTTGTATATGTAATATGTAATTATTGGGAGAGTTTACACTTAAAAATAAATACATATATACAAACACACGTGCATGTACGCACACACAATATACATTTATATTGGAGGAAGGGCAAATATTTTCTTAATTTTCAATCTAAGGAAGACCAGAAAATTAGGCGAATGAGGTGTAAGAAAGATATAATCCGGTGAAATAAGGAAAACAGTATATCATGTCTCATGTATGATATATGATGCATCTTTGTTGCCAAGAATCTTAATTTACTAACTGTTTATTCCTAATGTTCTTCCCTTGCACGGGAAATTATGACTCGAAATATAGGAATATTGTATAATTTCAAATGAAATTTATCTTCTCTATAGCTGCACAACCATTATTGTAGTCGATAAGGTCTAGTCTGGTTTTCGCCGAGTTGCAAATTACAAATATATAAAGCATAGACCTAGGCTTGGAGAGGGGAAAAGGAAATAGTAAAGAATAACAATATTATTGGAGTGATGCCATACATTAAGGATAAGCAAAGGAACATTTTTTTTCTTTTTTTTTAATTTTACTCTTTTATCAAATTATACATATAGAAAAGTAATTTTTGATAAAGATACATCAGTAATTTTACATCATTTTTAACTTATTCTCTGCCCAACTTTCATGATGCATAGCATTTTTGATATTATTTAACATCGGACCCTAGTAGTAATTTTCTTACATCAAATATATAGTTGGAAATGACATGAACAGAAACATTGTAAAGTTCAAACGAATTTTATAAATACAATACGTACAATCTATACAAAAGTAGTGCTGGTCTGCGTTTAAGGAGACGACCAGCTACAAAGATTTCAGGTTAGCTAGCTACCTCAGAAGTCAATGTCATCACAATCAAACGGGTACACACGATTGTTTGTCTGTCGATAATTTTCACCGAAAAATAATTATAGTGGCTAAGAAACTTTAAGCACATAATATAACATAATTCTAATAATTCTATTATAAGGAGATAGGTGCATTTGAAATTTAAGCAATACCACTAATGTAAGAACTGTTTTTCAATTTTGAATTTTCTAAAATAGTGTAACACGAACTTTTTTTTCATTTTTTCTTTTCTGGTTACGCAAAGCAGACGGGAAGAGCACTTTATTTTCAACCATAAGGAAAAAGATGGTCTATTGCGGCCCACTGCGTAATATCGTTGCGTCCAAGTCGCATCAAGTTTTTCTTAGTCAAAGCAAGAAAGACGTACCAAGTTAACAAGTTCTCCATTTCTTTTAAAAGTTATGTTTCATTTTTCTTTTATACATACATTTACTAGACTAAAAATACATATTATTGAATTTATAGTAAAACTAAATAAACTTCAATAAAATAAAAATTAATAATTTAAAATTTTTATGAAATTAAGTTCATAATCCAAATTTTAGGAATACGCTATCTTTATGTAAACAAACTCAAATTCATTGTAAAATGGGTAGAGTAATATATTTTTAAATTACTTAAACTTTTTAATCGATACAAAAATTACTCCTTCAAATACTTGCATATCAATATATTCTCCATTCCTTTTACACGAAAAGAGGTGACAATTCTACATAACCTTTTTTTTGGTTATACATACTATCTTTATTTTCACACCTTCCTCCAGTCACATATATAGCGAGTAAATCCTACTTCAAAAAAGCAATAAAAGATCAGTGCTCTATTTAAATGAAACAATGCATGTTATAATTTTATAGCATATAACAGAAACTATAAAACTAAACAAAAATAAATAAAAAATAAACTATATATATATATATATATATATATATATATATATATATATATGAATTTTGCGAATTTGGTTTTTGTGGAAGTTAGATTTGACTTCTGTCTTGAAATACGGAAAATACTTTCTACCTAAATACTGGAGTTGTTTAATTCATGAGAAAGAATATAACGTACCGATGGTTGGCTTCAAAAGAAGTCTCGATTTATTAGAAGACCACCATGGCTTTACCCGTTGAACACCATAACCCAGTGGACCATACTGGTACGACCCCTGCATAAAATAAAGTCTGGTTTCCTGGAAAATACACCCAAAAAATCGTGACAAAATGGTTCGTTAAGGATAATGTTAATTTTGTCATACAGCTCACAATTTAACATGCCAAGGTGAAACTAGCAAAAGCACATCTAAATGTTCGAGATTATCACCCTTCTTCTCTTTCTCTTTCCCATAAAAGTTAATTGTTCAAGTGCACAAACTTGGATCAAAGCTGGTTACTGGTATGCCGGTAGTGAGTTTCCAGTTCCTGATATAAACTCAGCTCTTTTCACCCACCTGATATGCGCTTTCGCCCATATCAACCCAAATACCTATGAGCTTTCCATAATTCCCTCTGATGAGTCGTACATCTCAACCTTCACGAACACCGTCAGGAGGAAAAACCCCTCAGTTACAACGTTATTGTCCACATGGACCGGGGATAACAATTCTTCGAGCTTCCCTTTGATGGTTAGCCAATCATCTAGCAGGAGATCTTTCATAAAATCCTCAATAACAGCAGCTAGGAGATATGGTTTCCAAGGACTTGAGCTATGGGGAAATGGTTTGCTAAGTATGGGTAACAACATGACGAATATGGGAAGTTTCTTTGACGAGTGGCGAGCTGCGATAGTTTCTGAGTCAAAAACCTCTAAACAGTCGCAGCTGATCTTGACAATGGCAGGCTATTACTCGCCAACGAAAGACTCCATAAGTTACCCAGTTGAAACTTTGCGAAGAAACTTGGACTGGGTTCATCTTGTAGCATATGACTATCATCTACCTGCAAAGGAAAATTTCACAGGTGCTCATGCAGCTCTGTATGATCCATCAAGCAAATTGAACACAGATTATGGTATGAAGGAGTGGATAAACAAAGGATTACCAGCCAGCAAGCTAGTGCTTGGCTTACCCTCACATGGCTATGCGTGGACACTTGTCAACCCAGGAGACAACTCAATCGGCTCCCCAGCTAGAGGCCTGGCAATTACAAAAGGAGGAGATATGAGCTATGATTACATCAAGAAGTACACAACAAGTTACGGAGTTGTTTCAGTGTACAATGAAATATATGTAGTAAATTATTGCACCATAAACTCATATTGGATTGGGTATGATGATGTCGATGCCATCAGAACTAAAGTTGCTTATGCAAAAGAGAAGGGGCTGCTTGGTTATACTCTGTGGCAAGTGGGAAATGACAACAAATGGATGCTCTCCAAAGCAGCAGGTATTTGATAGTTTCCTACATCCCATCTTATTGATCAATGCTCTCACTTAATTTGTTTCCTGAATCTTGACAGTGAAGAAGATAATTTATGTCAAAACATGTACCAATACTTAACAACCGGGATAACTTGTCTAAGTATGTATGAGTTCTAACTCGCCAACCTGTCCCACAACTTACCAAAGCTTTTATTTTCAATCAATAATTTCTCAATACAATTGTTGATCTTCTTGTAAAAGGAAAGATAAAGGAAGAGGGTCAGAAACTCTACACATGTACAATGCCACAGGATGATATATTGTCAAAAAAAGAGTGGGGTGAGAGAGAGAGAGAGAAGCTGAACTTGAGAATTTCTAAAGATCCTAACGAAATTTTGAAATTTATATGTTGCCTAACTTCACAGCTCAAGTGGAAAATAAACATGCCCAAGAAAGAAGATGGATGCTGATAACTTTTCCAACAGCTGCTGTAGTTACTATACTGCTAGGCTCTGTTATCCTCCTGAAAAGAAGAGTGCTGCGATTGAAAGGTAATAACGCTAATCTCTTGAAAATACGGCAATACTCTACTATGAGCGTTCAGCATTAACAACAAATAATGAAAAGAGAACATAAAAAGATTCATTACAGAACGAAAAGACTAAACTTCTGGTTCATTTGTAGTAATACAGATATTCCAGAGACGCAAAAAGTCTACAAATCCTAATCTGCAAATTTTTAGTTTCACTGCCATCAAGGAAGCAACAAACTGCTTTTCTGTTGAAAATAAGCTCGGAGAGGGGGGATATGGACCAGTTTATAAGGTAATATTTACGTCTGCTTATAAGCATTATTAAATTTGATCATCAAACGTATCAGAGAAAAAGAGCAAAAAATGAGCACCAAGTCATTTGTAGTTTGTCAAAATAAAGAAATTCACCTTCCTTATAAGTACTGCACCTTCAGTAATTTCTTCCCACTCAACTCTCAAGATCTCTGCAGACAAACTTTTCCTTGTTAAATTTGAGTAGGTCTAAAAAGTTTTGCAATCTTAACAACACATAAAAACATCTACTAAAAAGTTTACTGCTTCAGAATCACGAGTTGAGTCCGGAAAGACCAATCTGAAGCAATAGATTCTTGAACGAGTAGAACTTCCAATCACTAACATAAATCTTTGTATGATAAATAGTTTTATACACAGGTGACCTATGCGTAACTCGTATGCAACTATAGAACCCATCCACATCCCAGCACACTTCACCATGAGCATGTTATACTTGCTTTTAAACTCCTTTTTGCTACAAAATGGCACCCACACTTTGTCTTCTACCCACTTATACTCTCAACCTAAAAACAATCATAATGTAATGAAGCAACCCAAACAAATTTATATCTGTCAAAAGCATCCAATATAAATTGTATATTAGCAGACATACTAGTCATGCTTGTGAGTTCTCCAGGGAAAATTACTAAATGGTCAGGAAATAGCAGTGAAGAGACTGTCGCAAAATTCCAGACAGGGAATCGAGGAGTTTGAAAATGAGGTTACACTTACAGCAAAACTACAGCATATCAACCTAGTAAGACTCTTGGGCTTCTGCACAAGTAGAGATGAAAAAATGTTGATCTACGAATACATGCCAAACAAAAGCTTGGATTTCTACCTCTTTGGTATGCAAAATCTTATAATTTTAGTCCAAAGAGTTAATTATCTCATGTTTTCTGTCTTTTCCTGTTAAATAGTCAAACATAAGACCTACATGTGGGGCTCTAAATATATAAGGGTTAACCACATTTTGCCTCACTAAAAACTCAAAGCTCACAAATCTAGTAGCAGAGATGTGCCTTTAACACTATCCCTAGTATGTAACCACAAATCATTTAAGATTTTACACTCCATTTTAGATGAGAGATTGTTACAATTTCCTAGATAACCGTAATAAGCAACGCTTAGAAGCATAGTTATTGAATCGTAAAAATAGCGAATATCGAAAAACCCCATATCGTGTTTCATGTATCGTATCGTGAATCGTATCCTAGGATACAAAAAATAAATGCAAAATGTGATAATATACATTTAGACATATTTATAACAAAACTTGTTGGGAAAACAAGCATTTTGGCTTGATTATAATATAAAATTCAGACTACTAATCCATCTTTAAGCATAGATACAATTTTATTGGATAATCTAGCATATTAGCATGTCATACTATAAAAGTGCACTACAAATTAATTATTTGACCTAAAAATGATTTATAAATAGGTAAATATTACTTAAAATACTCTAAATAGCTTGATGTTACTTCCAAATTAATCGTAAAATGTATCGTTATCGTATGAATCGTATCGTATCATGACCGATACTTGTAATACATTGATAATTATGTTATGCCCTATGATACGTATTGAATTGTCTGTGTATCGTATCGAATCATATCGCGTATCGTACGATTGTTATAACTATGCTTAGAAGTCAAAATTTGGACTTACAGATATGCCAATAAAGCTGCAACACCAATGTATTTGGCGATAAGGGGTTCTGAATGTCATAACATATACCTTTGACGTGAATAGCTGAAGTTAGTTTCAGCTTATTGCTTCAACCTGCTCTTCTATTGATGAAATAAGATATAACTAAAATCTCCAATAATTTATGCTGATACAGATCCAATTGGAAGGTCAATACTGGACTGGAGAAACTGGGTTAATATCATTGAAGGGATCATCCAAGGGCTCCTCTACCTCCAAGAATACTCGAGACTCACAATAATACACAGAGATCTGAAAGCTAGCAATATTTTACTGGATGCCAAAATGATGCCAAAAATATCAGATTTTGGTATAGCTAGAAGCTTCCAGAAAGATGAAATTGAAGGAAACACGGGACGAATTGTTGGAACATAGTAAGTAAAAGAATTTTTTTTAAAAAACTTAATACAGATATTTTGTGCTTACTTCTGAAGATCAAGTTTTTTAATAATATACAGTGGCTACGTTCCTCCTGAGTACGTAAAACGAGGTATATACTCCAGAAAATACGATGTTTATAGCTTTGGAGTAATACTATTGCAATTAATAAGTGGAAAGAAAAGTACCGATCTATATGGTTCGAACAGAAATTTAAATCTACTGGAGTATGTAAGTTACTTCCACACCTTCCCGTCATGCTTGTTCTGAAACTTCGCATGTGTCAAAAACTGAAGCCAATGAACAATTTCAGGCATATGATCTATGGAAAGATGGCAAAGGCATGGAGTTTATGGACCCGTCACTTGATGATGCATCTTCATCATGTAAGCTCATAAGATGTATGCAAGTGGCTCTGTTGTGTGTGGAAGAAAAATGGGAACAAAGGCCAACAATGTTAGAGGTTTCGTCAATGCTCAGAAATGAAACTGAAGTCATACCTATTCCTGATAAAATTGCATTTTCAACAAAAGGTGATGGTAAGGCAAAGAGATTTACCCAACAAGATGAAATTATGTCAATTGATATTGCAACTACATCGCAACTTCTACCTCGTTGAATTAGGTCTTTAAACGAGGTTTGTTCTGCCATTTTTCCATATCCCTACCACCACACCTTATTGAACTTGATAAGAATATTGTAGCCCTCTTGGCTCGACATTTGGCAGAATCAATGCCACAAGTTCACAGAATTTTTATCTTGGAATAACAGTATGCTGCCAGATACTGATTTTATATACCCTGTTTAATTTCAAACAAAAGACCCACGGTTATGCAAAGAAAAGAAAATGAGCCAAACTTGCTCAAACTACTGAAAACATATTAATGAAACTTATATATATCCAGAATCACTTTGAATTGAGATGCCAAGTGCTCCATAAGACTTTGGGAAAGACTAAGGAGGAACAAGAAGTTGAAAGTACATAGCGCAACCATGAGATAGATAAACCACAGTTAGAAAGTACAATTTTAAACATGATGATTTATATTACTATACAATTCAAGGCTTACACATATAGCAAGATTCTATACGTGTCTATAAAAACAATAAGAGTAAATAAGATGACAACCCAAAAATAAGAAGGAAATCACCACAAGCATTATAGAAGCAGAAGCTATGAATATATATCGTGATCATGAAGGTGAATGGAGCTTACTGAAATTGGTAGTGCATTACAGGATCTTCAGTCCTACGAATTTCCAATCACTTTTCTGCTTCCCTCAAGACCTTGCACTCATCATCTTTGTCATTGTAATTTGTTATCATGAATCTTACTTATAATGGAAAGCAAAATTAAGGAGGCAAGATGACAAAACCTGATATCTAAAAAATAGGAAACCAAAATTTAAAAAAAAAATTATTTCATATTTGCAACATCTATCAAAAATTATACTTGAACATAAAGATACACACACGCACACACATATGTCATGTTCAAACTGCTGCATTTTCAGGTTAAAGATCATGACCAGAAGAGTAACAGCGCAGGAAGAATCTAAAGAAGAAAAACCCCCGCAAAACCATTGATATTGTAGAATCAGAAGGATTACTAGTTGTCAAAGAAGCAGGGCATATCATACATATAGACACCCATGTACATGTATACAAATATATGTATACAGATGCATAAGAAACTGCAGCAACTACTGACCAGTTCACGGTTTTGCTTATTTTATTTCCTTTTTAATAACTCAAAGAGATAATTTAGTCCCAGTTACATCATATGAGAAGTGGATAAACTAAGGCTTACCCGACAACCTTCTAAAAGATATTTGAAGCAGCCTACCAATGTTCTAGAATTTTACAAACTAAATCCTACACTTGCTACGAGAAAATGGTTGAAGGACATTCAAAGGCTTCTTATACTTAATCGTATATTTGGAATGGTGGGATTATAAAATCAACCAAATCAGAACGGCAGAACCTACAATGCAATGAACAACAAAATTGATAACAGTAATGAAGAAGAAACACAGTTTGTCATTTTAAAACACAATAACAACCAGACATAGTGTTGAACTGCTGATGAATCTTAATAACCCCGTGAATTTTCAATTGTCCTTTCAATATACATCCTTAAATTGAAAGCAAACTGCAAAAATAGATTAGACAATGGGAATTCGAAAACAGTTTGGGCCAAGAACATATATATCGCATACCTTGGAGGAAGAAAGAGAGAATTGCCGCTTCAGATGAGATGAGAGACTAATATTAATTACTGCTAAAACGTATGGAGAGAATGCTAAGCACTACTAATATAATTACAGTTGGAGAATTAGGAACCCTAACTACTACCAACTCCGCTGTTTTTGGACTTCTCGTAACGATCCTTTTCTCACATTGCAAGAGCATAACCAAGAACAAGAAGAAGAAATCTACTGGCAAAATCTACGGTCGACGTCTATATATATGTGCCACGAATATTTGTGGTTCGTGTATTTGACGCTACCCGCTTTTTTTTTTTCAAACTGCGCCCGCTTATCTTTACTTATTATAAAGAAGTAGGGAGAGCATTATATCATAAAAACCAAGAAACAGAGTGCTGGAAAAAATTAATTTGATTTATTTTCATGAAATTCAACTTTTGGGTTTCCGCAGACTCATACCAGTAAAGATAGGTTTGTTTTTCTCACATAGTCATCATCCCTTTGTTGTTCTCTTTTTCCTAGATTATTTTCTTATCTTAATAGCAATAGTTTCCAGTTTTCTCTTTTCATTTACTGATAACAGCTCGAAACAAAAAATAAATAAATAAATAAAATTGAGAGAGATCATGCATCTAATGCTTTGCTGATGATCCTTTTCCGCTGTTGCTTTGTTTAAAACTTTAGAATTTTGAACTCTATTCACAAGAATCCTCTAGTTTTTTGTTGTTTTTTCATTTTGTGTTTATTGGGGTTGAACTTTTCAAATCAGGATCCTTTTCATGGCGTTCTGCTATATGTGTTTTGCTATATGTGTTTGCTTGACGATTCGATCCACCGAACTCTCCAAACGAAGTTGAATCACCCGCACGGTAAAACGCAAAATTTTAGAATAAACATACAACGACATCGTTGAATTGAAATCGTACGATAACAATTAGCCGAGTTTGAGAACGATTTAATACAAAAGTCATGGTGAACTCTTCGACGGATCGGGCTTCCTCCTTTAAGAGGTGAGTATAGATTTATACGAATATGTGTAGATAAAAAAAGTACATAAACTATCTTTTTAGCTATACCACAGCCATGTATCTCTTAAACTTTGATTATTTAGTTTAGGGGAATCTTTAAAAAAACCAAATAATTACTGTCTTCAAAATAAGAATGAACCGTCTTTTTGCTCGTATTTCTACATAATTTTTAGTATACTCATTTTATTGTATATTATTTTATAAAACTTATATGCTAAAAATATTTTAACTATAGAACAATATGATTAAAAATTAAATTATATAGAGTATAAAATATACTGCATGTTGCATTAGTCCACTCAAGTTTTTGATGGTAGAGGTCTATACCATTAAAAAAAAGGTTGTACAAGGAAGAAGCTATTATTTATTCTTGCAAACATAATTTGACATTTTTATTACGAAAATGCTATGCACACCGGCATAGCTCCCAAAAAAGGCTTTAAAAGCTCCAAATGAGGTGGAAATTACCAAAGAAAACCTCCTCCTTATTCATGAAGAAGAAAGAGGACAAAAATAAAATAACAAACAAAAAAAAACCCTTTCATATGTTATTCGGAGCTAGGAAAGCATAGCAGTACTCAATTCATTATATCTATCCACAGACACACATGTGAATTGTGTTAATATGTGTATGTATGAGTATAAATAAATAAGTACATACTCGTTATGTTATTTCATGTGTTATATGTTGTTCTTTTATTTCAATTCATGGAAACAATATAAATCCATTTTAGAAACAACGATTTTTAATAAACAATATTTACGTGGAAAATACTATGTATACTAACAACTTACACAAATAAATGTACACAAACATATGTGTCAAATTATTAACCATTAACAATCATTTATAGGGTTTAATCACATCAATATGTGCACATGTATTTATGTATAAGTTAGCGTCTCTAACACCACTCTATTTATATTATTAATATTTTCTTTACCGGCAATAATGTTCTGAAGAGTAAGATTAGCGGCAATAATGAAACAATGTAATGAAGAGTAAGATTAGCGGAGTATTTAAATGATGAACTTGGTGACAATTCAAGAACTGCATGTCATTTTTTCATTATAAAAGTTTTAAAATTAAATACTCAAATATCATCATTGGCGAGCTGCGAGAATTAAGATTTTTTTTTCTACAACTGTTTTTAGACTAAAATCAAACGATTGGAGTTAATTTTTCAAAGTTAAATTATTGATCTTATACACAAATTGTATTGTTTTCATAATTCAAAATGAAGCACATACATTTTACTATTAAAAAACTCAAACTAAGAAAATAAAAATAAAGTTATATTTTTCTATGTAGAGAATAGTAGAATACTACACAAGAGTTTAACCTTAAATATACGACGTGTATGCAAAATATACAAGTAAATACAAAGAAAAAGTAACAAATTCATAACTAAATCAAAAGAGCATCAATATTACGTTTCCCGTCTGGGCCTTTGGTGTACCATGATGAAACATAATCACCGTATATAACATGATTGTATCGCGGCGGATCAAAAATCGGAGATACTTTCATTGTCTCTGCTGGGTCATGAAAAGTAGCAACAGAAAGTCGTGCTCTGTTGGCATTGGTGATTGCCCGATGTTGGGCACTTCTATACTGCCCATTGGTTATAATCTGCGATAAAGAGGTGCATAAAGGTAAATTCACGAGTACTGAAAAAAAAACAAAAGAAAAAAACTAAACTTTCCAACCGAATGCGTAAGAAAGAAGAAAAGAGAGGCATTTTAAAGTTCCCAAGGAGCTTGAGAAAATAGTGTGTAGATTATCAAAGTTGCAGATCAATCCCCTGCATATATACGAATGGCTAGAAGCTATATGCCTACGTACAATATCTTGCAGATAGAATTGAAGAACCATACAGAGCCTTAGGCATTTCCCAGAGCTTGTGATTTCCCAGCGATCACACTTAAATCGATAATGCATATAGCCAAGAACACGATTCTCTTAAATTAAAATAAAATATGAAAGCACTTCAAAAGAAACAACCACAAATAAAATAAAATACTATAGATATAATTTCTTTGTTGATTTCAGCTAACGTTTCTGCTCATTTCATGCACAAGAAAATGTACCCTTTGAATACGCTCAATAGAAAAGGATCATGAAATCCCTTCAAACTTACTTTTCTGGACATTTCATGCACTAGAAAATGTACCTTCAAGCAAGCTCAACAAAAAGGATCACGAAATCCTGTTGAACAATACTCTTCTCGTACAAAGACGCTACACAACTAGAAAAAGGAAGATCAAGGTACTGACGCTATAGGAATGCAGGGCCTCAGTTCTTCTTCTAACTACAGCGTATACTCTAAGTGATATTCTAAATTGATCAAAAGCAAACTTGTTTGTAAGTCTATCCTTAATGATAAGTAGGGGCTAAGAAACTAATAGGACTTCAACACCCCAACTTATTCTTACTTCTTTCCCCTTTTTAATGATAATGTGGACCTTTGAACAAGACTCCAGAGAGCATTAGGTATTATATATTGAAAGAAAAAGAAATTTAATGCAATTATGTTTTTCTATTCATCACAATAACAGAAGAAAACTGTATTCAATACAATTCACAAACAACTTACATATAAACAAAAAACACACCATCTACTTAAAACTTGAGCATCTAATGAAGATTTTGATTTAAAGGAATGTAACAAGAATCGAGATACAGCCTTGTCATTGAAAAGAAACAGTACCTCAGTTTGGTCAGCCAAAATTACAACTATGGCATCAGATATAGGATGTACGGTTATCCATCCACCATCTTTGAGAACCTGAAGACCTCCAACATCGTCTTGGATGAGAAGGGTAATGGCTCCCATGTCAGAATGAGCTTGCAGACCTAGAGTAAGCTCTGGTTGTGGGCAAGGTGGGTAGTAACTGATAGTAATATTCTGGTAGAATTCCCCAACCGCCTCTTCAATGCAAGAAGATGGGAGGTCCAAACTCTCGGAGATTAAGCCCAGAAGCTTCTGCGCTAGGGCCTTCATTTGATTGCTGTACTCTGCTACAACTTCTCTGTTTAGTGACTTCTGTTAGTTATTTCAAAAATTATATTTGATCTCTAGCGAATTAACAAATGCTCTGGATGGAAATGACGACAACTATAGAAAGAATGGAATAGCGTTATATTTTGGTTGCTGAGAAAATGTTGGTGTAGAAAGGATCATAAGATTATTATATACGTGTGGGTGTTACACATATAATTGAAGTTTAGAGCACCTATAACAATACATTCATACACACATAATATATATGGACCAATAACCCAAGTAATAATTTGCAAATGTTTAACAGTCTAAACAAAGGAGAGTTATTCTAAAGGTTTCTTGATACTTTTAAATATATCTACTGAATTCGTAATTTTTTTATTTTTATTTATATTTTTTTGGTTTTATGCGTAGGGGACCCTCAAAATTACATTATTTAGGGGAGGGGGATAATATTTGAAGTTTGAACCGACACCTATTGTGCAACTAACACACTTGTGGAGCTAGCATCCAATTCATGAGGTTGTTGAAATACAAAAGCGAGTGTTCAACCACAGAAACACAAGGAGTCACCATATCAAATAGGGAGTACTACTGATCAATATCCACCCCAGCACTATTTGGTTGTAGCACATGATAAGCATGCGCAAACTGAAACTCAAGAAACAAACAGGGTATCAACCTGTCAGTACTTAACCATGATACTAATACTTTCCATCCTGCCATTCTTTCTTTTTTTTCTTCTATTGTAAATGGCAGTTTTATTCACAGAATATCCAATTATTAATTTGTTTAAGAAAAAACGGCAGAGAATTTTTTGTTACATTTTTACCATATTTATAGCTCCCGTAGAAATTATTCATATAAAGATTTTAATATTCATGATTGTTTTAGGATCAAAATGTGATATAGAGAGACATAAAAATTCCGAGAAAGAAAGAGAAATAGCTACCTGTAATTGGGAGGAAAATCTGGCCAGTTTGAAGGATTCCGGCGAGAAATTGGAAGAGTGTGGTGATCAAAATAATCTCTCCAATCCAAAACGGTGTCGTTAGACTCAACCAGCATCCGACTTCCATATCCCTCAGAAGCAGGCGAATTAGGGTTACACGAGTACTTGAGCTTATCTGAAGGATCACGATCTTCAAAGAAAGAGAGACCGTTGCTCCTCATAGCATTCAAAATTTTGATTGGAACGCCGTGATTGGTCACGTGAAAGGCGCCCCATTCCCTACAAGCACCGCCTATCGCACGGCGGAGGAGGGCGGCGTCACGGCAGCTGCTAAGGTCGATTGCCGGTATGGCGACGTCGGCATTTGGAGGGCAAACTGTGTCGGGTCGGGTCTCTGGTGGTTGGATGTATTGGGGCGGGACCTGTGAGTTTTTGGAGATTCGCGATATGGATTGGACTCTGATCGGCTCTCCGACGGCAACTTCCATGGCGGTGTTGGATAGAGATGGAATTTCAATACCTGTTTGGTCAAGGAGATAGAGTTGAAACTTGACAGAGAGTGAGAATTATTATTTACTCTATTATAATATTATTATAAAATATGAACATACTCCGTATATTCTCACTTGTAAAAACTCTTATTCCGTAATATTTTTCTGTTTTATAGTAAAAGATGTAGGTCGAAGGTAATTGTAAAATTGTAAAAAGAAAAAAAAAAGGGTAGATTGAAGGGATTTTTTTTTCTAAAAAGATTAGGACAAATTCTCTGGTCTAGATTTAGAATATATTGTCGGTTTAGGTAATATAGAGTTAGAGTATATTGCTGGTCTAAGTTTAGAATGATATTTATAAAAGTGATTGTTGAATTTTACTAATTGAATTAATCTTTGTTAATAAAAAAAATTCTTTAATGCAATGCATTTATTTAATCTTATATGTGAATTATACTTTTGTAAAGAAATAAATAAGCATTATAAAAGCTCATATATAGAAATAACGAAATAATAGTAAACAGGATAAAAAAAAAAAACAAAGAAAGATAAAACTCCATTTTTCAACAATTCAACCATGTTAGACAAACCAACACTTTGACTAATACTAACGTCTTCTTCTTTCCTTTTCGGCCTTTGTATTTTTGTAAGCTTTTGTTCTTAATTGTTTGGTTCACCCTCACATGTCCTACATAAATTACTTTTTCCAATCAGCCAATTAGATGAGTTCCACAACAACATCCGAAAGCAAAAGTACCAACCAGACGCTGTAACACTTCTATATAAATGTATAGTTAGATCTGGTGATATTAGTTTTTAACTAGCAGAAATTTGAATATTATAAATTGACTAATGACCAAAAAATGTAAATATATACACAACCAGTTTTTATTTCATTAATTAATTATCAGAGTGACAATATATATGATCCATTTGTCAATCGATTGCCAAGTGCCTTGTCAAAGCCGTTTGTTTTTGCCATCTTAGCATGTAGCCATCCATTTAAAGCCAAATCGAAAATAGCCAAAGAAACATGAATACGTACGCACTCTTCCTTGTAGACTTGGTCTTGCTACCGTTCTCTAGTATCGAAAATTTATTATTTTTCAAAATATGATCCAATTTCGTTATATCTTAATAATATCTTAGTACATAAAATTTGAATTATAATGTTAAAATTTGTTAACATTTAAATTTAGAGATATTGTAACTAATGTCATTCATTAAGTACTTCACAACACTAATTGTACGATAAATAAAAATGAATAAATTCATAAAATCTAACAAATATAAACTAGGCATCACATCAAATTTTCTTTTCGTAATTTCAATATCGAGTCAACATTATCAACCCTTTTGTGTATAATCAATCATCAATAATTAGTTAATTTGAGATGTTTTTTTTTCTTTCTTTCTTTCTATATTTATATATAGAAACAAATTGAAAGTAAGCATTATATATAGATGATCTAGACTGATCTCCAAAATGCAAATCTTATGGCAAACATGAATGCTTGCACTACTCTTAGCATATTTGTAATATTTAGCGTTATGAGTAGTAGTGTAGCTTCTCCAATTGTGAAAGGAGCTTATTGGCCTTCATGGTCCTCAAATCTTTTGCTGACGGACCTTGAAACATCCTATTTCACACACATATATTACGCCTTCTTGTTTCCTAACGATGTCACATTTAAATTTGACATCGATAATTCAACAGCATTAGCACTTGTTAATTTTACATCAACTCTTCATGCAAAAAATTCATCACTGAAGATACTTTTCTCCGTCGGCGGCGCAAGCGACGGCCCGGCACGCTTCTCTCGGATAGCTTCAACATGCTCCTCACGTAAGAATTTCGTTGATTCTAGTATTGAGGTGGCAAGAAAATTTGGTTTTCATGGTATTGATTTGGACTGGGAATTCCCTCAAAGCCCAGAAGATATGGTGAATTTGGGCCTCCTATTACATGAATGGCGGGCCGAGGTTAAAAAAGAGGCGAAAGCCTCGTGTAAGCCCGAACTCTTGCTAACTGCCGCCACTTACTATTCAGCCCATGGCAACTTTACCGGAACTCCGGTCACGTACCCGGTGGCGTCGGTCCGGAAAAACTTGGACTGGATCAACGCAATGTGTTATGACTATCATGGTGGATGGGATAAAACCGCCACCGGTGCCCAAGCTGCGTTGTACGATCAAAATGGAAATTTTAGCACTAGTTATGGGCTAAAGTCATGGATCAGGGCTGGGCTCCCGAGACGAAAGTTGATAATGGGCTTGCCACTTTATGGAAGGACCTGGGAGCTAAAGGACCCAAAAAGTCATGGTATTGGGGACCCGGCTGTTGATGTGGGTCCCGGAGATAAGGGGGTGCTTACGTATTCACAATTGGTGAGGTACAACATGGAAAATAATGCCACTGTAGCATATGATGCGTCCACCGTGTCCGTCTACTCAGTTGCAGGGACTACATGGATTGGCTACGATGATGTTGTCTCAACAACAATTAAGATTATATATGCTCAAGGTCTTAGACTCCGTGGCTACTTCTTTTGGGCCGTCAATTTTGATCATGATTGGATAATTTCCAAAACAGGTACAAATAATTATGACCATTTATTTGATTATTTCTATTTACCATTCATGACCAAAATTAAAGTCAATAATCAATTTATTTCTTATTAAATTGGTCTTAATTAATTTGGTTGTTTAAACGTTCTGCAGCATCGCAGTTATGGATCGATTGAAATTTGATACATTGAGCTTGAACCAGTACACTTGCCTTTGTTAGGAGGAATTCAAGTGTAATTTTTTTATGATGCAACTGGTTATTTAAGATTTCTGGATCTAGTTGATTTGCAGTATTTTATTTTTTGAAAATTTTAAGGTAAAAGAAGCCATTAGATGTTTTATGTGTAATATCAACAACATTAACTGTGAGAAGGAGATAGTGAGAGACTTCAGTTCGTTCAAAATGTGATGACTTGCAACTTGTAAATGGATTGACTCTTGAATTTCATCTATCAAATTCACATTTCACCGCTCTCCACCTACGTTTCTTTTCATTAAGCAAGATTCAGTGTTCCACGAATTTTTTTTTTAATGTAAAATATATTTTTAATTTTGGAATGGAGAGAGTAACAAACTCTTCTAACTTTCTTATTCTGCATTCGTATTTGTTCTTTGTTGTTTGGTTCACTCCACGTAATTTTCTAATCAGCCAATTATATGAGTTCCACAACTACATCCGAAAGCAAAAGTACCAACCAGAAGATGGACATTATTAGTTTAAATGTATACTAGTTACCGACGCGAACATATTTTATTAATTTATTTTTTTAATATTTTGATTTTGATTTTAGGTTTTTTTAAAGAAATTCTTAATAGGTCTTTACATATTATATAGTATTTCAGAGCATTTTTTAAAATTATCGTCTTTTCTTAAAGTTATAGATAATATATTTTATAATTGTGTTGTGTGTGTGTGTGTGTGTTTCTTTCATGTGAGGTAAACATTTTATTTTTTAAAAAAAAGATTGAGTTAATGAATTTTTTGTTAGTTTTGTTTTGGTTTTATAATTTTTTTTTAATTTTTGTATGATTTTAAGTTATTATATTTTTATTAATTTTTAGGACTAGTTTTACGGTATTTTTTTTTACCCGGATTTTTGTTATTATTTTGCGTCTTCCTTTTTTTTAGGGTGAGTTTTTAGGATTAATTTTTACTGTGAATTTTAGTGGTGTTTTTTTTATTTACCCCGACCAACTGTACATATATACTTTTCATTTTGTATCTTACTTATTTATTATATCGGTATAAATAATTGATCTAGTAATATTAATTTTTAAATCGTAAAAGACAAAAAAACTAACAGAAATTTAAATATGATAAATTGATATATGTCCAAAAATGCAAATACATATATACAGTAATTAGTATATATTACTTTTTAAGTCTAAATTAAAGCGATAACCTAGTGGTTTAAATATCTCTTTTATTACTTGAGATTATAGTTTTGAGTCATTCTATTTATAATTTTTTAATAAATAAGATAAGTTATCTCATCTCCACTAACTCTCTTTCCTTGTAATGAATACTACCTCTTCTTTTCCTAAATATAGGCATGTATTTTTAAGTAATTTTTAAATATTTTATTTTAGTATAAATCTTTATTCATACTAATCCTCACTAAAAATAATTTTAATTAATATTTTTTTAAAATAAAATACATATTTAACAAATGAAAAATTTTACTTTAAATTCAGTGAAAAAAAATCAAATAACTTATATCTAAAGAGGTAGAGAGTACTACGATAACTTAAAAGGGAAGTAGCACAAAAAATTAAGAAGGAATTGCATTAATTATTTGTATGATGATAAATATGATCCATTTGTCAATCTATTGCTATCATCGTTCATAATAATTGTAGTTTGACTTTTTTATACATAAGTTTAAGTGAATATGTTAAATATTTTATTTTAGTTAAAAAATTTATTCATATTAATTCTTATTTAAAATATTTTTATTATTAATTTTTTAAAATTTAAATAAAATATTTAATATATAAAAATATTTACCTAAACTTACGTACAAAAAAAAATTAAATGATAATTATTATGAACCGGAGATAGTAGTATCCGTTTGAATGATAGTTTTTTTAGATTTGATTTATACATTTTAAGGAGTATACAAAAATCATATTTTTTTACTTTTTAAAATCTTTTATTTTTGGATTTCAATTAAATGCAAGTCAAAGGAAATTTCAGAAAGAGCGAAACAAGATTTAAAAAAAAAAAAGAGGTATCAAAGGAAAAAAATTATTTAATGTACGTAGAATATGTAAAATGAGTAACACAAATTTTTTAAATAATGTTTCTAAAAAAAATAAACATTTAAAAACTGACGAAGTATACAATAAGTTTAAGAGAGTGGCGCAAAAAATTAAAAACTAGTTTCCGTTAATTATTTGTATGACAATACATATAATTTATTTGCCAATCGATTTTTAAGTGTGTTACTGTCTTGCGTGTAGGGGTATAAACGACTAGAATCAAGTCAAATATAGAGATACTCATATTTGATTCGAGATTGTACGAAACGAGTTCAGATTCTGCTAGAGTTCAGTGTCGAATATTAAATCAAAGCTCGAATTTAACTCGGAATATAGAGGTACTAATTATTTTTTTTGTCTACTCTTTTTAAGTTTGACTTTGTTAAGGATTTGTAAAACCCATTTAAGCTTGACTTTGTTAACTAGTAGTAATTAGTTAACAATTTCATTTAATATAATATTAGTAATATATATATAATATAAAATATGAGTATTAATATTGAGACAATGTTTATTATATAATCTAATATATCTTATATAATAATATACAATTGTTATTAATTATGTCATATACAATACGAAGTACATATGATCCAGTTGTAAATCGATTGCTATTTTTTTTTTGTTTACTCTTTTTAACTTTGACTTTGTTAAGGAGTAGTAAACCCATTTTAAGTTTTAATTTGTTAACTAGTAGTAATCAGTTAACAATTTCATTTAATACAATATTAGTATATAATATAAAATATTAGTATTAATATTGATTATATTAAGACAATATTTATTATATAATCTAGTATATCTTATATAATATTATGTAATATGTATTTATAATATATAATAAACTATATAAAATAAATTAAAAAAATTCCGTAATCATAAAGTTCATAAATATATTATAATATATATGATATAGAATAATTTATATAATTTCATAATAATATAATTCATATATTGTGTTGTAATACAGACACACACACTCACATATATATGTATGTATGTATGTATGTATGTATGTATGTATGTATGTATGTATGTATGTAATTATATATAAATATTTTATATAATTGATTATAATAATGAAGTTACAATATATATATATATATATATATATAAGACTTACAAAGTAATTGTATAATTGTTGCTCGTATGCAATTTAATTGATGAATTAAAAAAACATAACAAAGAATTATACAAGTATAAAAAATTATTATTTTAATTTTAGAAGTCTATATAATAAGGAATGTGGTGGAGTTACTTTGAAAAAAATGATAAGAAAAAAACTATAGAAAGTGTTATTAATTTAATGATAATGCCAATGCACTTGGAGTATATATTAACTTTGTGATAAAATGAAGTTGAATAAGTCCATAAATCTAACGATTCAATTAGGCATCCAAAGAAATATTATTTTCGTAATTTTAGAACGAAGCCTCTTGTGTATAGAGGATATAGGTGATCATGCAGCATTAATTAATTAATTGGTGATGTGTCCTCTGTATTTGTATATAAAAATAAAAAAAGAAAAAGAAAGTAGGCATTAGATATAGATAGATGATCTAGGCTGATGTCCAAAAAGCATATGTGAAAGCTTGCAAGTACTATTCAAATCGTAACTATGAGTAGTAGTGGCTCTCCGGTTATGAAAGGAGGAGCTTATTGGGCTTCATGGTCGACGGATGTTTTGCCATCGGACCTACATCCATCCTATTTCACACACTGACACACACATATGTATTACGCCTTCTTGATGCCCGAAGATGTACGTCACATTTGAGTTTCTCATCAACCCTGCAAAAGCGTCGGAACTCTCACTAATTTTACGTACGTCAACTCTTCGTGCAAAAAAATCATCATTGAAGATACTTTTTGACGGCTACGGCGAACGTTTCTCCAGCATGGCTGGCTTCATCACGTCCCTCACGCACGAGATTCATTGATTCGTGCATTAAGGTGGCAAGAGACTATGGTTTTGACGGTATTGATTTGGATTGGGAATTCCCTAAAAGCCCAGAGATACGAATAATTTGGGCCTCCTGCTGGAAGAATGGAGGGCCAAGGTCGACATCGAGGTTAAAGGCAAGAGTAAGGCGAAACTACTGCTAACTGCCGCCACATACTACTCACCACATATCAGTTTTAACGCGGTCACATACCCGGTAGCCAGTATGATGGAAAACTTGGACTGGATCAACGCAATGTGTTATGACTATCGTGGTCAATGGGATACAACAGCCATTGGAGCCCATGCTGCGTGGTACGACCCAAATGGAAACTGAAGCACTAGTTTTGGGCTGCAGTCATGGTTTGATGCCGGGCTCCCGAAACACATGTTGATAATGGGCTTGCCACTTTATGGAAAGACCTGGAAGCTAAAGGACCCAAACGATAATGGCATTGGGGCGCCGGCTGTTGGTGTGGGTCCCGGAGACTCCGGGGTGCTTACGTACTCAAGGTTCAACCTAGCTGGAAAATAATGCCACGGTGACATATGATGCGTCCACCGTATCTACCTATTCAGTTGCTGGGACTACATGGATCGGGTACGATGATGTTAGGTCAACAAGAGCTAAGATTCAACATGCTCAACAATCTGGACTTGGTGGCTACTTCTTTTGGGCTGCCAGTTTTGATCATCATTGGGAAATTTCTCGAACAGGTACAAAAGGTTATGACCATATATTTGTTCATCTCTATTTACTATTCATGACCAAAATTAAAGTCAGACGACCAATTTTGTCTTTTTGGTTAAATTGGTCCTAATTATTTTGGTTGTTTAAATGTTGTGCAGCATCGCAGTCATGGATTGGATGAAATTTGATATGTTGGAACTTTGTACACTTGCCTTTGCTATGGGGAAATTCAAGTGTACTGGCTATATTGTTTGTTTTACAGTATTGCTTTATTTCAAAAATTGTCAAGCCATTAAATGTTTATTTAATGGATGAAATTCAAGTGCATGTATGTACTGGCTATTGTACGTTTTAAGCTAGTATCGTTTTTATTTCAAAATTGTGAAGCCATTACATATATATGTTTTATCTAATGGAGAATAAAATAAGACTGTTTTGTGTGTAACATCAACGACATTAACAGGGAGAGGGAGAGGGAGAGAGACAGAGACAGAGAAGTGATCGAGAGACTTCTTGTTCTCTTCACCACCTTATGTGATGTATGCGATGACTTGTATCTTGTAATTTGATTTACTCATGAATTTCATTTCATTGTCGAGTTTGCTTTTATTGGATAGAATGTTGAAACCTCGTCTATTCATTGCAAGCTTAGCATAAAATAATACAACGAATTAAAGTAATTTCGATCTCTCACTATTATACATGAAAATTATTTGAGATAAAGATTAAATTATTGCTTAAAGGTAGACAGTAATAGCTACTGAAAAGCAAGAGACTGATTTTGTATATATAGTAGAATTCGTCCTAGCTCGTAATACTGCCAATTCAGCCGTCCCATGCCCTGGAAGCTGCATTTTTATACAGTACGTACATCCAATTAGTCCGACTATAATATATACATATAAATAAATAAAATAAGTACACACAAACTGAGTGTGTTATATATCACACACAATACAACAATGCGTCCAACAACAAGGGTCTAATTTTAAAACCCAAAATTTTGGCTATTATTTGATGTATTGAATTCCTTACTTTTTTAAAAATGCAGCCGGCCGACCACAAATGTACAAAAAGAATAAAAACATAAACTGCAGAGAAAATTTAAGGGTTTGATTTAATATATACGTTATGCTAACATCTATGGACATTTTGTTTTTATTATTACTAGTATCTTGGGCTTTAAAAATAAATAAAATAAAATTTATTTTTAGTTGATCTTAAAAATGATGAGAAAACATAGGGATTCAGAAACACAAGAGTGAAGTGAGTGATAAAAAAGGGGGAAATTACATTGTGTGTGTGTGTGATAGAGAGAGAGAGAGAGAGAGAGAGAGAGATGAGAGAAATGCGTATATTTTTCTTGAAATGCTTGGGAAGAAAAAGACGTTTGATTTTCGAAAAATTACCAGCTTGGGAGAGAGTCCAGTTCTTGTCTTGACCAAGTGCCCAGAAAAAATACCCACCAAGACCCTGACTTTTCGCGTACTTCACTTTATTCACAACTGATTCCACATCATCATACCCAATCCAATTACTTCCCACATATGAGTATGTGGACACTGTTTCATTGTCATAAACAACAGTCGTACCATTTTCCAAATTATAGTTCACTATTTCTTCGTATGTCATTATTCCTTCATCTCCCGGGCCAGTTCCATTTGCAGGAGCTCCGATATCATGCTCATTCGGATCCTTTAAATTCCATGTTTTTCCATACATTGGAATTCCCATCACTATCTTCTTTGAAGGAACACCACTTTGTTTCCAAGAAAATATGCCATAACTAGTACTAATGTTGCTAGACTTGTCATATAACAATGCTGGAGCACCAGTTTCTGAAGTGTCCCAAGAACCTCGATAATCGTAACACATCGGACTTATGAAATCGACGTACTTTTTGATCGTATGAGCAGGGTAGTTCGTTTGAGGATCCGTGGAGAGGAGATGAGAAGCAAAATATACGGCGGCGGATAAGAAAAGTTTTTGTTTGCCAGAGAAATGGGACTCTCTTTTGACATGAAAATGCCATTCGGAGAAAAGTGAGGCGAGGTTTGACATGTTTTGTGGATTGCTTGGGAACTCCCAGTCGAGATCAAGTCCGTCGAAGCCATACATTCGAGCTACAGAGATGGTGGAGTTTATGAATGCACAACGATTTTCGGGGCTGCTCACTATGTTGGCAAATGTGAAAGAGTTTGAATTTCCTCCACCAATGGATAGGAAGGCTTTGGCTGGGGTTTTTTTGGCGTGAATTGAGGCAGTGAAGTTTCGCATCCATTGGTCGTCGGATTGTGTGATGACGAGCTGATAACTGGTGTCGTTGGGCTCGAGAAAGGCGTAGAAAATGTGAGTGAAGTATGAAGTAGGTATATCCGACGGGAGGAGCGTCTCGGCTGCTGAGGAAGGCCAGTATGCACCTTTGACAACAGAAGTGGGTATGATTGATGGAGGGATTATGAAAGAACTACCAGGTTTTGCAACAGCAGCAAAGACAAGGGTGAGAAAAAGAAAGAAAGGTCCTTTCAAGGCCATTATGTTAGGGGGGCAAGTGTTTTTCTCATCCAAGAAATACTTGTTATAAACAAGGCTGTCAATTGCGTACGACTCTGGTTATATCGATAGTTTATAGTATTCGTTTTGGATTTGGTTGTTTAACAGTTTGTGCTAATGGTATATATGTATTTGACTTAAAATCAACCTTTTCTGTCTTCTTGGGTGATTACAGTATGATTCTTAGGCTTTTTTCCCTCCTCGGCCAGCTCTCGCCTTTTGATGGATCGTTTTGTCCATTTTGATAAAAACGTGTAGATGTTTTGCTTTCGATAACTAATTTTTGATTTCCCTTGGTGCCAATAAGGAAGTAGAATGTCAACAAAGATTGTGCCCTCATTTTCCTGGTCGTGGCCAAGACAGGATTCGATACGCCATTGACCTCGGTACATGTAGAATAATACACGTGTACAACTGCAAAGACGAGCGCACGAGCTTATCTCATGATCATCATATTAAATCAGAAGTAACATGCTATATCAAAATTTGCAATAGTATATCAGATTCCAACTTTATGAAAGTACTTTAGTTACTACAACTACAAAAAGCCAAAAATGATCACTACTGCTAAGGTTTACTGATATGGGCAAAGTCATAAACAGGGTAGAGTGCAAACTTTTCACTCCAAAACATTATGTAAATTTTACAAATTCTGGTCTGCCATGAGAAAGGGCTTGCGAAGTATATTGCGAATTGTCTATGGCAAGTTGTAAAAGGTTATCATCCTGCAAAAAGAAGAAAACAAAAATCACTTTAACATAAACTTCAGGTGATCTGTTATGGAACAAACATTATTCTTATATCCCCCATAACAGCAAAGGGGCAGCTTAGGAAAGAAAAAGTTGAAGGTTGAAAAAGGGGGGAAAAGGAGGCATTATACTGACTACTACCTTTCCTACGTGTTATACTCTACAGCAAGGGTGAAAAAGTTCACGGTGATGGCGGCTTTGACTTTGCTTGTACCCATTCCACGAAATTATCTAAAATTAAAGGCCAAGCTTGGCTTGTGTCGTAATTTTGAAGGCCTGGAAAGCTTATCTGTTGACAAAGTTGATAATGAACAATATCATGACAAATAATAACAATAATATTAATAAGAAAAACCAGCTTCACATGATAAGAATAATAAATTGCAGAACAGGCGAAATGTTTTGCAACAACAGTATAAGAAATTATAACCCAGCTGACGTGCAATCATTAAAGGTCGTACATGTTAAGCTGTACAAAGTTATCTATGTTCATGACAAGTTTTGGCAACACCTTGACTGGAATATGTAAGCAACATTTTGATTAGACTCTACCCCGGGATTATTCTTCCACTGTATTAAGCTAATTATATTGAGACTGCTACAGATGTTGATTCCTGAAAGGCCAGGCAGCTCCTAGTTACATCCCTCAACAATGCTTGATTTCCCTTCAATTTGTTTGGTTCCATCAATCCCAAAAATTAGGACAGGTAAGTAGGAGAACTCCTTTGAAGTTACCTCTTACTGATGTAACAAATAAACATCTTGGAAGTTATACCGAGAAAAAGCACTTTAAGCTTTACATCAGCCTACTTATATTGATCAAATGAGCAGGCAACAGACTTGGAAAATATATTATCTATAATTCAATATCCTTCAATTTCTCAAAAATAATGTCAACACAATATGACCATAGTTTCTCCATTTTCTTCAATAATACAAAAATATGACTTATAAGAACTAGTAATAGTCTTACAAGATCTTTGGCTAGGGTACATCTATAATGATAGCCTAATCATGTCTTGCATGAGAAATCATTATAATTTTAAGGTCAAATAAAGTCCAATTCCTAATTTAAGTACAAGAACAAAAGACGAAAGCTTTCAGCTGTGAGTGTATAAACCAGAATACCTCATTGCAAAATCGCAGAAAGTTCATCCACTGATCCATGTTTATCACCTTATACTCATTCTGGATCTGATGTAAACAACTCAAATGTCATTATTCCAACCATCGAGTGATAATCTATGAAGGTGTGAAGTTAATACATATTGTCAATCATAGGAAGAGTAATGGAAGCTTTTTTTTTTCTTTTTCATTATTTTTTTTGGTGGATACAAAAGCACATGTATGTTATATTTCTGCCATGTTAGCATACACTAGCAATCTAATGACTACTAGTTGAAGTTACTGACGCAACAAATGTATAGAAATTCCAACTGATCAAAAATTCTAAATAAAATCAAATCATTCGATTGTAGTGACAAAATAGATAAATCTCACCTTCAGATATTCAATGAATGAATTAACCTGCTCTCGGAATTGAGAACCTAGAATCAGATCTAACAACACACAGATGCTCTCAATGTCTACACACTTTTGCTTCTCTTCTGATAGAGGAATACAATGCAAAGGAGCAGTTAAAACAAAAATAATAATTATTATCAGGGTACATGTTATTGTCACTGAAGGACGACTTACAGATCCATCCAATTGAATTGTTCATATCCTTACCAGTCAGGCAGTATCGAAATGCGTACAAGTAGAAATCCTCAAATATTGTTGGTTCCCTGATCTTCTCCAACAGATATTATAAAATCAGAAAATCATTTTTGACCTTCATTGTTATCATAAATTGAGTCTATAAGGATACCTCTTTCTCCAATTCTGATAACTTATTCTTCAACTTTTTTATGGTGTCAACCCGAATCAACTTCAAGCCTGTTCGCCATTCATCCTGATAGAAAGGGAGTCAATGTAAATATATCTAAAAGCAAATCTCTTAATTGCAAAGTCGAGATATTCTTTCAGCAGTAGTTGTTGAGACCAACTACCAGCAGTATCAAACAAACCAAAAATCCCTGCCTTAATTGTAACAGACCAAATGCTGTGGCTTACCTGTGTAAAATATCCCTGCTTTCCAGCATTCAGTTTCCTGGATTATATATGAAATCTGTAAGTTCTATATTCATATTATATATAAACTGAGCCAATACAAGCCCCAGAAAAACAAGGAAATTAGGATGAATAGCACTTCTCAATGACGGAAATTGGCAACGGAATGGCATCTCTCAAATGTGCTCACCCGTGATGGATTTATCCATTGCTAAACTTCCGTTACTGATTATTATTGAGCGATCACTGGCAACATACATAAGTTGCAACAGGATTTTGGTGATGGAATGAGGGACAAAAAATTTCCATTGTAGATAGTTACATTAGTGAAGGAAATTGGTAAACAGCAATGGACAAATAACATACCAGGCAAGCAACAACATCCTCACATCAGTATGATCAACACCTAAATCCGAACAGAGTGCCTCAATTCCTTCTGGACTGAAAAACCAACCAATATAAGTATAAGATATTCAATATAATTGTAACATGCACTCAATTGACTATATTTATTGCATTATTGTTTACCCATGCATTATTGAATGATTTTGGAAGAGTGATGTACTGATGTATCACCATATTATCGTCCAATCTTTTCTCGTTTCACCTCAACTCAAGGAAACCTTAATCATAAACTCATTTTGGGCTGCTAAAGCCTACAAGAAAACTTTCTCTCCACTTATTTAATTTACTTAGTTCAATAAGTGAATCCATTTTCCCCCAGCATTTCCCCCTTTTAATTTCTTACTATACTGATGAACAAACTCAAAAGGGTACGATATCACTTCCACAGTTCTACTTTTACTAGTTTCCCTTGTTTAATCCAGAAAAGAGATCACAAATAGAATAAACTGAGAGAAAAAGATAATTTTAATGGTCATAATTCTCATAAGCAGGCACTAATGAACATTTTTCCAATTGCAAAAGATTTCTCATAATAGTTAATTGCAATAACTAGAGATAATATAGCAGATAGTGAAAGAACTTCAGAATAATAATAGCTAATGTCAGGTATGAAGATGGAGAATGTCACGAACTACCAAATAATAAAAGAATTTTATAAACAAGACGAACACCAAGGTAAAAATAGAGAGGTCAACAGCAGTGGAGTTCTGAAGTGACTAACATTAACCAGAACGGCGGTAAAATGTATAGAACAAATTAAAGGCAAAGAGTACAAGACTCATTAAAGCTTTGACACAATCAAATCATCCAGCTAATTAAAAAAATAAGGTACAATTTCTTGTAGTAAAATGTAGGAACCAAGAATCAAGCTTATAACTAACTTAACCACGTTTGAATCAGTAGATTAGTACGAGAAATTGCTGAAGCAGAGTTGCTTACTCAATCATTCCTAACGACTTATTTGCATAAGAATCAAAAATGTTATCAATACGTTCCACCTCCTTCGATAAAGCTTTCTTCGAGGCTGAACAACAAAATTATTAAAAGTCAGAACTTAGATTAGAACAGCATAAATTGGATGCTTTAGTTCTGCAATTTTCTCAAGTGAAATTTGAGGACAGAGGAAGCAAATTTTTTCAGACAGTTTCTGTTCCATGCATCAGGATGATAATGATATGATATTGGTTTTCAATATTTACAATCCAAAAGGCACATAAATAGTTAAATTTCATGATGGTAAAATTGGGAAAAACATAGCTGAGATGATACAAATGTAGAAAATTAGAAATGAGTCGCTTTAAACATAGATCGAGGGAAAAAGCAAACATATAAAGGAGTAGATCATAGAACTAATTCGTCATTAGGAAAAGAAGAGAAATACCAAAAGACTGAGAGAAACCATCAAACAAATGACCAAATCCATGATACAGGCAAATTAAGCTGCAATATAAAAGCATACTTGAACAAAGAATTTTCTTTAACTCCTAAACTCCTATGTCTTAGGGTCAAAATGAGGACTGTAGGTTTATTCAGAAAAAAAATTATATAACGACATCACTTTCCGGTTCCCACTTTATAAGAGTCTGAATTAACGATTTTTGTAAAGCACGATATATATAATAATTAGATGATATACACATAAACTGCATAAAATGTCATCAGGCATCTCTAAGACAATAGAAGTAAATCTCTTGGCATTCCTCTACCCAAAATTAAGAGTGTAACATGTCATAAACACTGATATTTCCATTCATCCCAACAACAATCTCACTTTATTCAGCAATTGCCTAGTGAGATTTCATCTTTAATGACAAATTAAACATTCTATACTACTTCAAACTATTGGTGAACGCAAAGTAGGTAACTAGAAAATCTTAATATATCCACATCATAAATTAAAACTTAGGGTTTCAAAACGTATAGTACTATCAAATTTTGAAATGTGCTCTAACTTCACGATGCAGAAAGTACAAAATATCCCCCCTTACCCACCAACCTCCTTCAATCACACCCACAAATCCAGTAGGAAGAACTTTCCCAACCTTTTCCAATCTCTACGCTAAAGCAATAATCAATAAAACAGTGCCATGCACGCATTTCTATATGAACAAGCCCCTAGAAATTTAAGTTTCTTTAGAATCAACACATTCCCTGAATTCCTAAACCAATCCACAAGAAACCCCAAATATAACAAACACCTATAAAGTTGTAATGCCACGCAATAATGTACAAAAAATACGTAATACTTAAACAAACTGAAGAAATAATTAATGTAGAGAATCCAATTCTACACCAAAACCGTTTAATTAAGAAAAAGAAAATCACTAAAACACACAATTAAATATATACATACACATCAAAGATTCGCATTACCGGAACGAGAGGAGTTGAGACGAATTGATTTAGCGGGTGATGAATTGGGCGCGTCAGATTTTCTCTTATTCGAAGATCGAGGAGGCATGTCGATGGATTTACAGATTAAATTGAGAAGATGGTGGGTGTTATGGGTTTTTGCTCTGCAAATTTTCGCAAACAGCGCAAGTGGAAAGAGATTGGTATTTATATGTGCGTTGCGATGTGTGTAATGTATAAAAAGGGTGTGTAGTGTGTGTGTGGGTTTATCATTTATGGCGGAAAAGAATACGAGACGAGAAGGGTTTCTTGCACGTGATGTTGTTCCCGACTCTTTATAGTGGGGTCCACTTGTTTTAGCTTCCACCAAACCCATATCACTTCGCCAATTGCCGCGTAAATTAAAACATAAAATAAATACCTGTACCCAAAACAAAAAAACATTAATTCAGGAAAAAATATATACGCCCTAAATGGCTAAATTTCCTCCATTCTGGTGTGAAATTTTGTCCCACATAAAGTGATAAAAAGAATTTACGATACAATGCGATTCTATAATAATTTTACTTGTATAAATTCCCTTCGTTCTACAATTATGTAAAATTCTATTATTTAGTTTGATGAGTATTTCTTAATTTAGATTTATGTAAAAGCTGTTATTGCAAATTGTTTAATTTAAATAATATAGATGAGTCATTTTAAGATTTTAATGAGCTCATCTTAAAATTCAAATTTTAAAGATTTCTATTTCTGATGCATCGTATAAACAAGTAAAACAAAATAATCGTTCACTAGTCTGCCAATTGTATAAACAAAATAAAACAGAATTTGTTTATACGATGCATCAACAAACTCTGTTTTATTTTGTTTATAATTATTTATCAAGTTTAGTTGTTTGTAGTATAAAGTAATTTGTCCATATATATTCAGTTCATATAAATTTGTGTATTTATTGTACTTAAATTCACATTTGATCATCTTATTCATTCTGTAGACTCACATTTATTTGTTTTTGTGGCCTTTTCTAGTATTTGATTTTAACCATTTGTTTTTCCTGAGTTGAATATTGTTACGCTCTGTTTAGTTACTCGTTGGAATGAGAATGACAATAGAATGAAATTAATGAAGAAAAATCAATAGCAAAAGAGTAGGATAACAAAAAATGAAGAGAGTTTGAAATAAATATCACAATGGAGTGTTAGAATAAATAATACTAGTTAAAATGCAAAAAATAATCATTTCAACGCTCATCATATTTTTTATTCGAAACTCCCTTTATTTTTTTGTCATCCTTCTTTTCTACTACTATGTTTTCTTTTTTAAATTCATTTTATTTTTATTTTCATTTCAACTTATAACCAAGCGCAACATCATAGTCTTTGTCATATGGGACGTGACAATATTTTATATTGAAAATCCAAGAAACTGATTCAAAACAAAGAACGGAAACAATAGATGCATATAATTTTTAGGAATAAATTTAAAAGAAGCTCCACAGTTTCATGACCAAGAAATAGTTTTTATATCCTTTGTATTATGATCTCGTATCAAATTGTAATCGATATAAATAAGGATTAATGTACTAGAAAAACAATTAAGACTAATATAATTAATCACAATATAAAGATAAGTGATCAATAATGAAGGATAAATCTACTAAAATGGCAATCCGTTAAAATTAAAAATAATAAAATAACATTTTAAAAAATCCATACTTTATGCTTGAAAATTAAGGAGACATTACGGGTTGTCCGTTCTCCTCGAGAGTGTACGGTCAAATCAAAATAGAGTCCAAATATATAAAAAAAGACCCTCCATCCCATTTCAACTTTTTGTTAAAAGAAGCCTTCCCTCTTGTAACGTTCATGGGGGAAGCCTGAATAAAGAAAAGAGAAAGGGGAGAAAAAGGAAAGACTTACTCAATAAGGAGGGAGACAAGGGAGAGAATTTATTCTTACTATTCTCCTCTTTCTCCCTTGGTCTTTCTAATCTTATTGTTGTGTCCTCCTTTTCTTGAAAACCATCATTATGGCCACCAATATTTCTTTAGAAGCTATTAAAAATGCACAAGTTGATCTTGTAAGCACACTCAAGTTGTTTTTCTTTTCTTTTTTTTTTTCATTAGTCATTGATAACTAATGGACTTTGAGTTAAAGGGGATGGTTTAGTTTTAAATTTTAATGGATCATTAATAGACATATATGTCAATAATATCAATTATGGTGTCTCCTTGTGCAGGAGAAAGTTTCTGTTGAGGAAGTATTTGAAACACTAAAATGTACCAAGGAGGGTCTTTCAACTGATGAAGGGACAAAGAGGCTCCAAATTTTTGGCCCCAACAAACTTGAGGAGAAAAAGGCAATGCTAAATTAATCACTTTATAGGAGCTCTATTTTTCAACTTTTCTTTCTTAATAAATTATAAAGTGCTCATTTTTATTTGATAAAAATTATGAATATACCAGGAAAACAAGATCCTCAAGTTCTTGGGCTTCATGTGGAACCCTCTATCATGGGTCATGGAGGCTGCTGCTATAATGGCCATTGTTTTGGCTAATGGAGGGGTATTGAAAGAACACAATAATGTCCTACAATTTCATGTTTTTCCTATTAGCATGTTCGACTAAACTTGCTGCAAAATAATACAGGGCAAGCCACCAGACTGGCAAGATTTTGTTGGTATTGTCGTGTTGCTCATTATCAACTCAACTATCAGTTTCATTGAGGAGAATAATGCTGGTAATGCTGCTGCTGCTCTAATGGCTGGCCTAGCTCCCAAAACTAAGGTGACCAATTCGATTTATCTTCTTAGCCTGAAGGATCCATGTATAATGAATTTGTTGCTAAAATTGAATGAAATATATGTTGAAGGTTTTAAGAGATGGAAAATGGAGTGAGGAAGATGCAGCAATCTTGGTTCCAGGAGATATGATTAGTGTCAAGTTGGGTGATATTATTCCAGCTGATGCGCGTCTCATGGAGGGCGATCCTCTGAAATTCGACCAGTCAGCTCTGACAGGCGAGTCTCTTCCGGTCACCAAGAACTCTGGCGATCCAGTTTTCTCTGGCTCCACTTGCAAACAAGGTGAAATTGAGGCCGTGGTTATTGCCACCGGAGTCCACACCTTCTTTGGCAAAGCTGCCCATCTTGTTGATAGCACCAATCAAGTTGGTCACTTCCAAAAGGTAATTCTTTATTAATTTGATTTGTTTTTTTACTTAATATTATTTAAGTTTCTAAATTAGAAACACAGTTTCCACTTCAGTAAATTCGGAATATGATAACGTAAGCACTATGTCGACAAAATTTTATTTATGTTTAGAGCTAATTTTATATGTATTGAATTGTAACTAGAAATTGTTTTAGAAATGTATCCATATCTTCAAGACACTGGGAGTAGTAAAAATGTAGTGTTGCTACTAGAAGAATTAAAGGACTTACTTGATAGGAATTGTTGTTGAATCAGGTGTTGACTTCCATTGGTAATTTTTGTATTTGCTCCATTGCTGTGGGAATGCTGATTGAAGTGGTAGTAATGTACCCAATTCAGCGCAGAAGGTACAGAGAAGGAATTGACAACTTGTTGGTGCTTTTGATTGGAGGGATTCCAATTGCAATGCCAACTGTGTTGTCTGTAACAATGGCTATCGGTTCTCACCGGCTTTCGCAACAGGGTGCCATTACCAAGAGAATGACTGCCATTGAAGAAATGGCTGGAATGGATATCCTATGTAGTGATAAGACTGGAACCCTCACCCTTAACAAGCTTACTGTTGACAAGAGCTTGATTGAAGTTTTCTCAAGAGACTTGGATAAAGATTCCATTGTCTTGTATGCTGCGCGAGCCTCTAGGCTCGAAAATCAAGATGCTATTGATGCTTCAATTGTTAATATGTTGAGTGATCCCAAAGAGGTATCATCGATATTGCTACTATTTTAGATTTATGTCTACTTATTTTTTCAATGTTACATTACCTTCGGACATTGAGGTAGGCAAGAGCTGGGATCCAAGAAGTGCACTTTTTGCCATTTAACCCAGTGGAGAAGCGCACTGCAATCACATACATTGACTCTTCCGGCAATTGGCATAGGAGCAGCAAGGGTGCCCCTGAACAAGTATGAAAGGGTGTTATTTTAAAGTATACATACATCCTTTTAAAACCATCCATTTATTATCTCAACACCCTTTCTTTTTGGTTTATCAGATTATAGAGCTTTGTGAGCTTAAGGGAGAAACATTAAGGAAGGCTCATGAGATCATTGACAATTTCGCAAACCGTGGCCTTCGTTCATTGGCTGTAGCACGACAGGTAGTACCAATTCCTGATTTTGTGTTTCTAGAGGTGACTGTATGCCTAAATGGAAATTGTTTGAAACATTTACAGACGGTGCCAGAGAAAAGCAAGGACGGTGCCGGTTCACCATGGGAGTTTATTGGTTTATTACCTCTATTTGACCCCCCAAGGCACGATAGTGCTGAGACCATTCGTAAAGCTCTCGAACTTGGTGTCAATGTTAAGATGATTACAGGTGATCAGCTTGCAATTGGCAAAGAGACTGGGCGTAGGCTGGGCATGGGGACAAACATGTATCCTTCTTCTTCCCTTCTTGGACAGAGCGAGGATGAGTCAATCGCCTCCATTCCCATTGACGAGCTCATCGAAAAGGCGGATGGATTTGCTGGAGTCTTCCCAGGTAAGTCCATATCCCATCTACATGATTATCAAATCAGTGGTAGTTAATACTATTCGGAAAAATATTTCAACAAATATAAATATTCTTGTAGAGCATAAATATGAGATCGTGAAGAAGTTGCAAGAGAAGAATCACATATGTGGTATGACTGGAGATGGCGTGAATGACGCACCGGCACTTAAAAGAGCAGACATTGGGATTGCAGTGGCAGATGCAACTGATGCAGCCAGAAGTGCATCTGACATTGTTTTAACAGAGCCTGGACTTAGTGTAATCGTGAGTGCCGTGCTAACTAGCAGAGCAATTTTCCAAAGGATGAAGAATTACACAATTTATGCTGTTTCCCTAACGATCCGCATTGTGATGGGATTTATGCTTATTGCTCTCATTTGGAAGTTTGACTTCTCGCCCTTCATGGTCTTGATCATCGCAATCTTAAATGATGGAACAATCATGACCATTTCTAAAGATAGAGTAAAGCCGTCTCCAGTGCCTGACTCGTGGAAGCTCAATGAAATCTTTGCAACTGGTGTTTGCCTTGGCACCTATCTTGCTCTTGTGACAGTTTTGTTTTTCTATTTAGCTGCTGAGACTGATTTCTTCACGGTAAGTTTATGCTACTTAATGAAGGTAGGTCATACTGTCAGAGTAAATATTCATGAACAACGCTTGATTAACTCCTTTGATAGGTTTACTCTGACAATATGAACAACCTTTCAAAAGAAAATAACAAATTGCAAATAATGTTAGTATAAACAAAAACTAATATTTATAGAATTTTGTTGGTACTGTAGAAAATCCTTGGAGTTAGACCAATCCATAATCTTGCAGATGAGCTTACCGCAGCTCTTTACCTTCAAGTTAGCATAGTGAGCCAAGCTCTCATCTTCGTAACAAGGTCGCGAAGCTGGTCATACGTAGAAAAGCCTGGTATCTTGCTTGTCGCAGCCTTCCTTGCAGCCCAATTGGTGGCTACCATTATTGCAGTGTATGCAGATTGGAGCTTTGCTAGGATTAAAGGTGTTGGATGGGGATGGGCCGGAGCGATTTGGATCTTTAGCATTGTTACATACATTCCTCTGGACATACTCAAGTTCGCTATCCGTTTTGGATTGAGTGGTCATGCATAGGATTCTGCAACACAGAACAAGATATAAAAACATAAGCAAAAACAAAAACTTTTAAAAAATTAGCAAACAGTATCAAGCTTGTATTGATGCTAGGGGAATTGAAGTTAGAGGGAAGAGCTTAGCCAGCTCAATTTTAATTAAAATTGATGTAGACTGCTTTTACCACCAAGAAGGATTATGGAAAGGGGGAAAGGGAGGCCCAATAGCCCATGACCCAATGAACTCTTCACTGCCTGCACACTTCCGATAATTCAGACAATAAAACTCTAGTGAATTGTCTGAGACTGCCGAACAAGCTAAGAAGCGAGCTGAAGTTGCTAGGTACGTACATATTACTCTAACTTATGATTTCAATAATTCTCGAAAAATTATTTTGTTAATCCTTGTCACTCCATATTGTATATAAAGGAATGATCCACCATAATTCAGTTGTTGAAACATTTTCCCCTCTACAATATAATGTAGCCGACTGTCACACATGTCGTGTCTCTGTGTCTCAGTGCATCCAACATTTTATTCTTTTCTTAAGAGTTTCAACAAAGTTAAGCCAACTGCGTACTCTCAGGGGGGCATGTAGAATCAGCAGTCACCTTCAAAGGCTCCGACATGGAAACCATCCAACAACATTACAACGCGTAACATCAACTAAGGCCTGAAAGAAGAAACTTGAAGAAACAGAAAGTGGATGCACAGTCATTAAAGGGGACACTTGCTCAATCTTGCTGCTTCTTGGTTCTTTCATTTTTATTTTATTTTCATTTTATTTCTTTTGTCATAGCAGATAATAGAACGAATGCTGGATAAGTAATGCAATTGATTGGAAAAAAATGAATGACATTTTGGATGCTTATCTTTTGATCTCCATTTTCATTGAGAAGGCTAAAACATGTACATGCCGCAACACCCACAATGCATATATCCTTTTCTTTCAATTTAAACAATCTTCTCCATGGGAGTGCAGAGGATGGGGTGAGGCCTAAGAGTAAATCAAGAATGCTAATACAAGATGAAAATTTAAACAAGAAATTAGAGTACTGAAATAAATAAGGTGTACCAACTCACTGTTGTGCATTATATATATATATATATATATATACACACACACACACACTAGCTACGAAACTATGTGCATGGGCACATTAATTTAAATATTTTTAATAAATTATTTTTTTGACCTTTTTTTAGTATATAGATAATATATTTTAGAATAGAAGAATTGTGTTAATTAAATATATGTTTGTATTTTTTTAGTTAATTAAAATTTGAAATTGAAGTTGAATATAAATATCATAGAAAAATCTATTTTTATTATAAATATATGTATCTTATTAAATCATACATAAAATATTTAGATAAATCAGTTGGTTAAAATTATTATAGGACAAAATTAAAATATTACTCACTCTATTATGAAATTAGAGTTTTCTTGAAATTCTATTATGAAATTATTTTAGAATATGAGACTTTGCCCTTTTTTTTATTTTTATGGTTTTGGTTAAAATTATCAAAAACAAAGTTAATATATTATTTACTCCGCTTCTCTTTGAATTATATTATAAAATTATTTTAAGATTTAAGGTTTTATCGCTTTTTATTTTTACTTTTATTTTTTATAAATTTACGTACATACTATACATTACGTCTCTTCTTACTCTAGTTATATATAGTTTTAACATATAGGATATGAAAATTTAGTCACTAGTTGTAAGGCATTAAAGGTTACAAGCAGCAAACATATAATTCGGAGAAATGAGAATTTTCAAGGAGATCGGAGAAATTTAAACCAAGGGAGGGAGACACCTTCAGTTCGATTGAGTGAACACTCGAACCACCGTGTTCACGTGCCTTCGCTAGACCACTGCGACGACGTCAATTTTGAAATTCTGCCCCTCCACTGATTTGGCGGGAAATTTTTGTTGGAGACATGAAGAAGATGTCACGTGACTTGACCTGGCATAAAGATTTGATCAACGCCCGTCCGTCCAGAGTCCAGACGACACGTTGGTCTATTAGAGGCTCAATTATATCAAAAAAAATATAACATTATTTAACATAATAATAATAATAAAAGAAAAAAAGAAATTAAGTTATAACTCATTTTTATAATCTTAATGACAATAAAATATTTATAATTATTATTGCAAATTTGAGTTGTCATTTGATAATTAACATTAATATTTTACAAAAATTTGACTCAGCAGTAAGGGTGCGTATAATACGTTTAATACCGTTTTAAATTGCTTAGGTGCGATTTTTAAAATTCAAAATCGTATATAAAAGCAATGCCATCGGTTTGGTACAATTTAAACAAGTACGGTTTCAGTTTAAATTAAGTGCAATTTCAATTTTAAAAATTCTCCTTGTATGAACTATATATATCATTATTAATATCAAAGTCAAATGCATGGTTAAAAATATTCATAAATAAGTAAAGAGAAATGTTAAATTTTATTTTATTTTTAATGATATATCAAAATCTCATTTTACTGATAAAACAAAATAATAAAAAAATAATAGATTAGGTGTGATTCTACTTTAGTATGTGCAATTTTACTTTAAAATTGTTGCGGTTTTTTAAACCCTTCAAAACCATATACACCCAAAATCAATGGTACAGTTCGATCGATTTCATTGTGTTTTCAGTTTCACTTCCGTGCTCAACCCTCGAAATGTGTTCCACTGGAATGTATTTCAGTTGATATATATAAATAGATAGATTAGCAAAGTAATATTTAAATTATTTCGTATGATGATCCATAATATAATATTTATAGTCGTGTAAAATTGATAATTTTAGAAGAACAAAACACATTAATTCTAACATGGTAATAAGAAAAATTCACATATATTATTATGTATATACTCTCCCAATCGGTAAATTAGATTTTTCACATAATTTAAATTCGCATTATACAATACGTGTAGATATGAATATGTATAATTAAATAAGTGAACTACACTCCGCTTTTTTCCCATACAAATTTACCTTTTTCATACAGAGATATACAACACATCCTTCAATGATTAAACATGTACTACGTATGAAGTACATACCCCATTTTTCTAGCCAAAAAATTTTAAAAAGAAGAAAAAATGCATAGCCCTTGCAATATTTATTCTGACACGGCAAATCTCCTATTTGTTATCTTCTTTCCTTAAGCTTCCTTCTCTTCACCTCCAATTTGTTGTCTGCTACTTCTTTCTTCGAAGCTTCCTCGCTTCACCTCCTTGCTTGTTGAGGGAAGACCAGCCAAGTTTTTCAGAGAAAAATAGCTAGACAATATGGTCGGTACGTTCCAAATACCAAAGAGCTCCTTCAGCCGCATGCTCCGCCGCATCTTTCTTTTTGGCCCGTGGCCCACCAATAACTTCAACTATACAATGTTCAACATCATCAATTTCCAAAATCACCTTGAAGGTAAACCTGTCAATGAAATGGTTCCAAAAATTAGTAATATACAGGGGGGGAAAAACAGAATGTAATGCTAAAAATGCATTCTAAGTAGAGAAATCATATACATAACTTGAGAACAGTACTGATACTACAATAGATCACTCGTACATAAATTGACATAAGTACTAGGCAAGCTCTACACCGAGAAGAAAGGTGAAATTATATAAATCCACCTGAGCTGCAAGTATTAAATTTTTAAGGCCAGATAGGAATTTTAGTTTAGTCAGTTGAAGATATTAACCACTTCAAGTAGAATATATAGCCCAAGACAAAATTGCCGTCAGATACTATGTCAAATATTGGTGTCGCACGAAGCAATGAGAAATGAATTCAAAATTCTAGATCTATTGACCGCTTTTAGTATAAGATTATAACATCCTTTTTGAACAATGGGGGAAGAAAGTCACAAACGCAACTCTTTCAGGTGACTCAGTCCCATCTCCTTGATGCATTCAAATATTGGTGGCTTCCAACAGTTGGCTGAGCAGATTTCGTACAACCGTGATTTTGCTGTTTTCTTGATTGAACCACCTAAGGTATATTGATTCGCGCAAAAGAACGTGATAGAATTTAGAAAATTATATACATCCATATATAGATATATACAAAAAAGAAATAACCGTACATATCTCTGCCCAATAAATACCTGCAGTCTGAGGTTCAGCATCATCGCTATATATTTTGACAGTATCTGTTGGCTGCCTATCTTGAGAGGTGCAGAGAGATGGGGACTCTCTTGTGGGTTTGACCCTTGAATCAGAATGTTTTGTGGGCTCTACAGTGACGGGATGCACTTTGGATGAGCCATTGCCTCTAGAAGATTCTTGTACCTTCATATTATCAAGTTCGGCGGCATCCGGTGCAATACCATTTGATGGTGTTTCATCATAACCTATCAATTTAGGCGCCTTTTTGGAAACCTGCTTCACGATATCCTCAAGAGATTTGTGCTTGGGTTTGTAACCTTTCTCCTGCACAAAGATTATCTGTAAGCAATGTAAAGATGATCCCAGAGCTAGAAGAGCTCTATAACGATAAATCAATAGCGGTGTAATGACTTGTTTTTATAATAAGAACAGAAACTATGTAACGAGTAGTTGCTTCCATTTTCCAAAGTCTGCACTGCTCGAGCAATCAGTTTGTAACCATCTTCATCTGAAATTTCATGATGTCATCTCATCTAAATCAATATGGCTCCATCTGTTTTAAATAAAATATTCTACAGCAATTTTTAGTGCTATTGTGTAATGGAGAACTTGGTTAACTGTAAGATATCTTAAAGTCAACTGAAAATCTTTCAATCAATTAGCAAAAATGTGCAAGTGCTATTTCTGTCTCTCGTATTGCAATCTCATAGCATTTCAAGGTCATAAGATTGGCAAAGTTCCTGACATTCACCAAATGCAAACAGAAAATAGTAATGAACTCTGAAACTCAACAGCTTGATGTATCTCGTAGTAATGTACCATGGTGACTGCAACATTTTAGCAAGAGGTGAAGGGAGCCAAAAGTATAAGAAAAAACAGGTTACCTTCAACATCAAAATTACTTGTTTTGCAACCTCTTTCTTTGCAGCCTTTTTGCTGTGGTTGATAGAACAGCCAGAAACATTTCCTCCATTAACTTTTGCTTCAACAAGAAAAACTTTATCCTTCTTTGATGATACAAATTCCAGAACCCAATTATGAGATTGGCAGAGTTCCTGAAGTTCCCTAATTGGATTAAGCTGTAGTTTGGAAAAGCTCATAACAGGATCAAGAAAGGACAGCATCGTTTTCCAAACACGATTCAAATCGAATCCTGTGTCCAGAAGAATGGCACCAATACAAGACTCCACCAAATCACCTAGAGCCTGAAAATTGATAGTGAAGTCCATAATCATCCAAATCTTGTACATCTAAGGTCTATTTCATAATTACACATAAGATATATGGATGAACATGCAAAAAGAAAATAGCAATCACTATAAAGATTTTTAAAAAAATTTGTAGCTACCTTAGGGCATGACGGTGCTTCAACTTGATTCTGATCCAACACAGATTTTCTAGTGAAATCAATATACTTATCCACAGACTTGCGGAGGGCATTGGAGTCGCTGAGAAGGAAGTTATGAAAGGATTTACTTATAGCAATTCCAGCAAAGAGATTATTATTCACAGACATGGATCTCAAATCTGTCAGCTGACCAGGCTTCAGACTCGGATACATAGAATACAAATAGGATGTGATTAGATAATCCATGACAGCATCTCCAAGAAACTCCAGCCTCTGCTCTACCCATTAAGTGACGAGTATTATATTAACACAAAAGCGAAAATCATCATATATAAGCTCGACAAGCTGGAGCTCAGCTGGAGGAAATTGAGCACATACCTGGTAGCAGCCTCCACATTGACTGTTGTAAGAAGGATGGACAAATGCCTGTACAAGCAGACCTTTATGGACAAATTCATATTCTAACAAACTTTCAAGAGCAGCTATATCTATTTGAGCAGCAAGTGGCATGTAAATTGAGCTTGCTAGACATATACTGCTAACTCTTGACACCTCAAAACCAACTTGTATGCCAATCCAGCTAAGAAAAGCAGCTGCAGCTTTGAAGCCACTATCAACAATAAATACTCCAACAATAGCTTCAACCACGTCTGCTATGGTTTTCTTACGCAACCAATGATGTGATCTATTGCATTTGACTTCTATATTTGCACTGCCTGTCAATCTACTATCATGCAAAGAATGTACGCTCTTTTCTGTTTCTGTACTGCATATTACTGAACAAGGACGTCCCAACACAAAGAATTGGGAAGGCTCAAATGAATAGTCCCGGATGTATACCTGAATGTAAACAGGTATTACTTGGTAATGAAGCAATGCAATATAAAATGAACTAAATAGATTTACAGAGATTGACGATGCAGAGCTTTCCTATTAATACCCAATTGTAACATTGATTACAGGAAAACACCACCAAAGCTTCATTAGGAAAACTTAATTGCGATAGAATTTAGAGATAACAGTTATGAAGCTTTCCTATTATCGCAATTAGGAAAACTTAAAAAACAATTAAAAATCCTTTCAAATCAGCGAGGATATCCAGATTGATACATGAATCAAAGAGATGGAAACCACACTAATAGGAACCTAACCAGCTAGTGCGAGAAGCCAAGAAACCTTGTATCATAAAAGCATTTAGTTACTATGAATAACAAATGATTTTGAGATACAAAGGTTGTAAGACTAAAACATAACTGCTAGGAATTCTGTTTGAATCATGTCTACAATCTTTCATAATTTATTATAAAATAGAACATATCTGGTATTCTTTTTTAGGAGGCTAAAAACTTAATTGCGATAGAATTTAGAGATAGCAGTTGGAATGATATCGACAACACGAGTTATACCAATAACATAAAAATCTTAAGAGAGCAGGATGTGTGACATTGTAATTTCAGTCGATAATTGTCAGGACTTCTGCACAAGTTGTATCCAGGATCTTTTATAAACTATCATTAAACACGTTATACTTTCAGATAAAAGACTCTAGACCTCAAACCAGTACAGCTACAACACAAGAAATGACTTTCATAAAGCACAAGTTATAACACCTTTAAAGTTTTAATTGTAATATCATCTTAAAACAATTATCATCAGCAATAACTAAGAAGTTACGACTAGATAGCACAGCAGTTACCTGTAAACCTTTCGCTGTTGCTAGCTTGCATAAGTTAGAATTTTTCACACTATTAGAACGCTTTCGAGTAAGTTGTCCTTCATCAAGGGAATCATACAAAAGAAATAGACTCCTTCCAACAGAAAATTTAAGGAAAGCATCGCCGAGAACTTCAAGCCTTTCGAGCGAAAGGCACTCACAGCATCTCTCTGTTGTGAGCGCCTCAAGAATCTGAAAGCAATAGCACGAATATCAAGTTGATCGTAGAAAAGGATAACATGAGCAAAGGCACTACTTTGTTAACTCATGGAGCCATTATTTAGGTTGAAGAACAGAACAAAAATAGCTAGATAATTTAAAACACAAACAAAATAAATAGCCTTACACGAGAAGTTGTAACATCAGATCCCTCAGGAAATGAAGCAGCTAGCTTATTCTTTAGTTCAAAAGCGACGAGCAAGCTTTCCAGACGATGCATAATTGAGGGTAACAAAGACAACGAACTTCCAATATCTTTCGAGAACCCAATTATCTTCAACTGACAAATCTCAGGAGGTAATTCAATAAAGTGCTCCTCTTTATGACGTGATTCTGCTTTTAAGACATTAATTAGCTCTCCCCACTACTACAGAGAGAATGTTCACTCCCAGAAGAGGGGGGGGGGAGGGGGGTGGAAGGCGCTATGCATTAATGAGTAAATATGAAATTACTGACATATTACACTCACAAAATCGGTAATGAGGAACAAGAGATGTAAGGAACTCAAAAAATGAAATACTGAGGGCAGGGTCTCACATGAATAGCCCCTAAAGTGTAAAAGATTTCACAGATAGGCCCGTTGCACTCTATGTGCAACTTACCGCAGCAAAATTTGTGTCAAGACTCGAGATGGTCAGGATTTTTGTATCTTCTATTCTATTTTGATTTGAGCCATTATTAAAGTCAATCTGGCTCCATCGGGAAGATAGGATTAGGAATTTGTAACCTTCACTTTCAGATCATAGTAAAATATTTTGCCTCCTCCTGTGGCTTTCTGTAATTGGAGTTTCCACTTAGATCTTATTCCTGTCGATTTGGAGTTTCCACTTAGATCTTATTAGAATCGATTTATAGTGTGCATGGTCTGATAGAAAAGGTGTTTATCAAGCAGTGATGTCTTAGAACCCTCTGAAAGTCACATCCAGCACCAATTACTTGGTGAAACGATTAAAAGTATAAATTTCTTTTAAGGCCATATTGCATAAATTGCATTAGAATGCCAAACATTATCCACAATCCTCCACAATTTGATTTAACGAAATTCAAAGACATGATTAAAGTACTCTTACAATTTCAGAGAAATATATCAAATTTACAAAAAGAATCATTTCTAACAAATGGCAGTTAAAGTTCATGGCATAACCAAACTCAATACATACCCGAATTCCCTTTCTTTCTTAATAAGTTGTCCAAACAAAAGAGCTGCTTCGCTTTCAAAAGAGGTTGACTGGGGTGTACGAGACGAATGCCAACCCTATTTATAATCCAAGGATCAGAATTACTATCACTAAGAGCATCACGAAATAAGATTTAAACATTAAAAAGAAGCAACAGATCAATTCTCACACAATATCAACATGTATACCATTAGTATCATCCCATCCCCCCCACTCACCCACCCCACCCCCAACCCCCCACCACAACCCAAAAAATAATAATAATAACATTTATACGTAGTTTGTAAGTAGTAAGCTATGTATGAGAGCATTTCATTGGCAGAATACCAGGTCATAAAATGTAACTATATTTTTCCTAAATTTCAAATATTAATCTACCGTGTGACTCCTAACAAAGTAAATTCCTTGTACTTTTATTGCCCACCAATTCAAGTTTGATTAGGAAAAAGAATAGAAGCATCAGATGAATATTGATAACTGCATGGAAAGCTCCATATATGCTAATAAGTGATCTAAGGATGGTACCTTGAACTGCAAAAAGCTCAACAGACTGTGTATATAGTCGAAACATGAACGAAACAGAGTTTGCGGATACTAATTTTGGCAAGTTAAAGATTACCAATATAACAGGAACTGAATAAGGGGCACAACCAAAGTACACAAGTTCAGGTGAAAGAAAACTAACAACGCTATTAAACTTGTTTTCCACAAATAATGAAGGGAATTGCAGGATCTCAGGTGTATGTCAAAAGCAGAGAAGATTGTAGCTAATTGAACACTTAAGGACTTTCAAGATGATTAAGTCAACCCTCTAAGATGCCACAGATTTCAAATATAGGTTGGTTGATACTTGATACCCAGTGTGATAAATACAATGTGGTATATAATACGCCTTTACACCTATACCACTGGCAATGCTGACCCCTTGATAAAAGCCTAAACATATGTAGCATCACTCACTCCCCTTGACAGGGAAGAATTGTAGCTACCTAGCCACCTGAAACTGAATCAGATGGACATGTAGATTAACTCCCACCTTCATCAACTTGGCAAAACCCCAACATAGATTATAAGGTTAAAAAATTTAAGTTCCCTAAATATAAGCTTAAGATTTTTTAACCTTAAAATCTAGGCTGGGGTTTTTTTCCCCTCTAACAGTATTGTTTTAGGTCTCTTGTCTTGAGGCATCGCTAAGCTGGTTGACCAGGACACTAGTCGAGGTTTGGACGACTAGTTGACCTGCATGGACGACTGATGAAGCTGATCGGTCGACTAGGCACATTCCCTCTAACTCGACTGGACGATTTAGCAAGTGGGTACTGACTGGACGACTAGTCAACAAATTGACAACTATGACTTCCACCCCTAACAACAGCTATGAACAATTGTCGTCCATCTTTCTGCAATAAAAAATTATCATTTCTTTTCCTTTGTTTCTTTACTCTAGTCAATTATCTCCAATCATATATGCCTGTACAGAACTGCTAAAAATTGAAGGAGAAAAATAAAGAGACTGTTGAAAAGCAACAAAATAATACTGATAACTGTCATTATGTAATATGAAATGCTACCTTCTAATGGACAATATTAAATTATTAATATTCTTTTTCAAATAAAATTTAGAATAGCAAAATCTGAAGAAAGCAAGAAAAGCACATGCATGCAAATTGTACGTCACTTACATTTCATAGTGCTCGGCATAATTCCTTGATTCTTTATATATGCTATATGCATTCTTCTCCGGAATAACATCGGAAATGAAGAAAAATATATCCTTGCTTGGAGCATATACTAAACTGTTCACAACCTTGTCTGTGCTTGTAAGACCATTAGCAAGATACAATTGGTTTCTCGGATGAGGAAGATCATTAGGGACAGCATCTTGTGGCTTCCTAAATATTGGTGATGATAAACATCTTCTAATAAGCTGCCAGTCTACAGTCATCGTGTCACTGCATTCATGCCAAATGACAGGAAGCATAAGGTAGAAAGTTATAGATCTCAGGTCACCATAACCATTTTCCCCCAGGGGAACAAATTCAGGAATGAAGTCTGATCTGTCAATGATGATCTTGAGGAACATTTCTTGAAACTTTTGCGCCAGAACTATCTGTGTATCAAAAGAGAGTGATTTGTGAAATAATGAATCAATAATAAGTTTCCATAAATGATTTTTTTTTTTTACCTCATCTTTATCAAATCTCATAATAGCTGATGGCACAAGCTCAGTCATTACAGATCTACCTCGAGCCAGACAAAGATCTAATTTCATTCTATCAACTTCTCTCGGGAGAGGTACTTTTAAGAAGAGACCAAATGATTTATATTCCCTATCTGGTGGCTGAGGAATGAACTTTATATAGTACGAGCTAAGATGGACAATATTGTCCATGTCACTCCATGGCTCTTTAAGGGCAGCAGGTACAAGCATCTCATGAAGTTCTACTCTTGAATCCTCATCTGCATATTATCAGAATGATCACTGTCAGAGCTTTAAGCCTAAAGAAAGAAAAATTAGTCAGCAAAGTTCATTAATTTGATGTCATGCTTCAACCATCAGAGCAGTCAGAATCTGACGAGTACTGCATTGAATCCTCATTTTCATCATCTGGTTCTGGTAAGAGATAGTTTGTCAATGCACCCAATTGATGTAGTTCTTTGCATGCTTGCAAACAGGCATCTTTCTTAGCTGCTTCTAGGGATGATTGCGGTGAACTGGTGATTTCATGAATTGGCGCATTAGATGGTAGAGTTATTTGGCATATAGTTCCTTCCACATCATCGAAATAATAAAACTCTGGTTTGGGTTTAAAAAATCTGCAAGATGAAAGATATTAGAAATAAAATTAGATATACTGAGTGTTAGATATGAACTTTAGTACACCATTTTTAGAAGAAAAAAAATGACTAATAATTAATTAAATATATTCATACTCATCATGTGGAAGCTTCGAACAATAACGGTGAAGCAATGAAATGCTACTTCCAGAACTGATTGTGGCACCCGTTGAATCTACTTTGTAAATTTTTTCCTCCAGATCTTCAAATGTTGCGGTGGTAGTTCTGCAGTTAATCTCTTCATTCATTTGATCCTCGCCTTTCTTAAAACTTTGTATCAGATTTAGCTCTTTCTGGTTGCCACTGCAATATTTAGGAAGTTGAAACCTATTCCTTCTTCTGCAAACTAAAAAAATAAAAGAATTTATGGATTCACCATAAAGCATATGTTTTAGTAATTAATTACCTGTCCACCAGAAATGCATATTCTGACTGAGGCATGCGTGCACGACCTCGAGATTGTATAAAACTGGCAACAGTTTCTGGAAGATCAAACCTTATTACTAGGCAGCATGTTTGAATATCAAGTCCTTCCTCCCCGACTTTAGTTGCAACCAATAAATTTAGCTGCACAAAAATAGCGGGAAAAATAATAAACAAAACCAAATGATGTTAATATGGTCAGAAATCGATTCTAAATAATTCCAACATGCAATCTTAATCGACAAAAACGTTAATATCAAGACTCTAAATAACCATCTATGCCAGACTACTGCAGATAGGCCTAATGCAATTCTTTCTCAAACAGGTATTCAGGAAATATATAGTGATTCTACATCTTTTCATTTCCAAATTAAATCTTGATGTACTTGTGACAATTCACCTCAAAATCCAAGTCCATAAGATTCTAAAGCTGAATCTCCTGTCCCAAGAGTAACAACTTTAGTCATCTTTACCGAATACAGATCCACCTGAAAGGTCATAGTGGACACACTTAGATACACACATATGTAACACATGTATTAATATTAAGATTGAGGTGCCACAATCTCCACTATTTAGATCCTTGATGTCCATCTCAGAGCCAACCAATCCAAGTTGCTATTACAGTCATGAGTCATGACCTTTTGAGTTGGACCATGGTAGACCAAGACTATAAAAGTTGTTGCTCTTGGGATAGCTCATCTAGCTTTATCATCTCATGAACCAAATTATTTAGTAGTGCTATCTATAAGAACTGGTACAGTACACCCTGAGAGTGGAGTATGAGCAAATCTTGAACATCATTTCGGCTGCAGGGGCAAAAGACTGGGTTAACAGCCAATATTCAACATCTGTGGTCCAACCTTTCACATTTGTCAAATTAGTTTTCTGTTTTTGAGAAAGGGGACGGAGGCAAAGCTAAAACAAACAAGTTCCTTCATTTGGATCACCAAATTCTTTTCAGAGTTCAAACAACGCATGAGGGATGCAATTGCACAACCCATGCATATTGGGCTTGATGGCGATTTCAAATGTGAAAATTTAGTTCATGATCAATTAGCATCTGCAAATTTATAGATGACGAAGAAAATAATGCAAAATTCATTGCTTCCTTTGATTGCAGAATAATTGCTTTATGTATTCCAAAGGCTTTGCCACCAGAGTTACCTGAAGAACTCAAAAAAGACCCCTAATGGTTTTCCAAAAAGATCAGATGTGGATTTCGATTTAAGGATCATGTTATTCTTACCTCCCCAGACCGAAACTTCTCAAGCATAATTTGTGTGGTTTTCCGGGATACACTCTTCAGTCCAGAATGGACTCCTACAAGGAAATCACACTTCCAAGACGATAGAATTGAAAGTTTCTGAAGTACACTCGCCAAGGATCTAGCAGTTAGAATTCTACTGACAAAAATTATGCATTTCATGTTTGTCTGCAACCTGAAAAACAACAAAACAATATAGATTACAGACAGACTTGGCACTGTATAATGACATATTTCATTTATAATATATGAGCTTGCATATATCCAGCATAAAAAGAACAGGCTACCATTCTGTCAAGAGCAGAGATTCATTAGAATCTGTGTTTATATCTCATCTGGTTATGACATAGAAATGGTAAAAGATTGTTTTGGCAGTTGTACAAAGGTTCATGTGTAATACAACCAAAATTTTATTTTCACGTGACCCTATTTCACACTTAACTGTCACTTGTCAGAATGAGCCATGGCTTTTTTGTTAAGATATGAAGTCAGATATGATGATTAATCCTCACAGAACATGTGAAATCCATAAATACAGTCATCCTTTAAGATTTAAGTGGATTAACTTGGTATGATAGCGTAAAATAAAGTCTAACCTAGTATGTTTTAGGTAATTTAAGTGGATTAACTTGGTATGTTTTAGGTAATTTAATTGCATAGATCAGTACACACTAGATTGATTAGAAACAATAATGAAGAACTCTAACCTAAAATTGGAAAGGATGTCAATAAGTCGCAAGAGCTTTCTCGAATAAAATGGCTCTGTTAAGACGTCCATAAGGATCAAATCAGCTTGGCTGCCATCTACACGAACAAAAGAAGCAAAATTTTATTTAGGGAAATCTTGCTTAAATTTTCTGCTATATGTTTTCACATTTACATCATATATTGGAACGCAAAAGAGTATTACTCTTTCAACAGCCATATATTCATCCACAAAAAAATTAAGGGAAGAAAAAATCATAGCATGGTCACTTGCTAGATTAAGACTAGACGAACGTAGATTGCTCATATACATTGACCAAGCAACATATATTATTACCTTTCATGCAACCAGCGGCAAAGACTCTATCAGCCAGAGACAGATACCTATCGCATAATGAGTCATCAGTGCTTTGTTCATCCACCTCTGTAACTTCATTTCGCTCAGAGTGATCACCCTTTCGGAGTATGTCAGTAGCCTTTTACAAAAGCAAAAAGGTAAGTCAAAAATCCCGCATATTCAAATTGAAACAACAATCTACACAGATTTCTCTCATCACTAGAAACTAGCTTATATTACTTAAATTATACAGCGTAAGGAGAATCTTCCATCAGAGAAGAAAACCGATCAAGTGTTCAGTAAACAAAAATATGGATCGGTTATTTCCCATGTTCTTGAGTACACAATCGATAAATTTACTACACAAATAAAGCTTAACAGATTTATTTATTTAAGAAAACTGAAGGCAATAGATTCAACACAAATTTATAGTTACCTGTCGTGCTGCCCAGAGCCCAAGTTTTTCCAGACAAAATGACAGACTATCATGCAGTCTCTGGAGATTCTTTTTTGTGCTTATAGAACTACGACGATCCTTAGTATTCTTGCTCAGAATCAAAACACACTGCTTAATACCACCAAAAAAGTTAAACATTTTAGGATTAAAATGAGAATACGTACTGGATTAAGAAAATTGCATTACCTGGTGTTTTATGTTTTCAAGTTCCACGAGATATGTCACAGAATGACAAGAAGTGCTGCTTACAGGAGTTGTATAATAATATATGATAACTTTAGGAGAGGTCACAAATTGTTCCAGTTCTTCCTTGTCTTCGACTGAATAAACCTACAAAATGAAGGAGTTCAAGAGATGTCCACTCAAAAGAGTAAATATAATGTGGTACAAAATTCAAGATGATAGTAGTCTGGAGTAAGTTTGATTAGGAAATATACTTAAGAAATTCTCAAAAAAAGCAAAGTGTTTGATAGACCTCACTTTTACCATTATTGAAGGCAACACAACCCACCTTAGCATGAAGTAAGGCCTCAAGACTATTAATTGAAGCACCTGAAATGTTAACAAATTAACATGAATGTCATGGAGTTAATGCCCAATTCTTAACCATTGCTTTGGTAAGCTCAGTACAAGCAAAGACTGGATAAAATTTCAGCATAGAATCAAATAGAAAGCAGAACCCAAGATATGCAGGACGCAGGCATGATGTTTGCTAATCATTAGGATGACTGAGAAATTGAGAATTGGGTTGTCGAGGTCTTAAATAGATTCTCAAGACATGTAGTACACGAACTTTCTTTAGAAATGCAAGAGAAATTCATAGTAAATGTAAGGACGGCAACTGTTTAATTGTATACTAATCAGATGAATACACTTCATCTAGCATAGATGAAATACACAGATAATTCAGTGAACTACCTTTCCCTAATTTTGGAGATGCAGTCATGCCAAATATGCGAGGAAGCTTTGTAGTGTTACTTTTATAGAAGACCTGCATATCACGGCCAATTATCACCAATGAAAAATTGTATTGTGGGTTGTAGCAATCAATATTGGTACCTTCATAATTTCAGCGTAAGGATGATTGCTTTCAACTTGTGCATAATGACACTCATCAAATATTAGAAGTGCAATCCGCTCAATCCTAATGAAGCAGTGGGATAGATTATGTAGAAGTATTTGAGGGGTCATAACAAAGACCTAAACAAGGAAGTGAAGACAAGGTTTATAAACAACTTTTAACGAATCACATAAAGAGAAGACATTAACCAACTAAAAAAAGATGGCATTGTATAAAAAATAAATAATGAAATAATGGTTGCACAACTTTTTGGGGTGATAATAAAGAAATTAAAGTAACCTCATATTGTGCCATCTCCTTTTCCCAATCATGATGACCTTTCAATCGCTTAGAACTCCCACAATAAATCCCAACTTTAAAATCTATTGAATCTTCTATAACCTTGGCTTGCTGTATATAAATCATCCGAAATCAAATCATAAAATATAAAAATAGTAATTCAGCTTTCTATTCAAAAGAAAAATGTCTTCAAATGTGAGTGACTATATTATGTTAATCACTTCATGGATTAAAATTAAGAAACAGATAACTGTAAACGAGAAAGGGTATGCATTTATCTTCTGATGCGTGGAATAGTAAATAATTAACTGCAACTGTCAAAAGAGGTGCAAATCCACGTAGAGATGTTTTACACAGAACTTAAGGGAATAAAAAGCATACCAATGCCCAAACAAGCTAAGAACCCATCCTGAACAATCTCAAGGAAAACCCCGAAAATACATATATTAGGTCTGTAAGGCAAACTCTCCCAGAAAAATTCGCAAAATGCACAATGGGACCTGAATAAAACCTTGTGCCACAAAAATAACTAAAATGCTCAGGACAAAACCTGATATACATAAATTAACATGACCTGAAAGCATAGACTATTAGCCTTCTGAACATAGTGCTCCTTGTAAACAAATCTTTGAAGGCTTGTTCGAAATTAAGTCTTAACCATTTGAATTGTGTTTTGACTTTTGAGTCCACTGAAGAATATGAAAACGAACAAAAACCAAGTTATCCAGCTCAGCAGAAAGCAAAAAATGCAAGCAAGCCGGAAGGATCTTTGAATCAAATCAACATAAAAAATAAAAAATAAAAACACTACATCATCCATTTCTTTTAGGAAACAAAATAATAGTTAATTAAATTTAGTATGGGACTATTGTTCGAACCATAAATATAACTTATGAAGTTAGATTGCTGAATTCTAGCACAGAATACAAGATGAAGTGGCAAGACACATTTCAACTTGACAGAAAAAAGCAGTCACCTGTTCAACTAGAGCAACGGTAGGTGCTAGAAAGACACATATGCTCAGCTGGGGTTTCTTTATCAGGTGACGCATCTCGTACATTAGCAAAACAGCGATATGGGTCTTCCCACAACCTGTTCCTAAATAGGCTATGGTGTTCTCATTTAAAGCTTTCTGGCAGAGATCCATCTGATACCTGGAAAAGAAAACATTTACAAGCCAACTAGGTTACATTCCGCTTTCTTCTCTCGTTTGTGATTATTACATAAGATTCACATCATTATCTAGGAACTGAATATTAACTAGACTTATGAAGTGCTCACGTTGACTTTTATCTCATTAAGAGTTTTTTCTTTCATTTTTCCTCTTTCTTGTGTGGCTAGGAAAGATTGCAACAAAATCAGGATATTACTTGCTAAAATATAGTATAAAAGAAAAAGGAAGAGAAATCAAATCCAAACAAGGATACAATCACAAAACTACTCTGTTCTCAGAATCACATGTACCATGTAAGCGCATTTAGTATTTTCTATTGGAAGGCTACAAATTAGTTGAGGAATTTCCTCTATCAGAACCACAATAACGGTTTCCGCACACTACTCCCTCTGTTCATAAGTGTGATTGGATAGATTTGTAAATATCAAGGTTGCAATAACTACTATCAACCAAGGACAGATATATAATAACTTACACTTGCCTGCATGTCAACGTTCGAAGTATTTTCTCTCATGAAATTTAAATGACACCTTTTCACGCACACACACAAAAATAAAATAAAATAAAAACTTTAGTTCTTATGCAATTGATGATTTTTGCATTAAATATACTTATTCACTTCTTTAAGTAAAATATTTCTGTGGTTGGAACCTTTTTTTAACTCTTACTCCCATATCTTTTCACTTAAAAATAGTTAGGTAGACCACGTGACTTCTTAAAATACTATTTTATTTTATTAAAAAAAGTTGGCATTAATGATAGTAAACAAGGAGGGTTAATGCTTTTGGTCTTTGAAATATGTGGATAGATGAAGAAAATCATGAGATGAGATATAAAAAGGTAGAGATTGATGACAGATAGAAAGGGAAAGAGAAAACCTAATGGGACATTACTTTACATCCAAGTATAGGGAAGAATGGATCTTCAAAACGTTAGTTGACTAACAGGATAATCCATATTCAGGGTTTATCAATATGAAAGGCCTAGCATTTTAATCTGAAATTGGTGCAACAACATTTGCATATAAAGTAGAAAGCAGGGATACTTTTGTGAGTCAGCGAATCTCACATCTAATTCTTGGATTCTTCAATTTTTCTAGGCTTTGAATGATTCAGAATGATTCTTCAGGGAAGATTCTTTTTTGATTTAACCTTATTGTTTGAATGATAAAGTAATCCAAATAGGACTGATACTAGATGCTAAAGTTATTAATATAATTTTATATGGGAATACTACCTACAAATTAGTAAATAATTATGTTGATTTTGTCTTTCTTTTTCTTTGGATAATTCTATATACGTATATGTATAATGGTGCATATCAGTATATGTGCCGAATATGTGAATCCTCATTTTGTGAGATTTGCCGAACTACCAAATCTGCACGACGAACCTTAATTCCCGAAAACGAAGACTTCCTTCTTACCATTTGGATATTGAAAAACCGCTCCAAGATCAAATATTAGTGAATGGACAGAGTTGCTTACAGTCACTTCTATGATTGAAGAACCAAAAAGAGCATATTCAGTTTTTTGTTCATGCAACAAACAAATTAACCAAGAAGAAACATAAGTCACAAACAAATAAACCACAAACTGATTTAAGTTGGTTAAAGTTGATTGTTGTTTAGTTTTGAAATCTTATGGAAACTTCTTTTTAATGTCATAAACTATTGCATTTAGTATAACTTCCCTAGGTTACATTATGTATGGACCACAACGTTAGTCATCGCTTGTTTTTATTTGGTTGTTCTGTCAATTATCTTCCGAGTTATGAATATTGTTCTAATTTAACAGTTCATATTAAAAGAAAAATATAAAGAGATGCATACAATATTCTATGCTTTCCAAAAAGAGAGTCTCTGTATATATCAGATTTGTGAAATCTCTGTTTCAATTTGTAATGTGAATTCAACACAGTCTGAAAATAGCAAATACAGAACTTAGTCATTCTTCGTGTTGCCTTTTGCACTAATTTAAATCGATCAAAATTAACATGAGTTTGACCAGGGAAAAAATAATATGGAACTAGTTTGGTAGAAGCATATGCAATATTTATTTATTTTTTTTGAACAAGTATATGCAATTAGTAAACAACAACAACAATTTAACTAACCCCCTTGCAGGGGCAGAGGCAGGTACAAGAGTGTGGTAACATTGTCCCCGCAAATTTTATTTTGTCTGTGTATTATGTTGGCATATTTTTTAAATATGGTCCCCCAAATATATATATATGGGAAAAAGGTAAATGAGCTGTTACAGCTCATTTTTATAATTCTACCCACCCGTGCTATGGTTCAATTTTCAAAATATATGAGAAAAATCTAACCGTACAAATTAAAAAAGCATGCAAAAATACACAATATGTAATTTTTTAGGATTTTTTTAAGCTTATTTGCATAGTTTTTATAATCACGTAAAAATCAATATATCTTAGTCATTGAAAATATACAAATTCTACATGGTTATAAAAACTATGCTATGCACCACAAAATAATATGAAAATTTGCATTATCTTTTATTTTTTGATAATTTTTCAATATGTACCGTTGGATTTTTAAGATAGATTATAAATTCATAGATATAAAATTAGTGTATGGCAGAACTATAAGTGTTCTCTTTTGATCAGATATATAGATATCTAACTTGATTTATAAATCTAAATAACTTCTTTAACCTAGTAATGTTCAAATCAAATTATCCTACCAAGCTAAATATCTTTTTAGTCCTTTTTGTTCTTATATTTCAAAAAAAAATTCTAAATCCAAGTTAATCTTGTAGAGAAATTTATATAATCTATATAGTCTTTATAAATTTCAATGACACTTTCTTTCGAGTAAAATAATATCAATTCTTGGACCCAATCTAAAATTTCAGGCTACGCCACCGCCCACTAGGTTAAACAAGTAATTTGTTATTCCGTTAAAGATTGGGGGAAGTCAAAAACATTAATGTAAATAAATATAAAAAGAAGAAAACCAGAACGCCACAAAGCAAGTAGCTAATGTCAAATCAACAGAATAAAGAGTAAACAAATAGACAAACATGAAAAATCATATAAGCAGGAAAAAAAAAGTAAATATTGAAACAAACGGACAGAGTAAATAAGATAGAAAATGGAGTGGAAACAGCATACTTTCTGGCCATCGTTCTCGGGTCCTTCTCAGGCCTCTCAACTTCAACTTCAACTTCTGATTCGTTACCGTTACCACCGCCGATCGAAATAGTAGAGAATTCTTCGGTTACCGTCACAACTGCCGAGGAGTACGTCTCGCCGGCATTGTTACTGCTAACAACACCGTCGTCCATGGCGGTAATACCGATGATAGACTTATCGGTGACTGATGAAAACCTCGCAGATTCTGACCACCACTACACGCAAAGATACAGAGAAACACGCAAAAAAGAGAGAGGAGAAACTTGGGGGTTTTCCAAAAGACCTCGAAAACTGTGACGTCTTGTGATTGTACAAGTACATACATGCGTCTATATGTACTTGTAAGCGCGTGAATGATGGATATTATAGAGCGCGGACGGATAAATTTTGGGGTCCGAACCCCTCGACTTGCAACGGCCCACTCCGTTTCAAAAGTTTGAGGAGACGCGTCGATTTGAAGCTACCACGACTACTACTACTACTGTTTTTCTTTCCTTTTCGTCCCTCTTTTGCAAATTCCTCCCGCTTTTACTCGCTTTCCTCGACTCTACGGGACAAGGCGGCGAATTTATGTGGGTCTTGGAATAATTTCTTTACTTTTAATTTTTTCATTAAAATCAAAAGTGAGTTAATGTTCCTTCTTAAGAATAACTTTAAGTTCAGTTTTAAGAATAACTTTAAGTTCAGTTTTATATTTTTCTTTAAAATATATCATGCCCTAAACAATAATTAAAACTTAAATTTTAAAAGTATGTAAATAAAGTAATTTCCGAACAAGTTCTATGTATTTATGAGCAATGGATAAAGTGACAAATAATTTAAAGTGGGTCCTATAAATACAACCACGTCATTTGACGAGTGACGTCACTTGCCGGGTGATTCGAAATTGGTCATTTATAATGGTTCCAATTTTTATTTTTATTTTCTGAGTTGAGAGTCTTATTGTATTTTTTCTCTACTAGCCACATTAATTTACGATTGATTTCAATATTTTGAAATAAGAATCTCAACTTATGAATCATTATTGTTGCTTATGTATTACCTTGTATATTTATTATGTTGGTTATGGACCGTAGTGTATTCGTAATAAACAATAGAACAAGAGAAACAATCGGAGACACGTGATAACCACGCTATTCTTAAAACAGTTTAGTCCTCTCGCAAACTGTGTTAGAGAAATTAGATCTATTATTTCGAGGATACAACAGATACAGCGAGAACTACTTCGTACAAAGTAATCTCACGTTCGAACTAGAACCGAGAAAAATAACGAACATCAGAAAGAAAATATACAATGGAATTTTAGAGAATATGTAAAGAACGATTTTTGATGGGATACTGAAATCTGAAATATGAGCCTCTATATAGTGTAGATTGGCGAAACTAAACACTTTAATTCCGAAAAATGTTACAAATTGGCGAAACTAAACACTTTAATTCCGTAAAACGTCACAGATTGGTGATCTCCGACAGTGTAAACTAGTATCAGGCCCCCCTAATTAGGGTCCGAGGTCGCGCCAAATTGCTCTTGGATTTGCACTCATGTGTGCACACGTGAAAGATGGAACATTATATAGCCAATCAATTTTACTAGTTTGTTTTTTTCCCATATAAAAGGTAAACAACACTCCTTTCAAATTTTAATGTGGAACAAATTTTCTTCACATGAGAAACTAAATTCTCATACATTCTATCTTATTTCCAACATATTATTCAATCCAATTTGAAATAATTCTCCTTTTTGTAGAGTTTCTTGTTTAATTCTCTAAACAAATTGAATAATTTTTTATAGCACTCTTGATCTCTGTAATATTTATAGGAAAATTTTATTATGGTTAAGTTAATGATTTTAAATTTCTCCTCTCTTTTTTTGTGTCAAAAAATTACTTAGAATGTTGTCATAAGTTTTAATGCAATTGTATTTGAGAAATTTATAATCATTAACTTAACCATAATAAAATTTCCCTATAACATATTATTATAGTTACTGGCAAACTACTGCGTTTGACTTTAGTTAAAAAATTTAATATCGTTTCAGCTCATTATATATATATATATATATGTATGTATGTATATATATGTGGGAGCCGATTCATAACTAACGTTAACTATGAAGTTTTTCGTAACTAACACATTTATAACCGTTGATCGGATAATCCAACGCTGAAGATCAAACTTAAAAAATTGAAAAATTCCTTCCGCCAGTAAAATTGGCGAAAGACAAAAAAAAGAAATTGGCCTTTCTGTCAGTAAGACTGGCGGAAGGCAAAAAAAAAAAATTTTAAATTTGGCATTTTCGCCAAATTGACCTTTCCGCTAGTAAGACTTGATCGATTTTGAAACTGGATAAGGCTAATTTAATTGGATAAGCATGAAGAAATTTTTTATTCATTTATTTATTTTTTTGTTTTCCACCAGTCTGGCAGAAAGGCCAAATTTTTTTTTTCCTTCCGCCAGTAAGACTGGCAGAAGGAATTTTTCTAATTTTTAAGTTTGATCTCCAGCGTTGGATTATCGGTTATAAATGTGTTAGTTACTAAAGACTCCACAGCTAACGTTAGCTATGGATTGGTCCCCATATATATATATATATATATGATTACAAAAAATAGGCTTCAGCTCATTATTTAATTTTTTGCGGTAATAATTTTTATAATTTTTTAAAAAAATTTAACTACATAGATGAAAATAATGGAGTGTGCAAAATTTCATAAGTTTTCATGATATGAATCATATTTTTTTAATAATACAAGTTGAACAATTTTTGTGAGTAAAAATTTGTAAAATTTTATGTAATTTTAAAAATTATTATTCAAGTTTCTAAATGCTATATCAATAGATAAATTTGGAAATCTTAAATTAAAAACATTACAAACAAAAAAATAAAAATATTACGGACTATATTTAAAAAGTATGATACAACTTATTTCATGGTTATGCATATATATATACATATATATATATATAGAGAGAGAGAGAGAGAGAGAGAGAGAGAGAGAGAGAGGATAAGGATATTGTGTAGTTATATGAAAAGAATTTCACATATTGGTGGATTTATATGAATCTTTTGTCGCAAAGAGAGGATTACATTGTGTAACTTTACTGACGACACATCCAAAAATTATTCAAAATAAAAAAACAAGGTTGATATAAAGTACGTGGCGTATAACTTTCATAATTTTGAAACTTGTTCAGTCACCGATTTGTTCAACTACGGAATTGGCTCGTCTTAATAAATTTTATAATATTTAATATAATCTATCTATACTTGTACATAAAAAGCCAATAATATCTTATTCATAAGTGATTATAGTTCTGACTTTTTTTTTTATCCAATAGATAAGAGATCTTATCTAAGATTGATTAAGAACTATGTTTTTTAATTTTTTTTAATAATAAAACATAAAAATTGTGCATTATTACATACTATGTTAATCGAGTTTTACAAATAAACACGTACATTATCTCTTTATAATTGAATTAAGAAAAAACTTTTATAAATCTTATTATATTAACACAAACAAAAGAATGACTAATATGGACGGTAGACCATAAAATAAACAAAAATTCATTTTAAATACAATAAATATATGATCAACAACAATAAACTTACAAACTTATAAGTTATATTTCATAATAATAACATTAGCAATAAAAAAATATTAAAGAAATTTATGATTTACACATGTAAATCTCAATTAAACATATAATCTTACCATTCACAGAGAAAAATAATATAACCTTTTTAAACACAAAGACAATATTAATCACAGTATTAAAAAATATAAATTTCATAAATAAATTAGATTTTGAAAAAGAAAAACACATACATTCATACTATGCACGAACTACGTTGCTAAATTATTTTATATAAATCGTACGAATGCATACACATAAATAAAATATTTTACCAAGTTTTATATAATTCAATCTAAAATAGAGCATATTTCTTATAATATTATAAATTTAAAACCCAATTTATCTAGTACTAAATGTTACATCGTATATCATTTCGATCGATTGTGGTTCTTAACCAATAAATAAGTCAACTGTTTTTTAATTATGGCTCCCAATGAATAAATAACTCCACTAATTATTTTCCATTTATTTTTGGTCAATTGTACTCATAACGAGAATATCTCCCACAACTTTAATTAATTCATGATTTGATTCATAAAGAGGGAACTTTCACGAATATTATATTTTCTATTCACTATACTTGAATTCTAGATTTATTTAAGAGGTACTGAATTCTTTTCACTCAAGCTAACGATTGTTGATAACTCCGCTGTTTATTTTATTTTAGCTCTTATAAACTATCACAAACTCGGCATTTTAATCCGCTAGAATCTTTTTACAAAAAGCACCATTTCCGATGTATAAATATAAACGACATTATTTTAGCCACCTATTTGACATGAAATACGTTTTAATTGATTGGTTATAAGTTTTGGTACATTGATATTTTTTTTTTATAATATTTGATTAATTTGATCTAAATTAATTGAAACTCGGAAACTTAATCAACAGATTAACTTGCCACTTATTTGGCTTGAATTTATCGATCGGCGACCATTTTTTTTTATATTGGTATGCGATAAACGAGTTACGTAGTTCGTTATAAAACTTTATTAACTTGGTTTAAATTAGTTGAAACCCGTGAACTCAATTTAATGTTTTTCAAATCTATGTTGTATTATGAATTGAGTTTAGAAGATATATATATATTTTTTAGTTGTTGCTGGCAGGTGAGAATATTACAAATGAGGTATACATGTAATATGTAAAACTCGCACACCTGCACACACTTAATAACTATAACTTAGTAAAATTTAAAATCTCAATATATTTTCTTTTGAGAAGAAATGTTCTTCTGAAATTTTTATAATAAGTTGTTTTTTAAAGGACAAAAAAAAAAGGAAAAAAGGAAACAAAGAAGCGTCCTCCCCCCATCCCACCCACCCCACGCCTCCACCCCACCCCACCAAACTTTAATAAAAACAAAGAGAACTCATCACAATATTAGGCCCCATTTGTTTATGCTGATTGAGTGCTTAATAGTTGTTGGTGCTGATCGAATAATAACATTATGCATGTAGAACGTTTGTTTGTTCATTTTAATAAGTGCTAAACGTCTCTTATTACCGCCGGATGAAAAAGAGGGAGCATTCGATAAACATGATGTTGAACTGTGCTTCAGGACCAAAATATCCCTCATTTCATGATTTGTTGTTAGGAAACTAGGTAGTATGCTTAAAAGCAATGTTGAAAAAAATGGTAGGTGGAGCAATACGCTTAAGTCACCTTCTAACGCATATAATTAGTAATTAGAATTTAGGCAAATTCTAACGCCTATAATTAATAATCAAAATTTAGGCGGGTTTTAGATGGTTATTTTAATATTTTTTTTCTATGTTTATCATTACATTTTTATTTCATAGTTCAACTTTTCATATTATTTTAAGATTTAAACAAGAATCACACAATAAATCTTAAATATAAAATAATTATAATTTTAAAAAATTCTAAAACTAGTGAAATTTTCAATAAGATATAAAACTATCATTTTTAAAATTATACTTTAAAAATCTTAGTATATGCATTATTCGAACTTTTAAAATCTAAAATTTTAAGGTATTTCTGTTTTTGTTTGTATAAAAAAATAAAAATAAAGTAACCTACAATCTTAATTTAATTATTTAAAATAAAATAAAAATATTGAACCAACCTAGAACCGCCTAAACTCGCCTACGAATGCCTAACAATGTTTTTTTTCCCGACTCGTCCTTATTTCCAAGATATATCATCTGATTCTGTCTAAATGTTTGCCGAATCCGCTTTTTACAACTCTGCTTAAAAGTCTATGCCATTTATCATTTTGTTTTATCATTATTTGTTTTTTTTTTTCATTTATAAATTACTACTAATTACGGAACACTATATTGGAATGAATATAAAATGTAATTAATCATATTTATGATATTAAATAATAACAATAATTTATACACAATATAACTAAAAATTGTTAAGAAGTGATTATTATTGAAATTTTATTAGAAACATATGTCATATTAAGTGTAGTAATTAAATACACTTATTTATTCAATAATCAGTATTAGAATCGTATTCTTATTAATTAAAAATCATTCAGTTATTGCATTCAACAGTTATCGTTTAATATTTAATAAAACAAATGACACCCTAGTCACGGTGTTCACAAATTTTTATAAAAAATTACTTTTCATATTTAATTGTAGTCAATATTACGATTAAAGTTTTAAAAAACATATTTATGAAAGACTACAAAATTATGAAGTATATGTTTTATTATCTTAAAGTTTTTCATAAAATAAAAATAAAAATATGTTAAATCGATTAAAGAAAATAAAACTAATACTCCATATTTTAATCCATATAAAATTTTCTGGCTAGATAAAAAATCTAAAAGTGATAAAAGGTCAAGGATCTATTTTTGGCCGTTGGATTGGAAAAATAAGTTATTCCAAAACGTGTTTACCAAGTAAAAATAGTTGTAGAGATTTTAAAAGAGAAAATAGCGAAAGTACCCAATTGTCCTTCTTCTTTTGCCCTGTTGAATGATTCACCGCCTCACTGTCTTTACATATACGTGGCCGTATCGCTACGAATTCCATACGCCTATATATATTTTTTTGATAATACATACGCCTCTATGTATTCTCATCTCCTGTCTCATCACATAATATTTCACAACCTCAAAATTTCTATATCTTGTGAAGTAATTATCTCTTAGATTTTGTTTGTTAGAACAGAAGAATGATGATGGTTGTTCGGCCTCAAAATTGTATACGAAACAATCGATTTAACACCGAAACCCTAACCTCTCCTTCGCTCAGGCCCCTTCGTAACCCTAACCCGAACCAGATGTGGTCGCGCCGTCGAAAACGAAGCCCATCAGGCTTTTCCGACAACGTCAACTGCGGAGATCGGAGAAAATCGCGGAATCAGATGGTGGAGAGGAAAGCCCCAGCCCAAAAACTTGTTATGGGTCAAGTGAAGATCCTGAAACGCGGCGAAGAGTTGATGTTGGGGTCAGGTGATGAAGATTTGGTTTTGTCTTCAACGGATCGGTTAGGTCCGGATCCGGATACGGTTCAGAAGCAGATTAGGGTTAACGGACTCTATGTTGGCTCAGCCGCTAGTGTCGAATCTCCACCTCCGAGTTCGCTTCCGTTTCCTGCTGCTTTTGCGAAGAAAGAGATGCACAACGATGCGGCAACATGTGATCTGCGTCGATTGTTGCGACTCGATTTGATTTGAAAATTGGCTGGATCGGGAATCTGGTGGTGGTACTTACTTGGAGGGATGGTATTCCTGACTAGAATCGTAGGTTGCTCTTACTCGAAGTAATTTCCTTTATTTTTTCAAGAGGAGTTTGAGTGAGGGAGAATAAATCTGTTAGATTTGAAGGATAAATTTACTTAATCAAAGTGTATGTGTAGTATGTTGTGTCGTGGTAGTGTTCGGTTTCAGTTTTACCGTACCTATCCTCCGATAGAGATTAGAGGAGGTTCTATCCTTTGTCTTTGTGACTACTATCATGTGTTTGGAGTTCAATCCTTTGTCTTTGTGACTACTATCATGTGTTTGGAGTTCAATCCTAGTGCTTTCATAGTTTCATGTAACTTTGATTTCTATTATAATAAAAGAATTCAGTTGTTGGGCAATTTTGGACCCTTCGTATTGCAGTTCAGTTCTTTCATGCTTTGTCTTATATTTATTTGTTTCCTCGTTTGTATTTTCATCTTCATGTCTAGATTTGTGATTAATACAATCCTTTTAGAGAACAAGGACCTGAGGTGAATTTCAAAGAAAATAAGTAACAGAAATATACGAGGTCAGTCCTATATGGTGTTTGCTTTTAGAGAACAAGGAGTTGAGGTGGATTTCCTCAAAATAATTATCAAGAAATGGGCGAGGTCATTGTTAATGGGTGTTACTTCAATGAATGAAATGCACACTGGTTATTAAATTGGAAGTTCAAATTCCCCTTTATATTAATCCAATAAATTATACGGTACATTTTTGGTCCAAATGGTGATTTTGATCTAATTTTTTTTGTTCCTATGAGTTGCACATAACATTGGTTAGATATTTGATTTAAATGGTTTTGTTAACAGACGCAATTTTCAAGAGGTTCATAACTTATCTTAGTAAACAACTTCATTACTCACTAATTTGATCTGGAAGCTGGGTATGGAGGTACAGAGTACTTGCTGTGAGATTGTCGAGCATCTAGAAGTGTACGAAACTTGTAGCTGCATCTTTTCTTCTTACAAGTTACAACAAGGTATGTAATTGATTGCAACGTAATTTGTTTTCACCTTGCAATACGGTGAGAGGGAGTGTTTTGTTATTTTAACATGCATGGTTTCAAGAGGTGGTCTGGTAGTATGTTTCTGATTAATAGGGTTATTTGGCTTACTGGCTTAGGCATTGCGTGAGCCAGCATCATTATATGCTTTATTCGAGTATTATGTTTCTTCAATTTTATAGTTGTTGGCTAATCAATTACTAAATGGTCATTTGAGGATGGTACGTTTCTTTTCCTTGTTATTGTTGTAGTTTTATCTTTTGTTCACAATTTTACTTCGAAAATTTTGATCTCCATTTGTGGACATCATGTATAATTTGTTTTTGTTATTGATGAGTCATTATTGTTCTATTTTGAGAACCCTTGGCCTCTTGTGCATCAGTACATTTTAATCATTTGTTTTCCTCCTGTGGGTCTTGCAATAGTTGTTAATAACCAGGTACAATCTCTTTCATGGTTTCGTGTACCCTTGCATGCTCAGAGTTTTTATTGATTTATGACGTTGGAGCTCTTTGGTGTACGTGTTGAATACAGTAATTCATAAGATAAACCCTGAACAAAAAAATTTCCTCATTAGAAAGATGTGACTGCAGATTTTACAGATAACTTATTCGAGCAATTGTAACTTCAAATTTTTTAATGGTTGACTTTTATGTTTGTCTTGTTTCGGGGAGAAGCCTTTGCAGTAGTGCATGTTGAGGAGATGCCAAATTTGACCTGTTAAGAGAATATGTATTTGATCAATTGTGCTATGGAGACGAGCTACATGTAGTTCTACTTGTGTTTTATCTTAATAATAACAAGATTTAGTTCTGGACCACCTTTAAACTGGGCTTGTAATGAACACAGCGTTTCTGTCATGAATAAGATCTCATTAGTTTTGTCAAGATGGAATGAGAATAATATTGAATAAATCTTTGCATACCAACTTCCCACAAACTAAAGCATTACCAATAGAATTATTTCATTTTGGTCCAATAAAAACATGACACATGGATTATCAATTAATTTGAAAAT
>CM025782.1:31296612-31346342 GCA_014636745.2 Centella asiatica | reverse complement strand
ATATATATATATATATATATATGTTTTGCGACTGTTCAACTCTCTCTCTCTTTTTCATATATATATATATATATATATATATATGAGAGAGAGAGAGATGAACCTTGGTTTGGAGAGGATAGAGAAGCAGATTCTTCCAACTGTATGGGGGTGGGTAAATGTTTGACTGTATGAGTGTAGATAAATAATATTTTCAAATTAATTGATAATTCATGTGTCATGTTTTTATTGGACCAAAATGAAATAATTCTATTGGTAGTGCTTTAGTTTGTGAGAAGTTGGTATGCAAAGATTTATTCAATAATATTATCTGAATCTATCTCAGGACATTCTCCACCTTAATTTGCAGTAGAATAATGGTACAGCTCCACATTCTATATTTCACGATGCTCATTGCTTAGCTTGGAAACTTTTTTGCAACCAGCTATTAGTTGAATTATTGATGTCCACATTCTCTTGTTCTCTGCATAGCTTCTTTTACTTTTTGTTTCAACCTTGTTCGGTTAGGTTGTTTGGTATCTCTGGAAGCAGCAGTTCCTCACTTCCTCCAACCCACTGTCTTTAAGAAGAATCCAGTTTCACTGTTACAATATATACATCTCCTAGCTTATCTGTTCTTTTGTTATAAGGTTTGCTCTCAGTATTGCTAGTGCTCTTGGTGGCTGAAACATAATCTTAAGGCCTCCTCTGGGATGGGATGGAATGGAACCTTGGAGGCATCTCTGACAAATAGAGCAAACAGGGTAAACAGCAGTTGGAGTAGATACCTATTTGGAGTAGTATAATGTCTGTTCAACAATGTGAACTTATGAATTTGGGAGATTGTGGACATGGTATTTGATTTCTATTTCTCTGCTGTTATAGTAAATTTTCCTATCGATTGTGAGAAATGTTCTAAAAATAAATAGTCTTGTATTACAATAAATTTTCAAGTTCTATATGCAGAAAACTTCTTGTAATCTAAAATTTCCCTCATGCTGTTGGTTTTGAAACTGAAAGGTCGCAGGGATACCTGATCTCAAGGCCAATGCGAATTCCACGGCATTAGTGGTGACACTGCATCAAGAGCAGGCCCCGAGTAGAAAGCTGATCACACCAGGAATCAGTACTTGTTTAACAACCATACTTCCTTGTGACAGGATATCTTGATACAGATGCAATCAAGCGAGCGAGATACACGAGGTAAATTCTGCAAGCCCTTTGCTGTTGACTTAAGTAGTTTCCGATCCGTATCTTATTTATACGATGTTGAAGAAGTAATTTCGCCAATATCAGACCATCTGTTTAACGACAGAATGACATTTGAAAAGTTCATCCTCTACTTCTTCTCTCCCTCTGTTATTTTTCCTTTTTGTGCTGGTTATATTTGCTTTTTTATTTATTTATTTCCTTTATTTGTTGCTTTCCCCTCCACCCCTACTCTCTCCCTTGTGCATTATGATTTGGATTCCTCATGTTAACCTCTTCTTCTAAGTGCATAAGTCCTGATTAAGACTGTCTTAACTTGAAGATGGTTTCCTCCTCGGGAGCATTTTATTCTTAATGTTGTTTACAGCCACAATAGCTTAAGGTTGGTGCAGATTGTGGAGTTGTTTTATATATAAACCCAAATTTGAGGTTATCTGAAGTTCCGAACACCCTCTATTCAGCTGAACTGTTCTTCGTTGATGCCCGTCATATGAAGTTATATTTTTCCCTGTTTGATTGTTATGGTTCTTGGTATATTTGGTTTCCATCATCTTGAAGAACTACTTGAAATGCTAATTTTGACCACCCACAGTTGCAAATTTGCTTGGTCGCAAGGTAGGATCATAATGATATTTTCCTGTTACAGCTCGACTAAGATCATAAGGATATTTCCCTGTTACAGCTTGACCGAGTGAGATCAGATTTGCTCTCTCGTTTGAATATTCGATGCATTTTCCATCCTTTTGTTCCAAATTCCAAAAGGGGGGAGAATGGGGGAGGTTGGGGTGTGTTAATTTCAGTTCCCTAGAAAATTAATAGGTATGTGTGTACACACACATGTATGTATATGTAATGCCGAGTCCATTTGTCACCTCATGCCGAGTGATTAATGGGTGATCATGGCATGGTTTTACCTTGAAACTACCATATTGCCATATGAAATTGCATTTGAACCCAATGTCATTGGTGACATTGGTTTGTATCTGGTGCAGTTTCGATCGGTTTGTATCGTGCAGTTTTGATTTGAAAACCAAATATGAAGATTTTTTCGCGGAAGAAACAACCATTTTATTAATAATATTTTACAAAGTTTGATACGCCACAACAATATTTATGACAACTTAAATAATTTAAATGTAATAGAGATTCAATGCAATTTAGAGAAACAAATGCTCAGAAATAATTTTCTTTCCAAATGAAGCATACAAATCCTTTTGACTACTATATGTATGTTTCGAGAAAAATTTTCCTTAAATGAATTATATGATATCATTTTACTAGATCAATTCATAAATAAGAGAATTTTACTTTGTAAATTTCTAACTATTATTTATTTAAACAAATGATGAAATTAATATATGTACACGCATATATATATATATATATATATATGTATGTATGTATATTTGATTTTGGTATGTACAGTTTTTTTTAAAATCAAGTGGTTTTTCAGCCCTTTAAAATGGTTACATACGTCGAAATGTAGGTTTAAATAGGTGCAATTCAGTTGGTTTGAGTGCGGTTCCAATTTTTAATTTGCTTTTTTGCTCGTGATTAACGTTCTGAGCAACTTGTTAGTTGCGATTGTTTGGAATGTTACGTAGCATTTCGGTTGAGTAACACACTATAACAGAACAAATTGTTTAATAGCAGTAATGGTTCAGGAAAAAAAAATCTAAAAATATTAACCTTAAAGGGGCTTATCCTGCAGAATTTGCAAGCCAAAATCGGAGCCTACCTGCCAACAGTCCCCGTTGTCTGATGACGGTTGAAAGGGGCATGCCATAATTTTCATGCGCAATCAGATTGCTTGATCAACTTCTCTTTTCTGACAGAATTATTTGAAATAACACTTAAAAAGGAATCTTCGCTTCACAATATTTTTTACAAAAACCTTCATCGTCAATCAATACTTTTACTCTGTCTATAGAAAAAAGAAGATAAAAATGGTACACGCATATATACCGGTATACCCTAATTACGACTTCTTTCAATTATTTTGTTTGTTTACTGGTTAACGAGCCCCTTTATATTCCAATCGGGATTTCATTTAATAGCATAGCAACTTAGAAATACACCAATTATGGTTGGATAAAGCTACATGGTTACAAGCTCCGTTATTAGATCATCTATCAGCATTTTCTCTGTCTCCGTACCTATTTTGTTAATGAAATCTCCAGAATCCAGCCAATCCATCTCCTTATCGAGCAACTTTCCTGGTATGTCATCGTTAGCTTCCTTTTCTTGAAATAGCAGCACCTTACGCAGCTCAGTTCCAATATCACCTTTCTGCGTCATTAGGCCAAAACAATTTGTCAATGGGCTCACCCATGGGCATGGGTCAATGGATGATGATTTTGATATCTCCGAAAATGCAGAATTTATACGATCAAAAAGTAGCCTCCTCTCATATCTAGGTACCATTATCCCATCATTATATTTATTTTCAAGATTGTCGAATACCCATGGCTTCAAGGGACGATCAGGAGAACACCATGTTGTAGTGAACAAATGATTGTCAGTATTGTTAAAACCTGACTCAGTTAGCACATCAACCATGTAAGAGGATTCCCAGCACTCTGATTGAATAATGGTTTTGTTGTCAACTGCTGTGGTCAATCCTTGCACTACATTGTTGTCATTTTTCAGTAAACTGGCTGCGTCAGCATATGCTTCTGATTCTCCCTTGAGGAGCTGAAGTTGCTTTTGAAGTTCTGGAGAAATCACATGAAACAAAATCAAGCAGAGAAGATAAGATGAAGTGAATGGATGATGAGCAAATGTACCAACATAATTGAAAGAGGGGACAGTGTGAAATGAGGAGCAGCAGTGAGAATGTAATTGGGGGCAGTTGTTGTCCTCAACACAGTTGGGTATCTTTCAGGACTTCACTTACAACATAAGGCATTTTAAGTCCGATTTGAAGCAAGCTACAGAGGGAGGTTATTCAGGATTTGGGAGATAACTGCATGGTTGAGATGACATGCCCAAGCATAAAGTTCTACCGGGCTCCCCAAGCTGGGTTGAATTGCAATTTGCTCATCGTTTATGTTTACTGTCAGGTATTTGGATTAAATATACTCAGTGTTGATGTTGAGTTCTTGACAATTTTATCTATGAGCACTTTAAGTAGCTGGTGGCTAAAACAGAAATCCATAACCTAACCCATTGCCTTCTTTGACATAGAGTTATTTTAGAAACTACAAGCCCTATTATTTTGGGTTATTTCATGCAGTAAAATCTTTTTATTTGATTTTTCGAACTTATTATAATTGATTTAAGGTTTCACGAGCAAACGTAAAATAATACCGAAAGTTCTCTGGTTTATTATTTATAGTTACCTCGGAGGTCTGCGCTGACTTGTTCAAAGCTCTCAGGACCTGATAATACATCATCTCTAAAAAGAACTTCCAGGGTAGAAACTGGACTTGGATTGTCCGTCTCCTTGGAGCTTTCCTTGGATTCTAGCTCATTCCTAGTGCACTGCACCATAAAAACTCTTTCAGATGAATCAAATATGGGTTCCTGGATCAAGTTCACATCAATATTAAGGAAAGATACCAATCACATCCAGGTGACACTGGCTCCAATTCTTATATTTAAAATGGCTGGATGGTCCCACAGAACAGGTACATCATCGCTCAATTATCTTACTAGTGTCTTTCTTTCTCTCTCACTATTTTTATTTCTATGGTAGAAACAGCGATATCCATGAAACATAATCCACATCGTTCCACATTCTTTGCAGTTTATTTATTTAATTCGTATTAGTTTCATTTTAAAAGTGGCAAGAATTTTAAAACATGCCAAATGCAATTCTAGGAATACAAACAAATTGTAATGCAATGAAGTCGGTCACAGCTACGCATCTCAATTAAGACAAATATTAAAGAATCATTCTGAGTAACATATGATCAAACCTGTGGATTCAAATTCTCTAGATCACCAGCAGAGCAATCACCATACTTTCCCATGCAAATTGATTGCTTCAGGGATAGGTTATCCGAATATTGAGAACATGCAGCTATATATCCATGCTCAGTGCCAGCTGCTGCATCAACATTATCAATGCAGCGAGTGAATTTCTTAGTACCATCTGGTTGCTCTTCTGGTGGATCTTTCTCCTCAGAATATACTTCAGTCTGATCTTGAGAAGGGTGAGTTTCCAGTACAGACTGGGTATTACAGTCATCTCTCTGGCAATAGTATTGCGTGTTCTCCTTGCTCGATCTCAACTTCTTGGATGAGGAATATTCTTTTTCCTTGCGATTTCCATGTACTGCCTTTCTTTGACCCAATTTGGCTCGTTTAGGCCTCAACAACTTGTCATCGGTACGAATTTCACCCTTGGAGTTTGTATTCATTTTCTCCCTTCTACTACCAGAAAGAGGACAGACGGATCTGGATCTTGGTGACAATTTGTAATACCTAGCCTTCCAGCCTTCATCATTGCTAATACCACAAGTTCCATCCCACTTTGCACTTTCATTTTCCGTATCAAATTTATCCTTGATTACATGTACCCCAATAACATCATTCAAATTCCTCTCTTTTACGTCAGAAATAGAGAGCATTTCACCAAGTGTTTTTCCCTTATCACCCACCCTCTCATCTTGATACCTGTAAGCCATTTTCCACCTCTCCAACAGTGCATTCTTTGCCTCCAGAGCAGAAAAGGATTCTTTTGAATCATAAGGAGTCCATTTCATGAACTCCGAGTCACATCCAAAGCCAGCTCCAGAGAAATCATAGAGGTGCTTGGTCTCAGGAATTTCTCTAACACTAGTTGGAAAATCAATCACCATGTGACCATGAAACTCAAGCATTTCTCTATTATATCTCCTGGCAGTTTCTCTAACTTCCCTACTATTCCTTATGCAAGTAGAAGGTTTTCTCATACCTCTTGTAGCGTTGTTCACAGTTTCTGTAGCTTCTCTATATTTGGGCCTCAAAAGCCCTACATTCTTGGGAAAACCCATCTCTCCTGGAAAGGGCTCGCCTGTCCATGAGCTTGTATCTGCCTTATGGTTCCTACTGTTTGTGGCATGTGCAGAATCCGGAGATGAAAATGAGTTAAGAGCATTCCGTGCCTTCACATAGTTTGGCTTCAGAATAACGATCTTCTTAGGATCTATGTTGGTCTCGTCTTTCCCATCTATGTGAATTGGTGACCGCCTGTGTGAATTTTGAGAACCATGACTATCGTAGGAGTGCCTAAAAATTTCATCTGCATGTATCTGCCTAGATACAATGTACGGCTTCTTTGAAGCTTCTCGCTCTGCTTTCCAGCCTTTAACCTTCACTTCATGTTTTGAAGAATTTGATGGCTTTAAAACTGCTATATGATCGTACAGAAAACTGGAAGGAGTCTCTTGAGCAAGCAGATGCTTTACAAACAAGGACTTTGGTTGCCGAGGAAGTTGCAAAGTCGAGTCTTTATTGGCGCATGACTTCTCAATGGTGTCTTCATACACATCCTTGAACTCTGGCTGCTTTGAGCCGCTCTTCTTATATGACCTGCCATCACACTGGTGAGTATCTCTTTCAGATAATATTGGTTCAGCTATATGAACATTGCTGTCTGATCTTTTTTGTGGTCCACGAGGGGATTGCTGAGATGGCAACCCATCAAGACCCATTAATCTTGCAACAACATTCGGTGACGCCAACTTCGTAGATTTTTTTTCGTTATGGATCTGCTGATTTCCTGCAACAAATTGGCATGATATAAGATTTGAAAGTCAAGTAATCTATCACAGCTCACAGTTAGTAAGTCGGTCTAAGGAGCACTAAGCAGTTGGAATCCCGACTCCATGAATCCATGGAATGGAACGTTAGAAATTAATCATCAGGATGAGGACAGCTATAAACTTTTAAGCATTTAAAAATTAAGAAGACGCCAAAGAAGAAACATGGAAAGAATACGCAATATTGAATCTAAGATTTTATGGCTAGTAAATAACTAAAGAAGAAAAATAAGAGCAGCTAAATGTCTAATACCGAGTACCATTTCATTCAAGTGAATTGCTTTCAGAAACTTTATCAAGCTCAACTTGAAAACTCCAAATTTCACTAATGGTGTTGGTAAAATTAGAAAAATACATCCAAAGATCATTTACGATAGGGATTGCAGAAAAATGTTAGGAAAAGTAAAGCAAGTTGCTAAATTAAAATAACCTTTACTTGAACTTATATCATCTCTCAGAAACAAAATTTGTAGTGAAACAGATTCAGGATAACACGCTCTCGACTTCCCAAATTTAATAGCATTCCAAAACTTTATCGTATTTCGGGAAAATGTAGTCATGGTATCATTTCTTCAGCTCGATTTCCTAACGGAGAAGCAAACCTCATAACATATTCAGTGTGTAATAGAGAGAGACGTAGAGAAATTGACCTGCAATTTTATTGCCAGAACTCTTGGAGTGGCCTAGCCTTCGAAATCTATCCATTTCTTCTCGCGAGAAGCGCAGAACAGAATACAAAATCCAAGAGCAAAATCTGAAACAGAGTCTCGAACGCTCTATGCTTTTCTCTGGCGACAGTTTGGGATCAGAAAATTAGGGAAGATCAGTACAGAGATATTTGGCTCATGGATTAAAAACTCTTCACCTCCGCACAACACACATCCTTATCTGTGGCAATGGTGAACTACATAAATACACATATGCATACATACGCACACATATATAATAGTGTTTATATAGAGCGAGAAAGAGAAATATCAAGCTTTACAGAGAGAGAGAGAGAGAGAGAGAGAGAGAGAGAAAGAAATAGCAGAATTTTGAATTTTCGAATAATAGATAGACGAAGACGAAGAGGAGGCGGCTTTTTAGTTTTTACACTCCACGGTAACAGAGGTGGTGGAGTGGAATGGTGGTGGGGCTGTAATTAATCATACCTGAGCCTATCTACGCGGGCAAGTGCTATGGTCCACTTGATTGTCGTGGGCCATGTTTGATCTGCCAGCTGGACGTTATCCATGCTTCCACGTATACTTTGATATTTGTAAATTGGATAAATAATAAATAAAAAAGAACGACCTGATGATATATTACCTGATGAGTCACGACTCCATTCAAACCGAGAATTTAAGGCAAAACAGAAAAAGAAAAAGAAAAAAATCGTTGAACACGACAATAACCTAATTGTGAAATTTTCGTGACAAAATATTATCAGTACTAAAATTATTCATAGATTGGAAAATAAGAGAATTTTGAAATGCATGTTACTTAAATATTTATTATAATAAGTTGTTCCGGTGTTATTAGGGCTAAATTCGACTTAAAAAATGTTACTAATGATGCTTATATTTAGAGATGGTATACCCTTTTTTTTTTTTATCATGATTAAGCCAATTAATATAGCTTAGAAATAGGAAAACATAGGAGTACTTCGTATATCATAAGGATATAAGAGTTTCTGCTTTCTCATGTCATCATTTATAGTTTTATGAAAAGGAAAAAATAAAATAAAATAACATCCACATTCCACGTCCACTCTCTCTCTTTCTCCTATAATTTCTCTTTTTTATTTTATCCATTTTTAACTCTTTTGTTTCTTAATTATGATTTATTCTCATCATTTTAAAGATCATAAAAATATATTACTGTTCTCCACATATCATGATTTTAATAATTTGAAATTGTTTTTATTGGTTCACAACCAATCTCGTCGAACATTATTTCATATGTTTACGTTATATATTCCATTTGTTCTGTAAAAAGAATTATATATAATTATAATAATCTGTGTTTTAACATTGAAAATAGTCTTATTTAAAGTTTGAATTATTTTATGCAAAGAATATTATGTAATGTCCTGGAGGAAAAATGACCTCAGAAGAGAGAAAATTTCTGAAAAGAATATATATATATATATATATCCACCAGGTGAATTCAGCTACGTCTATGATATATATTTGGAATTATTTCAACAAATATGGACATAAGGGTATGCACAGGGTTTGATGAAAGATATAGTAGACACCTTATTGATATAAAGTAGAAAACTATATATATGGACCCCCAAAAAAATCTTCATATATTCAGAATCGAAGAAATATTTACCATGGCTATAAAGGAAAAGTGGTGATATAGAATCTTTAGACTATAGAGTTTGATATTGCATGTACGGTATAAAAGTAATGTCTTAAAAATTTTCGGATGATTGGATTAATTTAGCCTCTATCTGAAAACTAAAAAATGAATTAATTATCAAACGTCTAATTTGATTATTAGACTCTAATCTGACCATCTTTTTATATTCATTTGGTTTTGGATAAAATATTAAACACTAAATTAAATTACACTCAGAAGGTTATTTTGTGTACAATTTAATGTCATTAGCATTGCTCAATGGCAGATCCAGCATAGACCGGGGGATTACGCTCCTGCTAAACTCTTTTTTTCTTTTTTAATTATATATAGAGTATTTTTATTGTTTTTAAATTAAAGATACATTTATTTGATTTTAAAAAAAGTTTAATTTGAAATTGAGGTATGTTACACAAAAAGAATTACATTTGTGTAATATTTTGATTACATAATGATATTGCTTTTAAAAGTTATCATTACAACACTTTTATTTTATAATCAGTTCAATATTACAAACAAATTTCTTTTGAAAAACAAATCTTTTGTAGAATAAATTTCAATTAAATGTGCAACCTTAATATTAGCAAAAAAAACTTAAATGTAACTCTTTTGTACGGCGTAAGTAATATGTCACTTTATTAAATAGATCTCTAAAATATTATATTTTAAAATTAAATTTATCATTTTTAATATTTAATAGTTTTGAAGTGAATATTATGAAATGCGTAAAGATTACCAATATGTATAAATTTCTCGATATTCAGAGCATAATAGATTTTCTGATTTTAGAATAGAGAGCATTATAATTTGATAAACTTCGGATAAAAAATTAAACAATAGTAGAGTAATATTATGAATATTTCGAATTTAATAATTTTGTTATTATAATACATTAACAAATTTATTTTTATTACGAATTAAAAAAATTTAATCTCTTACATAAAAATTCTGCATCCGCCACCGATACCACTAAACTTGGAATTTAAATCGTCTACTTCCCTGTCAATGTCTTCGCAACCTTCCAAGTTTAGACTTAGATTTGGTAAATATTGGATTCCTTGTATGGACTAATATGAAACAAAAGCTTTCGTGTAGTTTTCCTTGAGGACAAATCTGCTGAGGCGAAATTAGTGTCTGATCACCAAATTTTATAAGAAAACCTAGCCAAGTCTAGAAATCACTGTATTGTTTAATACTCGGCCTAAATTGTACTATTTTTTATAAGTCTCTCCCAAACCGGTTTCAGATGTTGGGTCTGTTTATGGGCAACTTATTTTATTATATGTTTAGGTCATATTTTACTGTTGACTTCTAAATAATTCCTTAACATGACTTGAAGCCTTTTTGTTTGATTAAGTCATTTTAAAGAAGTAACCGGATTTAATTTCTCGAAAATAACTTCTAAATCACAATTGGATGGAAAAAGGTCGCAACCAAATATGTATATAATACTTAAAAGTAAGAAAATTTAAAAATAGAAGTAGTTTTGGAACAGGCCTAGGCCCATTGGAGCTTAAAAGATAGGTCTAACGTGTTAAGTTATTGGTATAATAGCACATGACACACACACACACACACTCAGAAGTCAATTTAGACTAGCGATATGAAACCACAAAGTCAAGGGCTCAACTGCTCAAAGCCCACGTTTCAAAACGATATGTTTTTATTTTTTATTTTATTAATGGAAAAGATGAAGCTACTTCTGAACTTAGGTAGCTAGTGGTAGTCCAAAAATAAATAAGAAAAATCATATAAAGACACTTGAGTTCATCAACTACAGTGCAAATTGCAAGTTGTGATTTTTCTTCCGTTCACAGCTACTGCATCAGTAGTAAAACAGGGGTACTGAGTGAAAGTTCCTAATAAAACCAAGAACCGTCATGTCCAAATTGTTAACATTATTATCAAATTAATGAAAGAATCTCTTGAAAGGAAATGTAAATTCAGTAGCTTCATGAAGAAGACCTGAAATTCCGGGATATTGTGCCACCATTTCGGGGACACTCAAATCTGCATTATCTGCACAAGTTTCAGATTTATATTTTTTTTCAATTATTTTCCATGAATAATGTTATCGGTATATAATTTTGTGAGCCTAGATTTCTCATCGATTAATTATGATGAAATTACGGGTATAAACAAGTTGAATTTGAGCACATAACTTTGCTTATTATGACTCCAAAAAAGATTTTGACGCCGGAACTTGAATTCAATTATTTAGTCGAACAAAATTTTGGTACGGAGTATTTCTATCCGTTCCATAAAAAAATTCACATTAATATATATTTGATTGAGAATTACATATTTACATGTACAAATAATAAGTTTACTTAATGAAAATACAACATTATAATGAAAAAATTAGGTAAATGTTATTCTCTCAGTTTTTTATTTATTTTTAGAATGGATGGAATTTTATTTTATTATTAATTTTTATTGTTGAAATTTCCATACATGACGCAACGTACTTTAGGCATTAATCATGTCTCATGGTGCACTATGCCTGGCAACTGATATACATGGCAATAAAATTAATTTGGATTCTACAAATCAACAGAACTGCAGATTGAAAGGTAACTCGAATCCCTGAAAGTTTCTAATGGGCCCACTGGGTTCAAGGTTTGGTGACCCAAACTACCTGTTATGCAATTGTTAAATCTATGGGATTTAATCTGACCCAATTTCGTAGCCCAAATTTAAGGTCCCTGTACTCGTTTAAGGTTAATTTGTAGAACTTTTTTTATAACGTTTTAATAATAAATTTGTTGTTTAATTCCACCAAAGTAAAACAAAATAATTTAAAAACGACAAAGCCAAAAACATATACAAGTCTCTCTCTTTCAAAAGGTGGTCAATCTTTGTGTTTTTTAGTTTGGCAGATATTATCGTTAATTAATTCATTCACATAATCATCAGAATACACATTTCTTGCAACTCTCACCACCACAAGCTAACTAGAAAATCTTAACACTCAATGAAAGACGAAAATTAAATCCAGCCAAGGGAAGTGGGGGTTCGCCACGTGTCGGCCAGAGGGGAATTATCCCTTGGAATTCACAATTATTCTCGTATGCTTATTTTTCATGGATCCTTAATTGGTAGGTTTAGTTTTAGTGGTGTTAGAATCCACATCCAATAGCAACTTTTGGATTCTTTGCCTTTCCATCTCCTGATCACTTACTCTTTCATGACCCTCTGATGACGACGACAATGATCCTGTTTTTGTTTTCGTGTTGTTGTAATAAACCTCAAAAAACTGCTTATTCTCTTTCTCTAGCTCCTTCCACACTATACAATCATACAGACATCCACCAAATTAATTTCAATTTATCATCGTATATAATAAACGTATTTAATTGCCAATAAAAAAATTCACTTTAACTCTAAATTATAGAATTTTACCAAATTAATTTTGTGTGAACTAAAATTTATCTCAAAATTTGAACAGAGAGACTATTTAAGAAACAATTCTAATACCACCAATTCTTCATAACACGGGTTAGAACATTAGCTCCCATGATAAAAAATCGTCTTCTCTTGACAATAGATCAAGTTGAGACCCTCATTTCGTAATAGTATATAAATGAACAAACAATTTCTGCATAACACATACTATACGCCCCTCATATGTGATAGGCTTCCTTAATTGTATTATGATTATATATATATTATATACACACACACACATATAAATAATTTTTATTACAGGTTGTTTGAACTCCCTTTTTTTTTTTAAATATCACAACTGCTTGAACTTGAACAAAGTATATATGGAGCACTTGTAACTACAAGTCAAATAGATGGACCAGAGAGGCAATTAATTTGTTATATACATACCTGTGGAGGTAATGACTGGTAAGACATTTGCATGTCTGGAAAGGGCTTCCATACACTCTTCCTTGCTCATCTTGAATATAATGCACTCTTCTATCAAGTGCTGCACCTGCCCATTTACATACACACACCTTCATATACATACACACACACAGATACATACATACATACATACATACACACACAGATATATATATATATATATATATAGATATCTATATATATATATCATCATATATATTATTAATTCAGTAATCTTAAAAAAGCAAATTTTCATTAACTAGCTCAATAATAGGAAAAGTAAAACAAAAGAATCAAGATCGAACTAATTGGTAATACTTACCATGTGGATATAGGAATCACTAGAAGAAGAAGGTTCACCCATATAATTAAAATGTAATCAAATACTATGATATATCCTAATTATATTTGATGAATTGGGTAGGTTTAGGCTTTAGATAATAGAACGAACAAGACAACTAAATACGAATATAATGGCACTGGCTGCTTCTCTCCTCTTTGTTTGATCATTTTCTAAGACACTAATAATAAAATAATAGCCCATTATCTTTATCTGATTAATTTAATACTCCTTATTAATAAATTTATGCCGAGATCAGGTGATTTTATAATGATGTGGGACCCAATTTCCCACGTGGGCAAAAGCATGTGATTGGTGAGGAGAAGATTAGAACTGATTTTGTCAACGGCGAAGACCGTTTTCTGTTCAAAGTGGCCACGGTGGACTTGCCCATGTGATAGATGACCCACTACCCTCATTTTGACGGACCTAACTTATAGGTCATACCCACAAAGCAGACCCGACCCGTTACTGACCAACCCACACTGTTCGAGGGTGTTATTTTACTCCAACACCACGTGGAAAAACATGGCAGTCACGTAATAGAATTGCCACGCCCTATGTGCTATTGTTTTTTTTTTTTTTCTTTTTTGTCAAAAAAAAAAAAATTAGGCCAGGATATATTACATACTTTTTCAAAATTTTAATATACTGCCAATAATTAGAAACTAGCGATAAAATAAATATTCCACCCATTCCAATTATATATATATATATATATATATATATATATTCCATCCCATACAAAATAGGTTTATAAAATTCTATAAATAAAATTAAAGTACAATATTTATTTTTAATAATTTGAAGTAAAATAACATGGAGAATATAAAGAAAGCTATTAATTACACCTTTTAATCTTACTATTTAAACAAATTCATATCACAAATTACATTAATTATACTCCTTTTGTCCACTTGTATAAGTGTTTTAGAGGTTTTCATTGTGAGAACCCGAAAATTCAAATAAATGTATGAACATTTAATTCATTTTAGTTATGAAATTTTTGTTTCAATTCAATAATCGATAGATTTTACGATTTAGTATTTGTGCAAATTTCGAATCAACGCGTACACGTTCACTAACGACAAATTGTAACAAATGTGACATTATAAAAGTTATGAGACCTTAATCGTGATAATAATTTTATAATCACATATTTGTCTCATCGGTTTATGCATTAAATTAATGCATAACCATTAAAATTCAATTAATAGTTAAACAAATAAAGTTATACACTAATTAAATTCAAAATTCCAGCACATCCCTAAATGGCAAAAATAAGGAAATTTTTTTTACCTATCTAAGTAATTTTTTTACAAAACTAATCTAATGATCAAGAATGAATTATAAGTTATATAAATATTTCATTATAACCAAACCTTAGCCTCCACTTCATTTCATTTTTCTTTAGCAAATCCATCACACAAAAATTTAAAATTTAATTTAAGGGCATTTATTGAAAATCTAGCATTTTTCTCATTAAACTTTTAAAGAGGTAACTCACTGTCATTTTATTTTAGCAATTATTGTCATTTCTATTATTACCATTGTGTACAATAAATTTTTCACTGTCGAATTCATATATAGCACTTGTGCATAGCATCAGTAGTTTATGAGTTATTGATTTTTAAAATTTAATCAGAATAAAAATAAACGTTCAAGAAATAAATGAAGAACTCAAGAACCCTAGTTTCTTCAAACCGAAATTTTGGCAAGATGAGTTTGTGGTGGATCAAATTGATTTGAACATTTTATTTATGTTGTTCGTGACTTCATTTTATCTCAAAGAATTTTTAAAAATAGTCAAGTTTAGGGCTTGTTCTTGTTTGGTCAATAGGTTATGAACCCAAACTGAAATCTTTAAATTTTCTTGCGTTTTTGTTGTTAAATTTGAAATAAATTGCATGAACGTGTTTCTGAGCTCTCCCACTTTCAAATTTATTAATGGCGAGCTCGTTGGCAGCGACCCACGGATCGGCGTTCTAGCCAATTTTCAACCATGACACAACGGCTAGGGGAACATTAGACTTGGCAAACGTCATGGCGATGCCCCTACCATCGAACGAGTACCTTACATAGTGGTTTCGAATGTGGCAACCACAAATATGATGTCGGCGACGACCCTACGACCGAAAACCTACCTGTTGAAGATGATGACGTCAGGTCGAGTCGAACCGAATAGGTCTGACCTAGTTCTGACCCAAATCCGACCCAACCTTTTTTATTTTATTTTTGGCAAATAAAAATAAAATAAAATACATATACAATTTAAATTGATGACTTATGAATAATTATTTTGACATGTAAATAAACTTTTAACATAATTGAAATTGTTATGATTTATAAATAACTTAATTAATGATGATAACGTCTCATAATTACCGTAATTAAGTGACAAATCATTAATTAATAAATGATTATTATTTAATTTAAAAAATTAAATAATAACTAAGGAATAAATTCTAAAATTTATATTAAATAATTAATAAATCATTTAAGTTGAGATTAATTGAGAAGTAATTATTAATTGATTATATTAATAAATCAAGATCAATTATTATTTAATTAAAATAATTAATGAATAAATTATAAATGAATATTAAATGATCCATAAATCATTTAAGACAAAAGTAATTAATAAATAAATTACTTGATTGATAAATAATTATTATTTAATTAAATAAATTAAATAATAATCTAAGAATTGTTTAATAAATGACAAAAGATCTATAAATCTTTTATTTCAAGATTTTAGTAAGAAACGATTATTGTTTAATTAAAATCATTAATTAATAATTAAGGAATAAAGTATTGATGAATAAATAAATGATTAATAAGATCATTTAAGCTAAAATTGGTTAATTAATATTAATTAATTAATCTAAGTCCTCCAATAAATAAATAAATTTATCGGGAGGCTACGAGCGACATATTATTAATGCAAAAATCTCTCGGACTCCGATTCGGTTCCAACCGAATCTCGATTCAACGAATGACGACTCAATTAGTCAATCACGCATTTGAGAATCTGACAAACACTTAACATGTGCATCCTCGTGGATAATTATGTTGAGATTACTCATATTATTGAATGTACATATTTTACAGAGTTGTTTTTCTACGCAAGTTGTTAAAACTAAGTTCTCCTAAGGAATCAAGGCAAAGATAAAATGACATAATGAACGTTTTCTGATCGCCCTCATTTGAATGACATTTAGAGGAAAAATAAAATGGAAGACTATCATTGAGATGTTTAGATTGTCAGGCCTGTGTGGGGCCTCATATAAGATTTCTATTGTTAGAATATTATTTTGGGATTAATATAAAAGATATTACTATTTTTTATCTTATTTATTAATATGTATGCTTGGATGATGTTTTTTTTTTTATCAATTATTGACGGTGTCCAAAATCTGACATGAAATTTTTGGGGTCGTCACATTCATACATATTAAGAAATTGTAAATTAATATGTAAGATTTATATAACATACCTAAAATAATTCTCCCTTAAATTTTAAAATTATGTAGTGAATAAGAGAGAGAAAGAAACGTAATGTCCAATAATACACATAAATTGATATTAAGAATAATTTGCGAATAAACACATTAATACTACTTTTGAAATGTGTGAATGACTTATTTAATTGGACAAAAGAATTCTTCTAAAAGGTTTATATCAAATGACGAAGGTAGTAAAATTTAAAAATATTACAACATTAAAAAATAAATGTAAATGAATTTTAGAAATGGATAGAGTACATAAAAGCTTTAACAAGAAATTAGTAAAAGAAAAAACTATACTAAAGATAATACGCATTGATTTTGTTTAAAAAAATAAAAATATTTTGCAAATAGCGAGTACGAACATTATTTATGTAGCGAGGATCTAAAATTGTGTTTAAAGTATGGAATGAAATGAAAAAAGAAATGAATTTGATCAAGGGACAATTGTACAAAGATTTATGAATAATTTGTATGAGAGATGATGATGATGATATGAACAATTTCATTTCATACGTAATTTCATTTTATTTTGTAAGTGAAAAAAATGAATGACTCATTTCTTTTTCTTAATTTATTGTGATTTTCCTCTCATTTTTCATTATTTCTCCTTCATTACTATTTTTCACTAAATTTATTTTAAATTTTAGTTTCGGAGGTTTGGAATCTAAGATGTACTCTTTCTCGTGGATGATACTACAACTAGTTCATACTCCAACACGGACTTTTTGATTAAATATTCTATATTTTGTTTCCTCTTTTCAGAACCAAATAAATTGTTTAGAAACTTGTGTTAATTTTTTTAAAGTTATTTTGTCATTTGTAATATAAAGATAAATTAATTTGTCTTGATATGTTAAAATTAAAAAAATAAAAGAGGTGGTCTTATGATTATCCGAATATAAAAGTATGTTAGTTTATTTTACTCAATTGGAATTTCATTCATTTTTTTAAATATGTTAACAGTATATTCAATTGGAATTTCATTCATTTTTTTAAATATGTTAACAGTATATTTAATTTTACATGTTGGATTATGCCATAGTAGTTATTTATGAATGTATAATTTTATTTATTTGTTTATTTCTCTTTGCTGCTATACCACATATGTGAGCTTAGCACATTTTATTTTCACTTCAAAGTACTTATTGCTTGAGTTATCATCTTGTTCTTAAAGTTGTATTTTATTTATACCTACATGTCTCTGTTTAAAAATTATAAATACATTAATTTTATTAGTATTTATGAATATAAAAGTAACATAATTATGACATGTTATGGTAAACGTCATCATTTTACTATCTCCTCTGTCATTAACGGTGGTAGTCAACGTAATCTTTACTCCGGCTAATATTTTATTTGTTTCAAAATTAAAAATATATTTTATGTCATATTTTTAATGTAAATTATAATTTTAAAGTAAACTATTGTGCAAAACACGAAAAGTACTCTTCATTATAAACTTTTAAACTTTTATGTTTAATAAATTTATATAACAAATAAAATTATAGAATTCAAAATAATATTACATTAAAAATAGAAATGTATATCTGATTTTAAAATAGAGAGAATATTGGTTTAATTAACATAATCATATAATTTAGTTTTGGAGAGAAAGAAGTAGAATTTTAGTGTAATATAGGAAGTAGTTTGGTATTCCGTTATTTAATATATGCATTTCCTCCATTTTAATATAAGTTATATATTTAATTTTTTCTAAATATTAAGAATGTATATTTGATTGAGATTTATATCTAAAAATTTTAAGTTTTTTAAAATAAAATTTATCATTATGTCAATTTGTGATAAGTTTTTTTTGCGAAAGGGATGAATTTGCTCGATTAAAGAAATTGAAATATTTCATCGTCCAGATTCCCCTTTTATCACGTCGGTTCCACAAAATTTATATACCCCTTTCTCACTTCCCAAAACCTCCGACCTCTGTGTTCCCCTTTTCCACAAAATTGAATTAAAAGTGATAAGTTTGGATTCATAGTTTAAAATAAATAATATCAATTTCGTTCGTTTCATAATAAAGTTCTTGTGCTGCTGTTGATTTTAATTCAACATTGATACTTTTTTTGGGTGGTATTGATTTGGAGATGGAGATGATTGTTTTATTTGTTGTATTTTGTTTTCTCTTTAATTGGAGTCAAATTGCGTCAAAATCGATTTGGAAATAACGTAATCAAGCCATCCGAGTTAAGGTCTGTCTTCCCAATGAGAACTGTGTTGATTTTTTCACGGATTGCTGCGACTGAAATAATAAATAGTAATAGATAGATATGAATACTCCATATGTTATTTGATTTTTTTTTATCAATGTTGTATCTAGAACCGAGACATGTTTAAATTATATACTTCGAAACTAAAAATACAACATTATTTTTCAGTTAAAAGATAATATATTTAAGTTTAAATTGAAATAACATGTAAAAAGTTTAAATATAAATATTGTGATCAAATATTTTTTAATGAAGTATAAAATTATATCAATTGAAAAATAAACTAAATTTTTTCACGTCATTCTTTGATTTAAAAATTAAAATTTATCTCTAAGATTGCTAACATTATTGCCATTATGATTGAGATTGTACATTGATTATAGGCCGTTCTGTAGCTTTAATCAGGGTGCGATACTACGGTTAAATTCGTGACATGTCGAGTGCAATTACAGCTATTGACAAGGACATGGTGTTAATCTGATTCATCCGGTACTTAATTACTTTGTATTTATTTATTCAGTTAAATTTATACTTATTTTCACGAGTAATTATAATTTTTATCGTTTTGTTAATGAGATTCACTAAAAATTATCAATTCTCCAATTAGAATTTTAGATTTATTCAGAAGATACGACATAATTCACAAACATTCGCAAGAATAAACATTAAATTGACTGTGTACGTAAATAACCATATCCAGGCACACAAACAAACACTTAAAAAAAATTCACAAATCAATGAAAACTTAACGTGTAAACATCTAAAATTATCCGTACGAATTATCCGTACGAACATATATCCTACAAGAATAAAACTGTTTGCATATGGTAGCCATAATATTGTCCGGACACTTAGTTGTTCTGTTTGTCGTTGATATTTAGTGTCGAACACAATGCTGCTAGAATTTTCGGTAGGAGTATTGCTGTTTTGAAAGAATATCCTGTTGTAAAACTAAATTTAGTAGTTTCTTAACTTAAAAGATATTTTCATCATTGAAGTTAAATCGCAGTGTAATTGATTTTAAATTGATACAGTTTTTTCCCTTTTTCAAATACAATTAGGAAGAAAATTGTATCTCAAAATTTTTATGTTTTATACCGATTTAAAATTTAATATATTATCCTTTAACTTAAATAATTTAAAATACAACTTACATTTATACATTAAAATGCCCATAGTTGTTTGAGTTCAAAGTTCAGTGTCTGAAATGGAGACGCCGAACTATGCATCGCTTGTTGGGCAACCCATAAATTAGTAGGTGTCGGTTCAATGATCAATATAGAACATTTCAAAAGTAAAATTGCTAGGAAGAAATGTTGGGTCGGTAGACCAAGAGATGCGCTCGTTTGGGTTTCAATCTTGGGCAAATTTTGGGGCGTTCCGGTATAAACCATGAAATTTTCTATAACTCCCGCGTTTTAAAATAATTTGATATAAATGTATTCCTTCCCTTCATAAATTATTATTCAATATATATATTGTTACATAAGAGGTCATCGCTTAGAAATTCATATACTCGTCAATTATCTTATAAATTTTTTTATTAATCCGTAATATTCGAAATCCTGACCTCCATCAACTATCTTACAAACTTTTTTATTAGTCCGCAATATTCAAACGAAACCCTAATCTCCTTACTTTTACCAACTATCTTACAAAGTTTTTTTGTTAGTCCACAATATTTGAAATCTTGACTTCCTAACCTCCCATCAACTATCTTCTTTTTAGAGGAGATAGTCAATGACCAGTAATACCAACAATTAATTAATTACACACTCAAAATAATTATTAGTCCGTAATCCTTGTGCACATATAAACTATTTCACGCGCACAACTAATATTTTTCTTTCTTTTTTTTTTTTACTAGTTACGGTTCCAATGTTCTTATCACATTCCCTTGATGAAAGAACTTTAGATTAAAGCGGTATATGTAAAACTGATAACCTCTTAATTTACTAATATATATTACTTGACTAGTTATGTTTATGACAAATTCAAATATGTTGAGTTACTTTTTTCTGACTCTATCGGCTTTTTTTTATGATTTTTTTATACCACTGCTAAAAATAATTATAGTTTGTTTAAATTTAAATATTATTTTCTTTCGACTTTAAATGGGTTATACTTCAACTAATATTGGAATACATAAAAAATCAACCAAAACATGTTAAGTTTCTAAATATTCGAAAAGAAACTACATCGAAAAACAAAAAAAATACAAATAAAACAATAAACAAAAGTTATACACATATAAGACAAATAAACATGTTCACATACAATTACCCTTAAAAACTGTATAAAAATAATATGATTTATCTTACACAAATTTTAAAAATATATAATTTATATATACTTACATTTAAAAAAAATATTGAACATATGAATTTCTTTATATTATCCTAAAGAATTTTTTTTAAAAACATAGCCGTGCATATTTACACGGAAATAAAAACTAGTAAATACATAAATCACAATACAATTATTCGTTTAAATTTTTTAGATCTCATAATTATATCAACTAAAATTAAATAATAGTATAGCGATTTTAGATTGAAACGAGTTAAATGAATTTTTCTCCATCAAATACTACTCGGTATATGTTTAGAAATAAATTATTAAAGTAGTCAAAGTAAATACAATACATCTAAATTTCTAGTGAACCCTTTCTCCGGCAGCTGACACAGCCAACAAGTTCGCTGCATTGAGTGAGGAACAAACAATTTGTCGAAGCAGCCGCCATCGCCGCCACGATGCCCATAGCCGCCACCACTTCACTGCCCTTTACAACTTCTTCTCGTCGCTCGTTTTCTCTCTCTTCCCTTGTTCCTTATTCTTCATCTTCTTATTCATCGTATTCTCTTTTACTCCGTTCCAAATTTCTGAGACCAGTAAGCTTCACTGTTCAAAACCCTAGATTTCCCATTTGCGCTTCAGCCATGAGCATTCACACTCCTGAGGAGATCTCGAAACCTTCGTTCCTTGATCTCAAAGAAAGTAGACTCCTCCACTTCGTCAAGTATCACGGCCTCGGCAACGATTTTATCTTGGTAATTTTGAAACACCACAACTTGAAATTAATGTGTTATTAATTTCATCTTAGTTATTGCAAGCACAATCTTTGGAGAATATTTATAAGTACAAGTCATCGCAAAAGATATTAGCATTTGTCGAAACTCAAATGAACAATTTGGATATCAAAGTTTACAATTTTTGGGTTTGACCTACAGTAGATTCTTCTCGTGGAACAGAAACAATCTAGAGTTTTTCTTGAAGCTACTGATATTTGTCAAAGGGAAGTTGTAATTTTTTTGTTAATTTCGAAACCAAAATTGAGTTGTTTGCATGCTGTTTTGAAATAGGTTGATAATCGGGATAGTGTGGTGCCAAAAGTCTCACCAGAGCAAGCAATAAAGTTATGTGATCGAAACTTTGGAATTGGCGCTGATGGGGTGATCTTTGCGTTGCCTGGCTACAATGGCACTGATTATACCATGAGAATTTTCAACTCTGATGGTAGTGAACCTGAGGTATATTGCATTACCCTAGTAAATGTTGCACAATATTGTCTAGGGGCTGCTTACTTGAAATTTATTTCATTTGTCCCAAAACCGAGTTCCTTTTCTTCGCATTGCAATATAGCATATTTCGTCAGTTTTAAAGATAATCAATGCCCAAAGATTATGTAATTATATTGAGATTTAGCAGGTTAATTTTTGAAGTGGAATCTCATTTAGGATGTTGCAGGTAGTCCATAAGAGAGAAACTGGAAAGTTGTAGTTCCACTCTCACAGTAACTCGACCTGGTTATTTCTAACATTAAACTTTGACTGGAGTGTTGGGTTGATCTTTTAATGTATGTCGTAATTTTGAGAGCAAAGCTTTCTTTTACAATAACCCGCTACATTAATACAATCCCTTTCAGACAGCCAACTCGCTGGGGCTCAATTAATATAGTTGCATAGCAATCATGGCAGTGGGGCTCTGTTGGCTAGGTGTTGTCTGAAAGATGACTAATATGTTTGTGTACTCTTAGTTTAAACCTTTCATTTCATTTGTCTTTAAGCAGTCAATTTCTTTTCTGTAGATGTGCGGTAATGGAGTTCGATGCTTTGCCAAATTCGTTGCTGAGCTTGAAAATTTCCATGGAGAGCGAAGGTGTGGTTTTCATAGTCATATATTAGAATATTACGTTATTATTTATGAAGCTGAACTCCTACCTGAAGAACAAGCCTAATGTAGCCTGTTCCTGCTGATTTTAAATTTGAGATTGCTGAATATTAAGCTTCTATTTGATTGCTTTCTTAAAAAAAGTATGTTTTAAGCTTTCTTGCACGAAGACGAACATAAAATGGTTACTAAAGAATAACTCGCTTTTCCTTCAGTTGCTACTAGTGTTACAGTTGAGAGGAATTGGTGACTTATATGAGGCAATGATTTCACATCTTTTCCCCCAAATTTTGCAGTTTTACTGTACATACAGGTGCTGGTCTAATTGTTCCTGATATTCAAGCAGATGGGAAGGTACTCATAGTTAGTTTAAGTTCCAGTGAGGTTGACTGGCAATTTGCTTTTTATGCTAAAGTATCTGTTTTTCTCATTTTCAACTTTTAGCATTTCTTTGGTAATGGAGTAAATTTCATTGAAGCCTGTAATAGCTGGTCTTTGTCATTTCTTGTTTTTTGAAGAGTTGCATTTCTCAGAAAGCTCATATTCTGTTATTTACAGTGGCTGTTCATAAATTAGTAAAGTAAAAAAACCATAAAAATGATCATGATGATCTGCTTTACTCTCCCCTACTCACATTCAAATTGCAACCATGCCTGTTCTTTCTACCATCTTGCAGTTTAAACTTTTGCATCTTTGACATTGCTCGTGTATTCAGATGACTTTGAGACTCTGAGCCTTTGAACATTTAACCTATGTCTCTGGTTAGGTTCTTAGTTCTGACAGGCAGACATTGCCTTATAAGTTTCAGGTTAAGGTTGATATGGGTGAGCCAATACTAAAGGCATCAGATGTTCCCACAAAGATACCATCAAACAATGATCAGTCTGTTGTTAATGCAATGTTAGATGTTGATGGAGTTGGCTGGAAAGTTACATGTGTTAGCATGGGAAATCCTCACTGTGTCACTTTCAGTAGAGAAGGAAGTCAGGTATACTTTTGTTCATAGAACTAATTTTTCAGGATTGCCCCTTTTCAAATATATGGGATCTAAGGAGCAATCATGACTCACCAAGGTATGGCATCTGCCATGCCTACACATTTGGAGAATGTAAAGGAAACTAAGGGGCAAAAAGAATTAAAATGATGAAAGAGAAACCAGTTCTATATATACTTTTGAGTATAAAGATGGGTTATATAGTTGAGTTACATATGTTTAGCAGTTCTTTTATTTGTCTAACTACTTTGCTACTTTCTTCTGCATATTACCATAAAGAATTTGCAGGTTGATGAACTAAATTTGGAGGATATTGGTCCAAAATTTGAACATCATGTGATGTTCCCTGCACGAATCAACACAGGTAATTATCATCCTCCCTGAAGTTTGTTTGTGTATACAACTAGTTCACAAAGCATGATATTATTGTGTTGTCATATCATACAATTTCTTTATCTTGATTTGTGTAATTTATTTATAGTTCATAGTAATTTAATCGATATTAAAAATGGAAACTGACTTTTGTTCTGTGAATCGTCTCCCTCCCTCCCTCTCTCCATACACACGCGTGCATGCGCACACACTCAAACCCAAACACATGCGCGTGAATGAGAGTCTAATGTGGTGTTGGTGAATTATTGTTGCAATCAAAAGTCTTCTCACCAATGGGGAAATTATAGTGTCATCCTCAATTTTCCAACTTTTGTCATATGCTATGTATTCGTGTGGCATTAATAACCCTCGTTCTTATTGTGATTTTGCAGAATTTGTGCAAGTCTATTCTCGTTCCCATGTAAAAATGCGTGTGTGGGAGCGTGGAGCAGGTTAGTTGCTTTGTAGGCATTCAAACCTCAATTACTATCTGATACTCTACGTAGAATATATTCGAATCTTCTACACTTGTTAGATTTGCGAGTTCACAGATACTTATGTTTATCATGAAGAGTAACCTGGTTGAATTTTAGGAGCAACACTTGCCTGTGGAACTGGAGCATGTGCTGTAGTTGTTGCTGCAGTTCTTGAGGGTCGTGTGGAGAGGGTAAGCATAAAATGATCTATAAAGTTAGGAAGCAGCTCTTTTGTAGTATAAACCTGTGGATATTTGAAAACATCATTAACAAGTTCCTATACATGCATTATAATTTGCTCATTGTAAAAAAAAATTATGTTAGATTCTCAGAAAATGTTGAGTTTCTGCCAAAATCTGTTACTGTTAACTAATTTCCACGTTCAAATCTGTATAAACATCCGATAAAACCCCACCAAAATATAAATTGTTTCATGCATTTGTCTCATGTTAGTCTGTCTATTGTGAAACAGAGTTGTAGGGTGGATTTGCCGGGAGGACCCTTGGATATTGAATGGAGAGAGGAAGACAACCATGTGTACATGACAGGCCCAGCTGAAATTGTATTTTACGGATCAGTTCCTCTGTAAGTCTCCATGAAATGATTTCACAGATAGGATTTGTTTGTGTACACAAACCACTTAATATTTCTAGATATGTGAATGTCACGCCTATCTATATCTCTCATTTCACCCAGTCGGAGAACGATCAACTTACATTAGTCTAATTACGGGTAAATGAATACTTTCATCTTCTGTTTCAACGAATCGTTTCAGCTCATTGAAAGAGAGCAAGCATTTTTGAAGTTATCTTTGTAGTAATTTACCACCATGAATCGACAAGCGGACATGTTTTTTTGGTTGGTGTCTAGTTTTGGGGTAGTTTGTAGGCTAATTGATATAATCTGCCGCTCCAAGTTATTGTCATCCCACTGGCCTCAGTTGTTAAACTGGGCAATTCCCTCCCCTTCACTTCCAACTTAAAAGTGACATGCACATGTGAGAGCGCTTGAAAAGGGGCGGAATTGTGAATAGCCAACGATTAGATTTGATTGTACATGTCATACACATGCCCTTTTTAAGATGTCACATGTCATGCACATGAATACATGATGATGTTTGGGATGATCATTCACAATTGACTCGATTGCACCTAATTGGCGACATATATAGAGTTGACACTGAAACTGCATGAAACTTTGAACTGATATTTCATTTAGCCGAGTTCGTCTCGTTGATGCACTATCTTCCACGTTCTTATTTATTTTTGTAAAAATCTACTCGGCTAATATTCCATATTCTTAATGGTATTGTTCCTTTGGATATGAATTCCCAACCCCCCACCCCACCCACCCCACCCACACGCAAATACACCGCCAGCAAAGTTAAGCACAACAAAATTCCATCCAAAAGTCAAAGTCAGCATCTCTGATGAATAAGTTTCACGAAATAATTTTTGTAGATCAATAACATGCATGTGTGAGATTGTTTTTTAACACTTTCTCATGAATCAAAATTGCATTAAGGGTCTCAAGAGACAGTTGCTGGATTAGATGTCAATGTCAATTTCCGTGTGACTTGTGACGAGACTCTTAGCTGATAACCGATGAATAAATAAAAACTTGACTGAATTCTTTCGCTCAGCGGGCAATTCAGATATTAAATGTAAACATTTCATCTAGGATACAAAGAATAAGTACTAATTACTTAATATTCTTATTCGCAAATTCTATAGTTTTTCTGGAGAATCGATATTGCCAGATTATAAAAGTTGTCGGAACAAAAAAGTTTCTTAGCAATATCAACACCTTGTTTTTCACTTTCAATTATCAAATTTGTATTTATCCCATCTGTGAACAACGTTCTATACGATTTACTAGTGTAGGATTCTAAAATCTTTTATTGCGTATTTGATTTTCTATTTTTGATAACTTCTCAAGCAGTAATATAATTTCAATCTTTAATTTACATATAAGTTGGTTCAGTTCAACAAAACGAAAAATTGCACATACTCCATATTATCCGATTCATCTTTTTATACATTTTTCTCATTCTATAGAGGAAAGGAGTGATATGTGCATTAGTATTCATTTGGCGTGTAATGCCAGTAAACTTTCAACAAAACAACTTCTATTAAAAATGTTATACTAGTGTTTGACATCCGATTATAAACGTGCTCTGAATAATAATGACAACGTTTTATAGAAATCTGAATGTATGTGATAAAATTTTAGGTCCGCTAGATGGTTAAGATGAATATATACTTTCACGTACGTACGTCCATACATACACATTTGACTATTTACCACTAATAAAAAATGCTATTTATTGAAAAAAAGTAAATACCATAATCCTTCTTTTTTTTATTTGGAAATCAGAAAATTAATGACCTGCCATTAATTTTTTATTCTTGTTTTTTGATTTTCCTTCTCTCTAATTTGCTACGGCCCATTAGTATCATATTCGATCGAATCTTTTTAGATAAAAACATTCTTAGGTCTTCTATCAAAACTCTTTCCATGAAATTAGAACCTTAATTGTTTTGATCTTTCTTTTGAGGGGAGGAAGATCGAAAGTATATAGTCTAGAATTTAGATTTTGGAGATAAATTAAATGATAATATACGCGGTGAAAATGGAACCGCCATATCTTTTCCTTCCCAAAAAAAAAAAAAAAAGAAAAAAAAATACATACACACATTTGTTTCCTTATTATCGTGCTTGTATATAAATAATTTAAGTATTGGATTAGGTTATTTTAGGCATGATATTTCGAATCTTCCGGTCCACTAGAGACCGTCCACGACGCTTGCTAGACTGGCTAAGAGTTAATTATGCACTTGGATTGGTTTACCCCCTCCCTCCCAATTAATAATACAACGTGTATAAAGTAATTATAATATTTAATTTTTCTTATGGCCCTTTAACATTTTTATTATTATATCTATATTTCACAAACTTTTTTCCACTTACCGCAATATTTTTTTATTTTTCCTTTTTTCTTTTTGCCTGTCACAGAGTGTTTTTTTAATGCCGTATTTTGGATTGGTGCGGATCTCTGCTTGATATTTACTTCGTAAGCTAATCTTGTATGTTAATGAACTTTATTGAGCTCTAAACACGTATTTTGATCCAACCGTAACAAATGAATTTGAATTAATAAATGACTTTATGATCTAGTGATAATTAATTAATCAATTTACGTTCTTTGACTATTTCTTATAATATGATAGGGGGTAGAAAAGTTCGTATATTTTACACTTTTAAAAGATTTGTTTTCCATAATTACAATGTCTTACGACGCCTTTGGGACCCACTCCATTTGGGGAAATATAAGCTTGCCAAGTGTTAGAGGGTTAGTGTTAGGCTGCTTTTGTAGGGTAAAAGAAGTTTTGGTTTTTACTGCGAGATTATGGTATGGTTTGGCAGCCTATAACCAATTCTATTTTGGTGGTTTATTAATGGAAAATAATTGTTTAATGAAAGTGGAGAATTCGTGCTTATTGGTGACTAGATGAGAAAAGATCGATCTGGTCTAAGATAATAATAAAGGCGTATATCTATTGTGATAACCACCCGAAGGTGAATCATTTGGAATTCGATAATCAGATATTTGCTTTTGTTCTGTTCTTCCTTCTTTTTGGGCGTTATATATATATATATTGTTTTGATAGTTTTGTATATATTGTGATGATTAATGAGTATATTTTGTTTTACCTTATTTTACTTTCTTTCCAGTCATATTATCGTATATTGTTGTGTAACTACTACTTTATTTTATTTTCCTTTTCTTTTTGCGAAAAAATTGTATCAGAGAATGCCATTACTTAACTAAAAACTTACAACCTCGTTATCATCGTTTTAATGTGTTATCTTATGTGATTTACATTAGATGATCATGACTACCTTCACTATATATCAAGTCTATTTTCATTTTATTTTTATTTAACTAATTATGGAGTGTTTTTTTTTTGTTTGTTACAATTTAGAGCTTTAAGAATGACATGATTATTTTTTCAAAGTAAAATAATAAATTATTCCATAGATAGATAATTTTGTAAATCCAATTCTCTAGAGCAAATTTTGTATACTATTTATGGAAGGTGTCTTTTGATCCACCGTATATTTCTTTTGCCAGTTTCCATTAGTTCACGAGTAGTACCAAGCAAGAAAAGAAGTATTAAGACGAGCGCTCGTAGTACGGATAAGTAAACTAGAAAATAGATGAAGGAAAAATAAATTAGACAACAGTTTTGTTTTCGTCTAATGAATTTAAGAGTAAAATCATATACCTTTTACTCCACATACAAAAAGATGATGATAATGATGAAGAATACTGATCCGATGTTGCATGGCATTTATGCATAATATAATCAATGAAGAAAAATTTTAAAAATGTGATTTCAGATCTTATTGCATCAAACAGTTGAAAATTTGGATTCTAGTAACGTCAACCTGACCAAATTGTACGTTGAAAAATGATACTATTAATTAGAAAATAATAAAAGTGTATACGATCCGTATGATAAAATAGAACAAATTTACATATGGCAAGTTAGCCCAACTACCAAACGATAAACATAAATAAATTGCTAAAAATTGTGGTACAAGTCCAATGTCAATTTTAGGAAAACATTTCACACGTGGACTGACCACAGGTTCATTAGATGCCACAAATTACATTTGTTCACTAATTTGTAATTAACAGTGTTGGGGATAATTTTAAACTTCATCGTAGAAATGTAAAATCATAATTTATAAACGCAGCCACGTTTGTTTGCTCACTAATAAAATAAATTTACTGACAACTTTTTTTTTATATCTTTTGTTTTTAATATATTTTCTTTAGTTTTGTTGTCAATTCATATCAAATTCGAAGAAATATTTTCAAATGTAACAGATATTAGTAAACTTTTTTGACAAGTGTCTTCCATCTTAGGTGATCATATATAAGCAAACTGGATTTGCCTCAATGATGCCAACAGTTGTCTGTCTATGCTACCTCATAGAAAACAAGCTATTGTCAGACTCCATGCCTTCGTGGTCATGATCTTTTTTTTTCTAAAGTTTTATTTATTTATTTTTAGTTACATTATTTGGATTATTTTAAAGGAAAATTCCCGGCCAATATGATATTTTGACAATAACTCTATCTAATAAGGGTAAATACCACAAGTGACCGTGGATAAAAGTCTTTTTATTATAAACGCCGGTTTGCTAACGTGGTTGGTAATATTCTATCCTCGTTTTTTCTAGTATCCGTGCAGCCTCCTCTACAATTTCTCATTCTGTAACACAATATAGTTGGCATAAATAGAGACAGCAACAACAGGGCGTGCCATTTTGCTTTCCCAAGGAATGCGCCTACTGTTTCTTCCTTCTCATCCTCCTCCTCCTCCTCTTTCACCACCCACCAATACCATTATTACACCAAATACCTATTTACTCCTCTGTAGCAGTATATATATATACACGCCCACAAACGCACGCACATCTCTCTCTCTCTCTCTCTCTCTATAATATTCTCCAAGAAACGAAAAAGGAGGACAAAAGAGAAGAAAAACGGCTTTCTTTTCTTTCAGTCAGTCACTTCCAAACTCCAGTGTTTATATATTCAAGTAAGCAGGAGTACTTGATATAACCCTTTTACATTTCCATATGTACTGCATCTGTAGTTGATTCTCCTCTTTGCTTTTCATCTACATACACAAATTTCCTTCCCCTTTTTAACAAATTGACCTTACCCCACGTTCATGTTGATTCCTCTGTTTTACTGCTTCATTATGTTCATCTCCTCTGTTTCTACACATTTAAAGGCAAATCTATCAAATCCTTTTGACGAGGCACCAAAATTTTGAATTTTTTTTTTGATGGGGTTTTAGTTTTGATTGATATTGAGCTCCTCTGCAGATCACATTCTTGGATCTTCCATTTCCTTCTCCATTAAAGTAATTGTCTCCGACTCTCCTTTTTATGAATACACTTCCCATATATGTTACATTCCAAATATCCTTCCTCTCGATATGTATACATTTAAAAGGTAGATTTGTAGGTAATGATTAATTATAGGTGAGATGAACTTAAATAAAGGCGACTATTTTGGGTAATTAACATAAAAGATCTGGAAAAAGCTTATATATTCTTCTCCTCTGTTTCTTTAATTCTACTTCATCTTCTCCATTCCGTTCTCCTCTCTGTAAAGTCCCAACCCCGCACATAGCTTTCTTAATATATATATTATCGTCAAGAAAAAAAGCAAATAGGCCGTCTCTCTCCATATTATATGCATGTAATACACCAAAAAACATCTTTTATTTCCGAACTATTTTATGTCTTTGCGTCTTCTATCCTCAGTCTCTGAAGCTGTCTCCATTTGCTCCTGCAACTTGTTCTTTCTTTATTCCCCGTTGAATACTCAATTAAATTCTAATTTATGAACATCCCGTTATTTTAAAAATAATAAAACTACAACTTCTTAAATCACGTTGCTTAAATAAATACTCATATCAATTTCTTGCATATACTTCATTATATATAATATTATAATCCGATACTTTCTTGCAGAAGCATTATATCATCTCAAACTTTTGCATAATTCTATGATCTGTAACTCATAAGGATGAGAACAGAGCGCGTCAAACATTCAAAGGTATGTTCCATATATCAAAGTTTAACGTACGTACGTATATAGACGTTATTAATTCATTTAGTAACGTTACAAAAAATTTTGAAACTTTAACTTTTGTTGCAGTCTTCATGGCCGAAAATGGTAGTTAAAAAATGGTTGAATATAAAGGATGGTGCAGATGAATTTCATTCCGATCAATCAATCAATGGTACCTTCTAACACCCATTCAATTTATTATTAATTTTTGGGTCTCAGATTTAGTTAATTAATTTGATGTGAAAATCAGCTATGGCGGAAAGAAGAGATATCAAACGGAGGAGTTGCTCCGGCGAAAACTGTCAAGTCGTCGTGCCGGAGGAGTTTTCAGGTAATTTCCCGGCGAAGTTGTTGTTACATGGAATTTTGTATAAGTTATTGATATGGGTTATGGTCATATGGGTCGTGAATTGACGGCGACATCATCATATGATTAGACAAGAACGAGATCAACTGAATTGGGGTCCATCTGGTTGGTTTTTAACGACGTAGTTGCCATTGTATTCTAGTACTAACAAAATCCATGTTCTAGACAATCTTGATTTTACAACACGATGTATTATCAAAATTCAAATTAGTTTGAAAATTATAATTATCAATGATTTTCATTTGAAGCAGAAGATTGGTCGATAGGAGCTAACGTTGGTGATATTGAATATTCAGAATTTGATTCAAAAAAGCAGTCCGTAACGGATCCGCTTAATATGAAGTAAGTGAAGAATAAATTTTTCGTTTTTATTTCCTAAATTTGTTGCGGAAATTATTCTACTAACATTTCGTATGTAATTTGTACCAAATTGGATTCGTACATTTGTAGCTATAACTGTATTAATGGCGTGATATTTGATTTTGAAGGATGCTGGTGGGGACATGGAATGTAGGAGGGAAGTCACCAGATGAGGACTTGAACTTAAACCATTGGCTCAGTACACCTGAGCCCGCAGACATTTATGTCCTTGGGTACTTCCACTGCTCCTACTATTTTCTTTTTCCACAAGCCCAACTTTTATTTAACTTGATAGATCAGCGATCGCTACTATTAGCTAGCTGCCCAGTTACAAGTTGGATGACAATTTAGACAATAACAGTATTGAAGTCGGTTTAACGGTTTTAAATTGATGGCTTTAAAACCCAACAAATAACTAGTTTGTCGTTGATTTTGATTTTTATTATCTACATTTTATAAATCAGGTTCCAGGAAATCGTACCTCTGAATGCTGGAAATGTTCTTGGCGCAGAGGATCATAGCCCAGCTGCCAAGTGGCTTTCCCTTATTCGACAAGCTCTAATTAATCAGAATTCTGACCCACAACTTCCTAGCTATTTCAATTACACCCCCGATGGTCATGACCACCACCAAACACAACCAAGCCCAAAACCTAGACTCAGCTTCTCAGATTTGATCTCATTAGAAAATGAACTTAACAAAGAAAGTAGCTCACCAAGTCCACCTTGTTTCTCAATGAGACACGAAAGTCCATTACAAAATTCTTATTATACCTTAGCAGCCAGTAAACAAATGGTTGGACTTTTTCTCTGTGTGTGGGTCCGCTCTGATTTGTATCGCCACGTCACCAATTTGAAAGTTTCTTGTGTTGGAAGAGGCCTCATGGGATACCTTGGCAACAAGGTACTCATCATCTTACTATTATTTGCTATTTAAATTAGATGAATATTGTTTATCTAATTTTATTTATTTATTTTTTTCTTCCATATTTTAGGGGTCTATATCAATAAGTATGACATTACATCGGACAACATTTTGCTTTATTTGCACTCACTTGGCCTCTGGAGAAAAGGAGGGAGATGAGGTGAAAAGAAATTCAGATGTTATGGAGATATTAAAGAAAACAAAATTTTCACATCCATGTCGAGTACCTGGACAACCACTTCCCCCTCTTACCATTTTGGATCATGAGTAAGTTCCCTCTTCCCCATTTAGCATATATATATATATATATATATATATATATGAGGCCACCTAACTTGATATAAGGGGTAAAAAAAAATGAATATATGAGTGTAAATATATAAGTGTCGATGAAAACAGTCATTTATTTACAATTTCATCGAATATGTATATGTATGTGTGTGGATAACGTCATTTAACGAAATTAAAAAATTTCCTTTTCCATTCTCTTATAGCAAGATCATTTGGCTTGGGGATCTAAATTATCGATTGGCATGTGGTTATGATGACACTAATGAGCTACTTAGCAAGAACGATTGGAAAGCACTCCTTGAGAAAGATCAGGTAAAAGAATAATAATAAGTAGTAATCAATTAATTGACTTAATTCTATAAAAACAAGAAGTTGCACTATATATGTTTTCCCTCTAATTGAAAATATTTGTACAACAATAATACTGTGCAGTTAAAAATAGAACAAAAGGCCGGCCGTGTTTTTGAGGGATGGCAAGAAGGAAAAATATATTTTGCTCCAACTTATAAATATCTCACCAACTCTGATCACTACGTTGTTCAAACCTCTACATCTAAAGAGAAGCAACGAACTCCGGCATGGTATGTTTTTATAATAATCCCTTAATTTTGTTTTGTTAATTTGAGCTACTTGTTCAAATTTGGTGTACAAATTGTACATTAATGCAAACATTTGCTTTTAATACTTCGGTTTGGTCATAATTCTATTATTGTTTAGAAGTAGATCTTTTGGTAGCAAATTGGATTAAATTATTCTTCATATAACACCTAATTTGTTGATCGAGACTTGAAAGTGCTCTTATCATTTCTTAATTGCGTTACAAATTGACTAGATTAGTAGTAATAAAGCAACCTTGAGTGATTAGTGATGTGAGTAATTGGCTATGGGTATCTGAGGAAGGACAAACATTTTCAACATCAAAAGTTGACTTTCTTTTGTTCAAACTATTATTCCCATCCCATGTTCTAAAATTGTCAACCCATTCATCAAGAAAAAATTAAAATTAGAGAAAGTACAATGAACATGTGAATCCATATGTTAATTTATTGACAGAAATTAGGGAGTAATTAACTGATCGAGAGACAATAATTTGGGGAGGGGGTGGGGGGGAGAGAACAGAACATATGGATCATGGGGCATGTTATACAAGAGGAAAAGAAGCAGACAACTGACAATGAATTCACATGTTTGAATTCTTAGATTTTAATCAACCTTAATTAAGCTTCTGATTATTTGAGATGGAAGACGTATTAATTTAAAAAACAGAGTTGGTCGGTTGGAAAATTATAATATTCTGGATAAAATAACCATTATGATATTAACCTGCAATAACCATACTGCACAACAATCAACTAACCCATAATTTTAAAAAAAGTGTATATGCCAACAAATATCTCTAATTGGTAAATAGTGAAATTATTTTAAACTTTGGATTTTGCAAATAGATACAGTATTCTATATTATTAAAATAGCTCTGCAATCACAGAACATAACAACATGTTTTATGTAACATACCGCATAAATTGCAGTTAACAGGAACCTCTTCATTTCAGTTTCTTTTCTATCTTATACTTATAAAAATTCGTAGTTTTTGTTTGTGGGTACACTGAATAAATGGAGTATTGTACAGTAGTATGTGTTGATACATGTTTTCTTGTGGTTTGGTTACAACAACAGGTGTGACAGAATACTTTGGAAAGGGGAAGGACTGAAGCAAATGTGGTATGAAAGGGGTGAATCCAAGTTCTCAGATCACAGACCTGTCTATTCACTCTTCTCTGTTGAAGTCAATCTCCCAAACAAGTTTAATCTCACGGGATCACTCTTTTCAGCTTGTTTTTCAAAGCTCCATCCACAAGAATATTTAGGCCACAGAGTTGGCTTACAATACAAAGCACCCCTAGTTTTTCAGTCACAGCTCCACAGGTAACCCACCAATAGGGTTATGACAGCTGTTACATTTCTGTTTAATGGAAATGCACAGCGTCCAAGAAGTATTCTCCCTGACCACACCCCCCCTCCCCTCCCCCCCCACCCCCCACCAAAAAAAAAGACCACCCTCCATGACCCCAGGCAAATTTATAGCTGTTCTGGGCTATGTCCAATGTGGGTAGTTATCTACTATCTTCCTCATTATTGATCCAACTCGTGGTATACTAGTGTTTTTTTACTGTTTACCTTGTAACTAGTACCTAGTAGTGGTTATGAGAGATTATATATTATAGAGATAATTTCATGCGGCTTGGGGCGTGTGCGTGCCGTGGTCGACACGTTGGTTGATCAGGGGAATATTGTGCAAGTTGTATATAGAACATATTCCTACAACAATGTGGTAGTGGAAGATGATGATGATTATGCTTGGTGCATGGTTTGAGTGTACAATGGCTGGACAGAAATGTGGTTCTGCTGTGGGTTTGACAGAGGGGAATGCTAGTAGTAGTTACTCGGCTTTTTGCAGAAGCTAGTGTTGATTTATGTTCTTGTTTGGAGTGGCTAGAGAGAGAGAGAGAGAGATTTGATTAAAGAGGAAAATGTAAAAGAGAGACACAAGGTGCAGAAGTCGGTAAAATGGGCAGTTTCTGTTTGTAAAAAAGGGGTGCAGGAGGTAGTTTACAGAGATTAACATCTGATCAAGCTATTTTTTGTTGATCATTTCTTAGCCTCTCATCAATTTTGTACTTACAATTGGAGGAGTAATTAATACATTTGTGGGTTTTCAATTTTGTCCTTATATATTATCTGTACTTTGATTCATGCTTTTTACATGAACAATATGCTACGTTTATTAGTAAAAAGAAGATAACTTCAAGATATAATTTTTGTGTATTATTTTCTTGGTGCCTTCGTTTCGTGCTTCTAGTGCCCTTCTAGATTGAGTAATATCCAATTGGCTGTCTATTATGAAACATTGAAACAGAAAAGGAAAAAAGATCCGAAAATTGATCTTGTCATCTCGGTTTAACAAATATGTAATGCTGTAGTGAAAAAACAATTCTTCACTTTGGTGGAATTTACATATTTCTTTGGAAGCCCAAATCGATCCCTTCAGTTATTTGTTTCTTACGATAACCTCGGAAGATTCGTTAACGGTTATAACCTTGTGAGTGCAAGTATTTTCCTCATCATCAGCAATGCTATACATTTGCTCTTTTTGCACATCATCAGTAATACTGCTGCTTGAGGACATTGGCTTGTAATCTTTGCTTTTACCCCATACAACAAGATAAAGTCCTCCAACTATTACAATCGCTCCAATCACCCTGAAACAAATTCAAAAGATTACCAAAAAGAAAAAAAAAATCCCTAATAATAATTATGTTTATGTTTTGATTATCACCTTCCCAAGAACAATTTCTCAGCCAAAATAAAGGAGCTCATGATAGCTACAATGATCATGCTCAGCGGATTAAAAGCAGTTACAAAAACAGGTCCCCTGTCTTTCATTATTACTCCTTGAACGTAATAAGCTAGTCCTGAACAAAATATACCCTGCATACATTACTGCGTCGTTAGATCAATAGTTTGTATTATTAGTAGACAAATTAATCCCAAATGGTGTCTAAAACAAGCTCTGCAGATTGGTTAGTGAATGTTTAAATTTCATCCCACCGACATATAGACTCGTTTGTTTCAATTTAAATTTTGGAGATTCTAATTTCTAATAGTATAATTACACTACCAGAATTTAAAATTTCCAAAATTTAAATTGAAACAAACCTGACTATAAACTTCATTTTGGCGAACTATGTGTTTGAATTTTTGCTGGGGAATTAGTGTTCATACACTGTAGAGAGCTGCAAGCAATTTGGTGTCGAAGTTGAGGGACCAGACTGTGTCTTTTCCCTTCTCCATTACAAGGGCTACAATGGCTCCCTCAGCTGTGCCAAACAAACATATCCAAGCAGTGAGAGAGAGCTCTGCAGGATACGTCTTTAGCGTAATTGCCTAACAAAATTTGGAAAAATAAATTGCGATTATTGGAAAGGTTGATAATCCAATTAAGACCCCATTTGTTTCAACTTAAATTTTGGAGATTCTAGATCCTGACAGTATAATTTACACTGCAAAATTTAAGCCGAAACAAACCGGGTCAAAGAAATCACTATAATTTTGCTCACTTGTAGAACCATGAAACAAGCCCAACTGAAGCATCCAGCTGTGATCATAAGAGAACCCCGAATCGAGTGTTGAAGATCTACCCCATTTCCTTTGACTTCATGAGTGCTTCTTCCTTTTGTCCAAATGAGATGTAGAACTGGACCTTTTACCAGTGTCATGAGCATTGCTCCTCCCACTGTAGTAAGAGTCCCAACTACCTTTGCTTGGCTTCGGATACTCTTCAGTTTTACCTTTTCAAGCCTAAGCACAACCAATATAGAGAATTGCTTATATCAAGCTATGTTCCAAAGGAAACTACAAACCATTTTTTATGATCATGAAATCCCATATGTAGATTTACATTTGTGCTTATATAACATTTGTATATGCCTCTTACACTTTGTTTGACCTAGCAAATGGGTTACCCAAAGAGTTCAGTGCTAACACTTTTACTCAATTATTCATTATCCATTCAGTTACACATTTGTCAGGTCACCTTTGACCACTCGAATTGGCATTGGGACACAAGGCAGAGTAGAAAGAATGGCACATTAATAGTTCACCTGAGGATGCAAGCCATGACAAATGTTATGGCTGGTAAAATATTGCACATAGCTGCTGCAAACGTCGCCGTGGTGTTTTTCATCCCCATAATGTAGAGATTCTGATCAATAACTGGTCTTTACATGCATGGTAAGAGAAAAATAAGATGTCAACAACATAAATATTATCACATGAGATATACATAAGAGACAGACTTGTCTAGTGATCAACTTACTCCAATAGACCGAGTAGCATAAATTTTACAAACATTGCTTTTGTCATCTTTGGCCTTACCTTCCTGTTACAGAAAACAAATATCAGCCACTCAATACTAGTAATTAATTTCTCTGTTACAAAATATTAGTGAAGAAATATTAAGAGAGAGTGAGATATATGACTTGTCTAGTATGATAGCAAACGGGGCGATTATGATAGTAGCAACGGCGTGGCGATAAACAACAAATACATAATTGCTCATCCCTTCGTTTAGTGCAGCTTTGGAAAGAATATCCATTCCTGCAAGCCCAAACTGCAAGAATATTACGGCAAGAAACGGCTTTGCCCGCACAAACACTTCGTTCATCAACATGTTTAGCACTTCAAATATTTTTCCTTCTAACTTTGAAAATGAACTCACTAAACTTTATAAGTTGCTAAATAGTATATTCTTGCAAATGCTTTAATTCTATTTTGTTTCTCGGTGCGCCACGTAGATGGCATTAGATCTTATGGTTCCAATAATGTACATAGAAACACAAAATACTAGATAATAATTTCCCCATAGTTTCAAGAACTATAATGAGGGTTTTTTTTTTTGGATTTTATAATGATGGTTGCAATTTTTTTTGTTCAGAATGGTAATGCATTAATGCCTAATGAATGGTGGTTAGTTTTATGATATTGATTTAAAGGCTTTGTTTAGTGCAATAATGAAGTTTGTAGTGATATTGCTCAGCAAAAAGTTGGACGCATCCCCTGATCGAAATTTTTACATGATTTCTTGCTACATAATAGTCAAGGCACTTGCGTATCTACCTCTACGTCGTATTTATTACATTGTGCTATATGCATAGGCAAATAGGCAATGCACCAAACATTCCACCTCCAAATCCAGTTCCTCCTTTTCTTTTCCTTTTTTCAAATTTAATTATGTCATCCAGAATCTGACAATCTGGCTTCAATTGTGTGTAGCTATTATCCAGAAGCTGAAAAAATAAAAAAACACAAGAACATATTAATCATTGCAGCGAAGAAAATTGGAAGGCATGACCTTGATATCATTTTTTTGTGTGAGTTTGTATGTTGAAATGCCCTTCGTGGACGTCCCAATGTTCTCTGTGTTCTCTGTGTAAAACACATTCGTTTCAACTTAAATAGAAGAGATTCTAGATTCTGATGGTTTTTACAATATCATAATCAAAAATTTTTAAAATTTAATTTGAAATATGACCATAGTAACTCAAAATACCATTTTTTTCTGATCTCTAATTGTGTGCATTAGGTACTCGTGCCTTATTATGTATATGACAAATATGGCTTACAGATTTTGAAAAACGACAATTTAAATTTTGTGTTCTGAAATTTGAAACAAACAGGGAATGGATGAATCTTCAAGCTTTAGATTGGCTCTTGTAAAGTTTGAGAAGTAATTAGTGGATATCCGACTGTGGAATAATTATTGTTGCAACAGAAGCCGCACCTCCAATCCACCATGCAGAATATATCCTTGTGTGTTTATTTTAGTCATCTCAGCAACAAACATCTTTGCTCTGGTTGTGTCAGATTCAACTACCTTTTGTTTATTTTCCAATAATCTTTGACAAATATAGCACATCTTTGCAAACATGAAAATGACATAAAATCACAACAACTTGTAATGGCTCCTTAACTTCTATCTATGATTCTCCTTACTCACAAATAGACATAATTAAACGTGTTATTTACAAATATTTAGTGCTTCAACAACGACAAAAAGGTTTCAATGATATACCATTTTTTAATTTTGTGGCGGTTTTATTTGGTGAAGAACTCTTCAACGGAATGCTCTAATAAAAGTTTCACTCCACATATACCTGTTTTGCCACCTTTGGGGCTTGAGAATTTATTGAACTCCTATCTAATCATTCTACGTACTTCTAAGAAGGGTAAAACACTGGATAACATGAAGAGTTGGGGCAGTTCAAACTTCAAATCGACTGGTGCCCACTTTTCCCTTTTGGTGTTCGTTTTTTAGACTTAATTACTTATATTTTGTGAAAAAAACAAAATACGTTGAGGCACAACATCTGCTCTTTGCCTTTGTGCCTTTTCTAGTGGCGCCAACAAATCACTTCCACCAGCAAAGAGAAGCCCCAACTCCGTTGGCAGGCAAAAACATTTGTTAAGGGAAAGGGGAACATTAATTTCAACAAAATCCCTACGAGATCTCAAATAAGCCTTTATTGTACCCGAATTTGTAAAACAAAGAAATCGCATGATCCATGGTTTTATCTTAACCGCATTGTAAGTAATCAATGCTCATAATATCCTGTTATTAGCAAAATTTTCACTTGGGAGTATTGTGTAAAAGAGAGTAGGGAAAGAATGTGATGAGGAAAATATCCTGCAAGCGTTAGATATATCCTGAATATTTCAGAAGTAACAGAAATTATCCAAATCAGTTGGTGACCTGAAAAATGCTTAAAGAGCAGTACGCCATACTTTATTAGTGCATATTGCAAGAGAAATACAATGTTACGAACATAAGGGGAAAACTTTTATATTGATTAATATGTCAAAATAGGAACAGCTACCATCCAAACACAATTTAGTAAATAAGAATAATAAAAGTGAGATCATACAAGCAACCACAACGCTGTCCGTCATAACAAGAATATCAAATTGGTAATAACCTTCTGATCCTACTTTCAAGATGAGACGGTTAATTCCCTTAAGAACCGCAGCAAGCTGATTTTTGTGCAGCTTGAGAAGCCCCTGCCGCTTGGTCTGCTTGGTTAATCCTAATTGTTTGAGGCTGCAACAATCAAAAAGATGGTTCAGTGCTCTGAAAATTAATATGTATGGCAATTCCCAAGAAGATACGCAGATAATTATCTATGTCAAAAAGTGGCAACGAATTGAGGCTGAAATTTTTACAGGAAAAAAAAACCCAAAGATATTAAAGTCTGCAGTTTAGACCTTAAGCAACAGCTGAGTTTTGTTCTGGGAAGAGATGAAGTAAAAAGAGGGAGTTGATAACTAAAATATCTAGGAAAATGATGACAATAATACCAACAATAAAAAAATTTATAAAAAAAAGAAACTGGTAAATCTGATCAACTAAAATAAACTAAACTGAAATTTCCACCAAGTATTCTGGACATATATGACAGGAGCTTAGATATCAATTATATATCATGGATTTCTACAAGATATGTCATACGTGACATGTGCTTATAAAACACTTCTCAAACATCATCTTGAGTTTGAAAAGCTCGTACCTCAGCCTTAGAGTCAGTTTCTGCAAGTCTTTGCTTTATGTCCTTGGCAATTGAAAAGAAAACCTCCTCAACATTCATATTTGTCTTTGCGCTCTGTTTCAAAAATTAAATTGTTACAATTTATACGTTCAACGATTCCAACAGTAGAAACTTGAGATATTTCATATCTAATAAGAAAATCAATAAGTTCACTCACAGTCTCAAAAAATTTAATGCCATATTCATCAGCGAGTGCCTGTCCCCTCGAGGTAGGAACCGCCTAAAGAAGAAACATTTGTGTTGAATCAAAAGTTGGGTACCAGAAATGCAGGAAATACACAAAAATCTGATGCCTTTGCATAAACAGCTAGGTTGGGAGGTACAGGATCAAGATGCAGAGGAAGAGAAATGTAAACAGAAAGAAGGATAGATAAAGACAGAGAGCAGACCCTTTTGCTTTCATCCATGTCAGCCTTGTTTCCCACCAGAATCTTGTTTACATTGTCTGAGGCATGCTGTTCAATGTTACGAATCCAGTTCCTAATATCTGAACATGTGAAGATACATATGATTAAGAATGAGAAAACCATCAAAACATTTTTGAATTAATGTAGCAGTCACCCAGTGGGTGGAAAAGTCAATAGGAAACTGTCAAGTTTTCTTCTGTGTTGTTTCTGAGTTTATGAAGGAAAAGGTAATGAAACTTAAGCTGTACATGTAAATCAATGTACTTTCAATGTGTTGTTTTGTTGTTTTCACCCGATTTATTCATTATTTGGACAAAAAACTTTGGCCAAGAAAGTGCTCAAAATTTCCAATCTATTCTTCTTCTTCATTAAGAAAAGTTCAGTGGCAAGAAAGCTAGATAGAAATTTTATGATTACCATAATTCTAATAAAAATTATTTTTAAAATTTAAAAACACCACAAGGGAAGGGAAAATCTATAAGCTGGAAAACGATCCTATTTGGCCAGCATATTTCAATTCACTAATATGAAATGTCGTAATCAATTCCATGAATAAAGAAGAGAAGAAAGACATTACTGTTAAAGGAAGACTCGTCCGTTACATCATACACCAGTAAAATACCCATGGCTCCACGATAATAAGCTGCAGAAGAACATGAAATTTTTTTAAAAGACCATCTATTGAGAGAAGGAAGCTATTAGGTCTGCAGTTGACCAAGATGTAGTAAAAAAGCTAAATAATTCAATTGATTATAGTGAAATTCGAAGATACAATACATCAGACGAAAGCAGGAACACAATTTGCTAATTCATATATTACACTACAAAAGCTATTCTGCTCCTTAATGTGAAGAAAACAGCTTAGCCTGATACCTAACTTCCCAAGTCGAGCCTGACGCCATGATTATTATTGCAGCAATCGCACACATGATTCCTACTTAACCTTATTCATATTAACAAGAAAAATAAGGTACTAAAAGTATAACAGTGTCAACTTGTAACCTTAAACTACAATCAGGATGTCCAAAAAAGAACCAGCATAATTTTAATACAACAGTATCAGTAGTCAATACCAGCTCTAGAAAGATATTGGAACTTCTCATATGATCAAATTGTTATTTAATTAACAGTGACATATGATTTCATTGACATTTCAAAACAATGGTGCAAAAAGCATCTACGACAGAAATCCAAACCACCTGATAGAAATACCTCATATCTTGTTTTAAAGGCAGAAAAGAAAATGAGTTTTCACACTAACCGGTAGTGATTGTTCTGAATCGCTCCTGACCAGCAGTATCCCAGATTTGCAGTTTGATTCGTTTTCCATCAAGCTCGATCGTTCTTATCTTAAAGTCAATTCTGTATAAAGTTTTAAACATGCTAGTAAGCAGTTCATAAAATAATACTAAAAACTGATCTTGTAAAACATTCAAAAAGTAAAATATGCCTACCCAATGGTTGTTATAAAACTAGTAGTGAAGGAACCATCTGAGAAACGTAAAAGGAGGCAACTCTTACCCACGCCTGCCAAATAAAACACAGGTTAGCATATCTATCAGATTTAGATACTTGGGTTGAGCACAAACCCACTATTGAAGCTTCTATGCCATCATATAAAAATGAAAGCTACAAACTCCTCTCCAATCCATTATTACAGTGCACCCACAATTTAAATCTAACCCATCAAAAAGTTTTATTAATTGTAAAAACAAAGAAAGTTCCTGATGCCTATTTACTCATCATGTCAAGTTTGTCAACTGTCAAGTTAGCAGTAAGCTTCCTTTCTATGATGGTTCAACCATGTGCTACTAAAAGTCTACAACAGGGATGTGAACTGGATAAACAACCAAGAAAGCGCAATACCCCAAAATAACACTCATGCCAGATAATCCATACTAAACCATTTGCAGGGCAGTCAATGACTCCCAGAAATTAACTGGCTTTGTGCCTTTGTGGAATAATAAGCCACGACCTATGTATTTAAAGGCACTGTTAACAGCTACCTACCGGTACCACTTAGGCTATGGCAGGTATTTTGTAATTTTGCCCCTTGAACTTTATTATAAGTCTTCTAGTATTATCCTTATGATTAAAAGAAACAAGAAGAACATTATTAGGAAGTCAAATCTATTCAAAGTATGTGTTCAAGATGATGTGCTAAAACTTGAAATTCATGCACCATTACAAATTCACCTGATCATCCCAACAAACCTATCACTTTGCTCATAATATCTATGATAACGATAGCTGCCTATGCATTTTTTTTCTTTTTTTTTTTTTTGTTGTTGTTGTGTGTGTGGGTGAACTTTTTTCCCTGGTTCTAGGTTTATAATGAGACGCTCAAAAAGCAGAAAAAATGGAAAAGGTTTAGGAAAACGAAAAATTAACATTAGGTATGCTAAGTTATAAACAGTAGCAAGCAGCATTTTCCATTGCCAATTAATGGATCATGTATACATAAACACGGTAATTGCCTTGAATATATACATTGCTACTTCTAGCAATTCATGCCCATAAAAAAGCTTGACACGTACGAAGCAACTTTTCATGAGGATTGTAGCCTTTAATCTCTCGACGTATGCAGAACAATGAGCAGTAGTCTTACACGCTTGCTCCATCCAAAGAAATAGATATTCATCTTCAACAAAATTTACCATGTGAATACGATATTAAAGCTGATGTGAACAACATTTTATATCCCATAAGATGTGTCAACATAAATAATTCAAAAGGTTCGGTTGGCTCCAGTTATAATCAGACATGCAATAAGTGCCTCAAGGCGCAAGTTTCAGCGTCTCCAGAAAGCAGTGATATCCTTAAAATTAACTTTTGTAAACAACTTTTACTTTTCAATATAGAAAATGATATACATATCGCAAGAGATGAGATACAAGTCCATATCGTTACATTATCCCTGGCACAAACCTTTTGTCAATTTGACAACTTATAAATTGACAAATTAATTCACAATTAACTTTTATATGTGATATTTCTATATCTACATCTAAACTTCTAACTTCAAAGGGCAAAAAATACAGGAGGAAAAAAGAAAAAAAAAACAAAACAAAATTTGGAACACATACCGCTGTCGCCGATCAAAAGCAACTTGATGAGGTAATCATAATCGGCTCGAGCTCTAGCGGGAGGAGCGGCCATATATAAATCTATAGAAAGTGAAGAAGATGAAGAAGAAGAAAAGAAAAAACCCTAGAAACTGGGCCGCCTCTGAAATAAACAGATAATGGAACAAAAAATATCAAAAATTAAAACAAAATAGTCATAAATACTATGAGAAGAAAACGAAATTACAAGAATATAACATTTTCGCTAGTGATATTGATGGATTGATAGATGATAGTTACCTGATCGGAGAAACGAGAGAGATGGCGAGAGAGAGAGAGAGAGAGGGATCTGATTAGTTTGGAGAGAGAAGAAAAAGGAGGGGAGAGTCTCTGCAACGTCAGCACCGGTCGGCCGTTAAATATCTTTTTTTTTTTTCTTGAATTATTATTATTGTATTTATTAAATTTAGTCTTTAGAAATTTGATAAAGTCAGATGGAGGTTGGAGGGTTGGAGGATATGAATACAGTTGGAATTGGACTTGACACATTTTTAACACTTCTACGCGTGAAACTTTATGTTACTCGGTATTTTACGAATTACTTCGTAGTGTATACTTTATTACAAAAAAAAAAAAAACTTTTTTTTAAGGTGCATGAATGAAAAAGGTTGTTATTTAAAGAAAGTAATAATACAATCGAATGGAAAATTAAATATTATTACAACAATATTAGCATACAACTTATAAAGTGCATTTTTCAAAGAAAGTTATATAATACACCTCCATCTAATTTTTTTAAACAATTTAAAAATCTTCACACTTATTAAAAATGATATTAATAATTTAGTCTATTTAATTAATCTTAAACAATAAAAGTTATGAAGTGAAAAAAAGAGTCATCGAATAAGTTGATAATTTAGAAAACTACATATCTCCATTATTTTAAGTGATGTGTGTAACAAATAAAATAAACGAGTAAGAAATAATAAAAAGCGCCAACTAAAATCAAATAAATGCAATACATCGTGATAAGTAGAGGATTCGTTAAAATAATTACAAAAAAATATGAATGGGATGTAGAAGTACTCGTACGACAAATAGATGTATGGTTACTCGTACGACATAGAAATGAGATTGTGAGAAAGAAGTGTCGTGACACCAAATAATACTAGAGTTTGAGCAGGTTACAATGTATGACACTGTCTTTTTTACTATGTTTGAGTATGTCTTTTTCATTACATATCCTCGTACGAATTTACACTTTTAACTAGTTTTTTTTATTATTTTAATTGTTACATTTTCTTTTTGTTATTAGTTTTATCAAAAAGAACAAAAAAAAAACCTCATTTATTTTCCACAACCTTTCAACCGTTCACTTGAATATATGTTTTTCAAAGCAATTAATAATCTTATTGTTTATTGTTAAGAACAACATAGAGTAAGAAAATAGAATACCAAATATGACATTTCACCATTAAACTATCATAACGAATCGGTGTGGTATATTCATATCATAATATATGAACAGTAAGAACTAACATTCTTATTGAGACTAGAACTCATAGGGAAGAAAAGTATCAATAACCTTTTATGCGTACATTCTTTTTTTCCCAAAGTGAATCAACCGTGGAATTCTTTTCTTTCAATTAATCTTTTTCGTTACAATGAACTCTAAAAAAAATTTAATTTTTTTTACCCGTTTTGTTTTATCGTAACACCCCAAATTGCAAATAATAGTGAGAAATACAGAGAGTATATATTTGTTTATCGGCCCAGCACGTCGGTGGAAGCAATCTTCATTCTAATTGGGCCGAAGGGGTAGTGATATTCGATTGGTCCAAGTCCAACTGAACAGCGTCATCACTTCCATGGTGTTTCAGTCTACTTTGTCACGAACAGTGTCCACGTCGTCTACTTGTGGACAGATGTAAAAGAGTCGAACCGAGCTCACTTGAGATTATTTCTTATTCAAACTGAATCGAGTTAAACATATTTTATTTAATGAACAAAATTTTATCTTCGAAATCGGCTCTCTTACGTAGTTAAGTGAGTCAAACATGAGCTAAATGCTATAAACGAATTGAGTTTAGTCGAGTTTTTGAATTTAAATTAAGTAGACAAGAACTTAAGTCAACAAAAACATTTGTTTGTGATCGGTTCATTTAACCATTTATTTAAACAAGTCAAACCGAACAAGTTTCAAATGAGTCGAGTCAAACTGAATAGGTGAACAACTCACTTTGTTTACAATTCTACTTGGGTTGCATGAGATCAAATTATGCAATTTAATTTGAGTTTATGAATATGTCTAAAACAAATCTCATGCTAAATTTCTTTTGATTGTCATTGTGAACATTTTTTAAGGACAAATACTCTTAGCAATATATTTAATTGAGAGGTTTCAATGAGAAAATTTTAAAATGACACAGTAGAACATGATTAATCTATGATATAATTAATTTATCAAATATCTAGAGATATCAACAATCAAATAAAAGTCTCTTGTAATTCTGAATTTATAGACAAACACAATTCCTGATAATCATAAAACTCAATCAGAATGAAAGAAAAATGATAAAGTAAAGAAATATCATATTATATATTTATGGGAATGGTCAAATATAAGGAAAAGTAAAGCTGCGAAGAAAACAAACGTTCTAACTTCCAACTTGCTAGACTGTTTGCCAAGATCAATTATTCTCTCAAGTTGAATTTGTACGCAACCTTTGATAAAGCTATCTTCATGTGGACTTGTGGTGCATGGAACAAATTATGTTGGAATTGTCGCAATTCCTAGAGGAATATTGATTTCTTAAATTTATTTATTATCGTGAACGTTTTACAATTACAAACACCGAATCCATATATAAATTTCAATTAGTTGATATACTACGTGTATAGTTGCAATTAAGGTTATATTACCTATTATAAAAATAGTACAATCACGTTCAACAAGACAAAAGTTAAAATTTCTATAGTGAAATTTAACCGTTATTGTATTTGACTAACAAAAATTGGGACATATTTTGAAATTGATGTTAAATTTTAACATTATAAGTGTGTTAGTCATCTGAGGGCAAAAAATGAAAAAATTAAATAGACGACACAATATACGGGGACCATAATGGGTGAAAATGAAAATGTGAACATTTTATGTTTAAAAATAAAAATAGCACTCAAAGCAACCTCTAACACGAGAAGTCAAATAATATTCCCGAATTTTTAGAATTTTATTTCTTTATATATATATATATATATATATATATGTTATTATTGTGTTTCTCTTAGATAAATTAGAAATAAATCTTAAAAAGATAGTATTAATATATGTTATATTTAGTTTATTCACTTTTTTTTGGACAGCAATAAACGAAATTATAAGTAATTGGAAATACTTACTGGTGGGTACGGGTACCCTACCAAAGGGAATATTGAGAAGACTAGTAGGGCATGAAGTCCGTCCATCAATTGGGAGCTAGGAGATTGGATTACTTGAACGCCATCTCTTCACCACCCACATTATATGTAACAATATATCTCCTCCACCTTTTTATGTTCTCCACTCATCTTCTAGTTTACTACTTTACTTTCCACATGAGAGGAGGCATCTGCATCTCAGTTATTGGTAAAATTATGCTGTCCTTACCACATTTTCACTCAATTGTACGTTATGGTCAAGTTTCTTACCATTTTAATCGATCGCATAATTACAAGCAGTAACAAGGAGAAACATAATACTACAATTAGATCAACGTCCATTACTACTTTGGAATGAAAAAAAATCGCATTACTCGTCTCGAAATTACATAATTGTAAGAATTACTCGTTCCATTCCCTTTGATCCAAATCCAACCTAAGAATTGAATTAGTAAACGGTGACTCCTTACGGGTCTGTAATTAACATCAACATTAATTAGTCATTACGCGGTACGTATTCATATCCATTATTACTACTCCTATTACAACAGTATAACCTTTCGACCTGTTGGCCAATGGGAGTTAAACGCGTATATCGTCGAGTACTGACAGCTGGGCCCACGTAATATTCGATACTAAAGAATCTTCTGATTCCATTAATATCGCATTCTTTTACTTTTAATTTGCCTTAAATTAGAAAATTAAAAGCAGAAAGATGAGAAGAAAAAGGAGCAGAGCGGGAACGCGAGCCTCGACCTTACTTTTCTCGTACGAAGCTTTCCTTTCATCTCTCTCTCTCTCTCTCTCTCTCTCTCTCTCTCTCTCTATATATATATATATATATATATATATATATATAT
>CM025782.1:31168015-31296512 GCA_014636745.2 Centella asiatica | reverse complement strand
TATATATATCCTGTCTCACCTTGCTCTAAATTTGTTCTCTGCTTCACTTTTGTTCTTTTCATAGAGATCGATAGATCTGAGAGTTTCTTCTTCCATCGACGTCCTTATTAAGCTCCGCTTCTGCACATTCAGGTTTGGTTTTAATTCTAGGGCTTTTGAGTGATTGTACTCGAATTTTTTACTATTTGTTGCACATTTTAATGCTTTTTGTTGCTTGATTTGCTACCTGTTTTCATAACTATGTCTTATCCGTACTATATATACAAACACGAATGTGTATGATTGTGCTTACTGTAAGTGATTTGGCTTCTGTGTATCGCTCCTTTTCGAGTTTAAAACTTGTTCGTCAGTATCATTAATGCTTTATGCTCTTAATTTAGCGAAAGCTCTGCTATCTGTTTCATATTCTCGTTAGTTAGCTAATTTATATTGTTATTACTATTCATAACGTACTATTGTGTATTTTCAATTACTTGATCATGCTTGGTTTGGCAGATCTGTCATATTTGTACTGTTTATGGTTTGAAAATTAATGAAACAGAAGTGAAGATTTCATTTATTCCTTTTACCTTATTATTATTGATTTGTCAGTTTCTTCTTCGGAACTTATTGTACTTTATGCTTATAGATTATTTTATACGAAAGAAGTTTGATGGCGCACAAATTACAAATAGTATTCTGAACCTAGGAGGCTAGGAGAAACAAGAGATTATAATTATATGAAGTTTTATTTTTCTGCCATAAAGTACACATCAGACTGCAGGGCTGGACTTTGATTTAAATATAATGCCATTTCTGTATCTTTAGAATATTTTTATAGGGATCTAATTCTGTATTATTGGTTATTTGAGTTTTCAGCTTTCGATTATGACTCCACCTATTGCAACCGAGACTAAAACTGCTGATTCACTCCAAGGTTCTGTAGGTTCACGCCCTCCTTTGAATGAAAGAATTCTTTCATCCATGACTAGGACATCAGTTGCAGCACATCCCTGGCATGATCTTGAGATAGGTATGTTAGTATGTAACTCGACTAAGCTATTATTGCCTGATCCAAGATTTTAATCTTTATTTTGATAATGTATTCATGTTATGACAATATGACATTGACATTCATTTCTTTATGAATCATTGCAGGACCTGGAGCCCCAGTCATTTTCAATGCTGTAAGATTCTGAATTATGACATTAATTTTTGAAAATTATATTTGTTTACTCATTATCAAACATTAACTAGATGATTTATCCTAAACTTTGTCTAACATCCTTTGATCATTCCATAGTTAAGCATTACCATCCCTTTTTGAACTATGTTCAGCCAATTATGTTTAACAAAATTGGATGATAAACTTACATTTTTTAACATGCTGACTCCTTTGCTACTCTAAATTTAGAATATCAACCAATTGACATAAATGTGAACAACATTTCGGTCTCCATGCTCTGCTCTGCAGTTAATGGAAATTAATTTTTTTATTAATCAGTTCTTGACTATTTGAGCATGCCTAAATATGACCCTGTGTTCATTAATTCTGGGGAATGTTTCTTTGAAGAATGATGCATCAAATGTAGACTTGAAGTTTCACTCGCTAAAGGTTTTCAAATAAACATGTTTGAATTCTGTAGGTGATTGAAATCAGTAAGGGCAGCAAAGTGAAATACGAGCTTGACAAAAAAACTGGGCTCATCAAGGTAAGGCAATAGGATACCAACTTGAACCATACTGTCTTCTTTTTCTTTGAAATCTAATGTACTCGCTGAAATTTGTATGTGCAGGTTGATCGTGTTCTTTACTCATCCGTTGTGTATCCACATAATTATGGTTTTGTCCCTCGCACTCTCTGCGAGGACAGTGACCCAATCGACGTGTTGGTGATCATGCAGGTAAGCCATTTGCAGTACCAAGAAACTTTTTATTGTTGACTAGTCATGTCTAGCAAAACACAAAAGTTCAAAAACTCAAAAACAGTGGATATGCTTAATTTCTGCACAATTGTTTATGCATTTCTTAGAGTTGATATCTGCCGAGGAACAACGGTCAATTTTAGTGTTACACACCGACTTTCTTCTGGTTGCATCCTAGTCATTAGACTCGTTACTTTCTTGAAGTTAGGTTTATATATTCAAGCATGTGTTAGCATTGGTGGGTGCGTTACTTATTAAGTTTTATCTTGGTCATTGTAGCTGTGGGTCCAATTATTATTAAATTTAGTAAAAAGAATACCATAATTGACCATCATACTGTTCGCGGCTTTGCGCTTTATTGATCTGACTGAGAACCTCGTGGCTGTGGTGACGGACCTTATACAATGTTCCCATCCATATAGTGTGCCCTCCAAGGCTTCTCATCTTATTAAAAGGATTCTTGATGGACGTAATCAATATGAATGGACAGTAAAGTTAATCAAACTACATTACTAGTAGGCTGTGTACAAACAGCGGTATTCCTAACCTTATTTGTCATGCTTCTACCATCCAAATTTTCCTGTTGTTTATGTGTGAGTGCGTTTGAATGTGTTAAACAAAATAGGAAGTTCCAACATAGCCAAACTTGTGGCTAATAATGCCACAATTATGATGTTTTGTTTAATATACTCAGGAACCTATTCTTCCTGGATGCTTTTTGAGAGCTAAAGCAATAGGCCTCATGCCCATGATCGACCAGGTAATAATACCCCGACAATAATCGTATTTTTCTTTTCACTCATCAAACAGTGTTTCAGTTTGTTCTGAATACAGGGAGAGAAAGATGATAAGATAATTGCAGTTTGTGCTGACGACCCCGAGTATCGAGACTACAATGACATTAAGGATCTTCCACCTCATCGTTTGGCCGAGATTCGCCGCTTCTTTGAAGATTGTATCCTTCAAAAGTTTGATAGTACATTTAATCTCGCAATTAACTCTTTATCAAATATACGGAGTACTTTTTTATGCGTTACATTGTCAGCAAACAACTGAAATATCATAAAATTCTTTTAACCAATAATCAGACAAGAAAAATGAGAACAAAGAAGTTAGAGTTAACGAGTTTCTCCCTGCTACAGATGCCTATGAAGCTGTTCGGCATTCCATGTAAGCAACAAAATTTCCCGTCTTTAATACTCTGCTTTTATTTCTTGCAATAATCAGAGGAGCATTCTTGGACAATGGGGTCGAAGGTTCACTTATTCTTCTTTTGCCAAGTCATTGTTGCGTCTTAACATGAATTGATGCTCTATAAATCATCTGAATTTTACCTTCTTACTCCTGATTTAATTTTCTACTTATCAATGTGTTCTTTATTTTTTCCAAAAAACGTTTAGGGAGCTCCATGCGGACTATATAGTGCAGGGTTTAAGGCGGTAGATCATCAGCAAGTACAAACGATGGGCCATGGAGAATGTTCATCACTTGAAGGGATGAAGCTATTTTTACCCGTATAAACTGGTTATTGTGGAAGCTAACTATACATTGTTAATGTCATTTTACTACTCCTAAGAATGCTAGTGGATGATGACGAAAAATTCTCCGAAGATCTTGAACATAATATTACGCAGTATATATAGATAATGAGCCAAGTTGATTGTCTTAAAATTTTCTATTCAATGGCTTATATTATTGCAATCTTTTGATTATGTCACAAAGAGGGAAATAATAAAAGAACAGCTGCACCTGTTTTTTCTGCCAATATATTTGTCAAATTCAAAGTTTCAGATATAATGTACTCCCATGGTTTTAAAATTAAATTTACATTTTGAACTTTTGAGTAGGATAACATATTGAATTTCGAAATTAATATAATTATTATGTCATCAATGTAATTATGCTGTGATTAAATTTTTTTGTAATGAATTATAATATATAATAGTTGTATCAACTAAATTGATAATAATCTAAAGTTTAATATATTGTTGTTTGATATAAAGAATCAAAATGTAATTTTAATTTGAAAACAGAGGTCGTAATATAATTAAAATTGCAATCTCCCATAAGGTTAAATTTGTAATTTACATATATCTTTTAGAATTTAGAATATTTTTGTTTTAAATCTTAATAACCTCATCAAGAAATTTGAATATAAGATTTTACATAGTTACACGAATCGATGTCGCCCTTAAGATACTAATATTTTTACTAGCCCCTGCCTACATTTATAGCAAATAAAATCTAATAACCTTGCGAGAATATCAGTCTATCACTCCCCCCGTTGCAAACAAATATTATATTTGAATTTTTTGATATTTTATTATAAATTAAAAAAATTTTAATTACAAATTTATAAATCTAGTCATAATTTAAAAATTAATAACAAATTTTATAAGAAAAATTTATTATTTATACATTTAATTTTTCATCAAAAATTACAAATAATTGTCAAAACTTTAAATATTATTTGTTTTGTGAAAAAGGAGTGTTACTTTACTTATTTTAAGACCTCTTATGTCATAAGATGAAGGGTGTATAAGAGCTACCTCCGTGTTTAGTACGGAGTATAAAATCGTAGGTATTGCCCGATTCTATTCTATTTCTCATAATACGAGAATAAATTCAACTGATCACCAGCTACATAGTTGATCGATTTGAAATATAGTTAAAAAAGGAAAATACGACTATGACTTGCTAAAAAAATGAATAACAAAAACACGATAGGTTCAAATAAAAAAATCTGTGATGACTTATTCAATGGGAGGGGCGCAATGAAAATCAGAACCATCTTACGATCAAATACCTACATTATCAATATAATTTAAACACAATCCAAAAATTCAGAATTATCTACCATGATTTACTTATGATGTGCTTGTTTTTGAGAATGTCCGCAACACTACAAATAAAACAAATTGCTTCGAGAGATCGAGGTAACTAATGAAGGCCAAGATAGGTCAAAAATTATGAAGCTCTGCAGGCTTCAGATACACTTAACTAGCTTTGGAAGAAGAATTAATTTGGTCACAACTACAAGTTGATTCCACTTGGAACCCTATATGAGAGGGAACCCCATTATCATAGCTTGAGAGATGCAAGTCTCAAAATTTCGTGCTTCAATATCTTAAATATTCTCAACAAAAGACAAAATATATATTCTAAACATGAAATATTGCTCAGATAATAGAATGTGAATTTAAAACCATAATGTCAGATACTCTCACAAAAACTTCAAATCCACCGAAGAGCTCTGCCTAGTAAAAGAAACCAAGAACTTTTCCACCAACATTTTTTCTTCTAGCCTCTTCATGATCCATAATGCCAGCAGATGTGGTTAGCACAATGTATCCAAACTGCAATCAGTTAACTTGTTACTATAAATCATAGCAAATTTTAATACTTTAGCTAATGAATTGGTAATATAATACACCTACTTCTAAGTATGTCAGTTCTCCAAGATTTTACTACAGAACATATATTAAGAATGCATAAGGACTTCACCTGTCTTGATGGAAGCAACCTTGCAGTCCAAGGTTCAATCTCCTTAACACCAACATCAAAACGTGGGCTAATGACACCACACTTGTTCAACCTTCCATTAAGTTCAACCACAATTTTTCCTGATCTATGATCATCAACATACTCAAACTCACCGATGTATCCTGGTCAAAAAACCACAAGTGCATCCATATGGGTAATTAAATGAGCAGAACAAAACAAGGACAAGAGCATTTATTTATGCCACATAACAAGAAAGACAGTAACTAACCATGCTTCTGCATGACTAGAAGAAACTTGATAATAACCTTTGAGGAAGGCCTTATCATAACCTGTCGCTTTCCACGCTTCTCTGCATTATACATGCTCTTAAGAGCATCATTCAAGACACTCACTCTCACCATCTTCCAAAGTTTGACTTCTACAACAATGACAACAGAAATTAACATAAACATCAACACTTTGTAAGCTAAATTTGTGGGGTGGATCTACTAAGCATCCCCACTATGCACCAAGCACATAACAATTCAAGTACATTTAGAAACAAGTTACATTCTGATCAAAAACCAGTAAAGCTTGTTAGATTAAGCAACTTTATTGATATTATACGACACATGATGAACTTTCTGGTCTGTTTGTTCGGGAAGGCCAGTTGATATCCTCCCCTTAACTTACTCGGGAGGCCAGTTGATATAATCTGTATATATTTATCAGAGTAAAGATGGACATGTCACGGGCAATTTGAAAAAGCATAGTATTACAGGGTGAGCATAACAAGCTGTTACAATGACAAAACTTAACAGTATCAAGCATTCCAATTTTAGCTTCAAATAAATATCAAGCAGCAGTTCAGCAATTTTTTAGAAGTCCGAATATGTTTCAGTGCGCTCATCTATGATATAATTGAATACCCGGTAACAGTCACATCTATAATTCATCTATTTTCTTTGATTATGCTACGATGTAGGAGATACTCGGCTTTCCTAAGTAACTACTAGTTTAGCAATTTATGTGATTGTACAAAAAATTTACACAGGGCCTTGTAAAATAGAGGCCTGAGAATCTCAAATTCGGGGTTTTAGCGGTGCTCTCACTCCTGTACAGAGAATTTGGCATGCCTCAACACACAAAGCGAGACAAAAACATATCAATCTCTTCAAATCAAACAAGAAAGCATATAATTTCTCCTAATATAACAGTAGTTTCGCTCCCTTCTATAAAATGGCACACGGATATATTTAAACATTTGAGAACACTGCGCCACCTTAGCTTACAATTATAATGAAAGATATTCATCAGAGCTGTAAGCTCCACCGATTATAGATGCAAAGAGTATGAGGTAGCCAAACTAAAAACAGTACAAGATCAACAGAGCGTATGAACAAACAAATGCATAAGTACATGTCTATGTATAATGTATAATCAATCCAGAAAACTCTCGCCCTCTCTCAAGAAATGTACCTGAAAGTTACTTTTAACCAACAATGGCTGCCGCTTCTTCTTCCGCGGAGTAAAAAAGAGGAGACACTGCTAGGGTTTCGTTTCAACTTTGAAGTAGTAGTATTATTATTCGTGTACGGAGTATAAGATTTATATAAAGATGAGGAATCTTTTGGGCCAGTACTTCTTGTGAGTTGCCAGCCCAGCCCAAATCTTTTTTTCTAAATTTTTAATCTTTTTTTTAACAAATCACTTTATGTACAGGCAGTAATCAAATTGTGAACAAAATAAACATAAAATAAAGAAAACCATGATTTATTATAAATTTTCTACAACTTCAATTGGGGCTCGATCGGAGATGGGTGGGCTGTGAATGGACAAATAGTATATTGATTTATAAATTTATATTATTTCTAGTGCTAGGAAAATACAACAAATATATTAGAGCAGGATGGAGTTCGGATGAGGGTGATTGGGATTAGGAGATTTGAGGGGTAGGAAATTGGATAATATTTATAGGTAAATATAAGAATAATATATATTTTTATAAATTCATTGCATAAACAAATTTTAAGTGACGTATATAATCCATTGGACGTGTGTATATTTTTATTCGTGGTTCATAAATTTGATAGGAAAAATGAGTTTTTAGTCATTATACTACATGCCTAGCTTCAATTTGATTACCGAACTCATATATATATATATATATATATATATATATATATATATATATATATATATATATATATATATATATATTCAATCCACTTGCGTTATCAATCAAATGTTTTTCGTCAAATCCGTTAAAATTATTAACGACACTTAAGAGATATGACTGTCACTTGATTCGAACAATCCTATGTGACTTGGTAATTGAAGAGTGACGTGAGAAGTATATCATGTAATCGTACATTGCACAATGATTAAATTTGGGGATTTATGGAGCCCTCTATTTCACCATTGAGAAATTAGGGTTAGGAAGGAGAAAAAAAATCTGCATAACACAAAAACTAATCGAACATGGAAGAATTTGTGCAAATTCAAATAAATGAAATGAATTCGAAAGTTGGAGTATTTGTCGATGAGATTTTGTCGACAAGGGAGGTCAACCCATATGGGTCGGCCAACTCATGTGAAAAATGGAAATCTGGTATGAAGAATTCAGGTAGATGGTTTCGTGGTTGTGAGGTAATAGGTTACAATTAGTGATTTTATATTTGTAATTCGTTTAATATTTGAAGGAATAAGGTTTTCATTTTTCTTTTGCTTAATGTCTATTGTCAAGACAAAAAATTATTTTGTGAATCTCTCAAATGATGTGACCTCCTTTTTACCAAGGGATCCAAGTATGTGATTGAAAAATTATGGCATCAGTTGAATATTAGTTGAGCTATGCTGGAAAAAAAATGAAGATAGAGAGCTACAATGGTGATGAAGGAAGATTTTGAGGTCATTAAGTTGAAGAAAGCGACAGTGGGAATTGGGGCAAGAGAACTTCAGAATTTGGAAGAAAAAACTTCTCCTTATCAAAGTCAGCAGGTCCCATTACATGTAAGTAACAACTTAAACTCATGTCATCCATGCTTGCCAAGACTTAAATTCATGTCATCCATGATTGCCAAGTTAGAAAATGTTACTAATAATTTTAACAGATATAACGAAAATATCCGATTCATAACGTATATTTGGTATAATCATTTGATTGGAAAAAAAAAAAAAAAAAAAAAGAGTTCAGTAACCAACTTAAAAACAAGCATTTAATACATTGACTAAAAACTCATTTTTCCTAAATTTGATAGTAGACTCGATATTAAGCCAATTTTAATTTTTGACTGAAACGCTTCATAATGCACATCAGGACTCTATAAATATATATGAAATATAATAGAGAAATTGCAGGTCAGTGATGTAAAATCAAATTTATTAAATCACAGTAACAAATTTAAAAACTCTTGCATTCAAGTGACATTTTTGAATTTCAAATTTATTAGTTTTACTTTATTACGCTTCTTAATTTTCCTTAATCTTTCTAAATTCAAATTCAAATTTTGTTGATAAGATAGTTGTTTTCTAAATTCAAAATAGTGTTCCTTCCTACCCATAATTTGATATTATTATCGTTGTATATTATTATCTATCCATACATATTACCATTTCATATTATTATCATGGGTATGGTTCCTCAGAGCCGAGGGTTAAGAATGTAATATGGGCCCTCTGACTTTGATTATATATTTGTATTTATCTCTCCATACATATTATGTTTGTGTATGTTGCATCCAATATTATCATAATCGGACTAGACATCAAATCGATGAATTTATTGGTTCACGGTTCAACTGGATTATTATTTTATTAAAAAAATATTATATAAATCATATATTATTATAAATTCATCAAATATAAGTTTTAAATTTTTAATAATCAAAATAATTTCATTAAATATTCTAAAAATTCATTAAATCGGTTCACAAAAAGACAAAAGACACATTTTTAAGGAACAAAAAAACAAAATCCACTTACAAAAAATAAAGGAAAAAAAATTAAAAAACCCTGTTCGACCGGTTTTTTTCCGATTTTTTTTTATTGAACCGACCGGACCCATAACCGGTTCGCGGTTAAACCGGCCGATCCAATCCGATTTTAATAACATTGGTTGTATCGCAAAATATTGCAAGTTACAAAATCATTGTTCTTTTCTTATTCATGTTTCTTTCATTCTGAATGTTAAAGAATCACTATTATTTAAATTATGTCTCTCCCTTGTCATTCTATATCTTAAATTTTCAAAGTCAAAAGTATGATTTTTTTTTTCCTTTTCACCATGATTTGATATCATTGTATTCTTATATTTTTTTGAACGTATTTCTATTTTACCATATTCAAATATTCACAAATAAAATATTGTTTGTAGTTTATGATTATAGACTAAAGTGTCCACAAATTATTAATAATATATTAGTAATGTTGTTTTAAATTTATAATGATAAATGAAATATTCAGACACATTATTAAGTAACTTAGAAAAGAACAAACTATATTTAGTAATACTATTTCACTAGTTAGATTTTTTAACATAATATATAGATAAAATATAAATTTGTATAAAAATATAAAACGAAGTACAGACACAAATAAAATATCAGTTGTGATTAAAAGTTAAAATTTGCACAATTTATTAAAAATTTATTAGTGGCATCCGTTTTGAATTTAGAATGATAAATAAAATATTCAAACATATAATTAAGTAATTTAGAAAAAATTAATGAATTATATAATATCATCAATTAGATATTTAAACACATTATTTAGATATAATATAAATTAATATAGAAATATAAAAAAGAATAGACGGGCAAAAATAAAATATCAATTGTGATTACAAATTAAGATATGCACAAATTATTATTTTTAACTTTATAAAGATAAATAAAAAAATCAGATGTATTATTAAGTAATTTATAAAAACATTAAATATATTTAGTAATACTATTTCACAATATTGATTACTATTATTTGTAGATTCAGAAAGATAAATGAAATAATCATACATATTATTGATTAATTTAAAAATAAACAAGCTATATTTTGTAATATTATTTCACTAATTATAAATTTAAATTATATATACTTCGGTTGACCAACCTCAAAGTCCTATAGGATTTATAATTCGAAAGTAGGAGTGACCACAATGCGGTGCGATACGGATATAAACACCCACCGCATTTGTATCCACAAATTGTGGACACTAAATTTAAAAACCACAACAATGTGGTTTTGTGTGTATGAGGTGTGGATGAGGTTACAAAATTATACTTAAAAAATATATATTTTTAAAATTATTAGTCAAATTCAATTAGTTATTTGAAAAATTAAGAGTATTGATAAGAGAGTGACAATCATAACCCCCTTGTTGATTTTACATCACAAACAAAAACTCGGTGGATATAATTATTTTAATAGACGCAGTCTTATCATTTAAAATTAAAAAATCATAACTCAAAATTAATTATTAATGAACTAAATGGATACTAAGTTTGGTCAATAACTTCTCATAAACTTTGTTTAACATAAAATATCAAAATAAGAGTGTATCCTTAATATTTTATGTAATTAGTAAAAACTAATAAATATAACAAATAACAATCTTGTATTAAAAATAATACAAACCCAAGTATCAAGTCTCCCTTCCAAACATGTAATTGTCCATTCCAAACATGTAATTGAGATAATCAACATATTGTTATTTTTTTAAATATATATAAGTTTGTATTACAAATAATTAAATACTAAATATTTATGAATATATATATACAATGTGGTGCAGACACTAAGTATATCTGTAACTGTATCCACATTAGTGCGGATATTAAAAATAAAAATCGCACCGCGTATTCATACTACATCCACGTGCAAATATTACAGAGAATGTGCAAATGGGGTGCCATTTGCGGATTTTTGCTCAACACTATTGTAAAGGTTGTTGTAAATCTTAGAATTCTTATAAAAGTATAATTTAGTAATTTTAATTTGCTTTGAATTAGGATATGATTTGTACTTTACATTATCTCAATTTAATAGAGGATTACGAGGAATGTTAATGTAAATCTCACAAAGTTTATCCAATTTAAAATTTAGAAAGTTTACATTTAACCTAATTTTGAATTAGGATAACATGCATTACTTATGTAAATTTTATTAGAGGCATTTTAGGGAACAACAAAATAAATAAAAATGGAATGTAACGATATAAAAACATGATCTTGCGTTACAGTTTTGGATAGTAAAAATGATTGGCCTGCAATTATTTTTCCATATAAAAGTAAAGAGGACTTGGATTAAGAACAAATTTGGTAAAGGACATTAATATGTCAGTAACGCATAGAAATAGAATAACACCGTTGGGCCAATCAGCTGGAAAGGCTGATTTATCCATCCACATGTATTTGAGCCCGATCATACAGAGCCCAAACTCGGTCGTCTATATAGTCATAAGCCCATGTATCTACCGTCTATATTCACAAGGCAATCCTAATCAACGGATGGGATATTGCCAACTCACGCATCCGCATCAAACACCTACCAACCAATGGAATTTAACTATTTTCCTTATATAAAGACTTTCTTTTCTCAGTCGTAACAACATTAATAGATCTCTTGCTCTCTGTTTCTTCGGAAAATCCATTTCTCATCTCCCTGTTTTTCAATCTCAATATAGTTAAACCCTAATAATGGCACCGAAGGCAGAGAAGAAGCCGGCGGAGAAGAAACCGGCGGAGAAAAAGCCGATGAAGGCCGAGAAGAAGATCCCTAAGGAAAGCGGATCCACCGCCACAGAAAAGAAGAAGAAGAAAATAAAGAAGAGCACCGAGACGTACAAGATCTATCTATTCAAAGTGTTGAAACAAGTTCATCCCGATATCGGAATATCGAGCAAGGCCATGGGAATCATGAACAGCTTCATCAACGATATTTTCGAGAAATTGGCGCAGGAATCGTCTCGGCTCGCTCGCTACAACAAGAAGCCGACGATTACGTCTCGCGAGATCCAGACCGCCGTGAGGCTTGTATTGCCCGGAGAGTTGGCTAAGCATGCCGTATCGGAAGGTACAAAGGCCGTGACGAAGTTCACCAGTTCTTAGATTCAGATTGATTGGTGGTGTTTGGAGTGGATGGAAATAAGGGATGCTCTTTTTCTTCAAAATATTTAGTTAATATTTGTCATTATTATTTCCACAGCTATGACGATCCATATGAGATTTGAAGCTGAATGATTTTAATCTTTGTTGATTCCATCGGTGTGTAATCCCTACTATTTTAGTGCAATATATACGTTTGACATATTTAGTGGGTGTTTAGAGGTAGTTTGTGTAAAGTTCTAAAAGCTTTCTCCGAATTGTCTCTTTCGTTCCACTATTGCTCCAAATTCTGGAATCGTTTTTTGCTATTGACGCAGAAAAATCTACGTTTGAGGAAAATAAAAGTTTGATATAAATAGTTTGTTATTCCTCCCAATTCTAAAATTGAAGTGCACGTTTAACTTATGGAAGTGAATTCAGTTCACTGGAGTATATTTGTAGAATTCATAAATTAGTTACGATTGTCTCTATGTTATAAACATCGAAAAATATTGCATTAATTTGAAAAGTAATATGGAGTGCTACATGTATATAAACTCTAAATTCAAAGGTAGGGTGAATATGATATGGGACTAATGAGATGGGTATCTCGGTACCAAAAGCATGTTATATTGTCTACTCCAATCACCAAGGAATGAAGGAGGTAAGTTGACCCCGGAATTGATAATTTCTACAACGCATGGTAATTCTCATATGCATATATGATAACTCCTCAAGGTAACCAAGCAAATTAATTAAAATAAACAGTAAAAATAAAATGCATAGGCCTCGTTAATGAAACATATATATATATATATAGTTCACAAACCACCATATGCCCTCCACGGACAAAAATCAATGAAGAAAAATTAAGCAGTCGGGGCACTTATTATTGTAGTTGAAACAGATTTGCTTCTAAACTTTCTGTTGTTCCTCTCACATTTCAAAGGAAATTAAAGAAAAAGGACCATGACATTTCATAACAGAAACATGCTGATGTAAATCTCCACATGACTCCTGAGACTGGGCAAGATAACATTGACCCCGTGTCCATCTTCAGCAGTTAAAGTTCCGTTCACCTGACCGAAGTTTCAAACTAAAGCCTATCATTCAAAATGAAAAGAATTAGCAAATAACTAATTTGAATGTGGATATAACGTAATCGATGCGACACCATAAAAACTAAACATAGAGCAACTGCCCCAACTTCAATTTAACAAGAGGATTCAGAACTGGATCCAACCCCTTGAGATGAAATATGTCCACAATGCACCATAATTCACTTGCATCACAATACTGTGTACATAATACACTTTAATTACACTTATATAAACTACTTTATATTCCTCGGAAACATTTAGAGATATACTATAAATAATAACAAACATTCGTCACATTCTTTACGCTTGGGATATTTGGGGGAGAAGGGAAGGGAAATCTACTTTAAGAGACGTCTCTCATTCCCCGAATTGACTCTCAAAACAAATTCTGAACTGAGCCCAAAAAATGATTGTACACGTCTAACCAAAACAATGCAGGCATCACTTATATTGTGGAAATTGTTTCCACATCAGCTTGTCACTATTACCATTTCTGATATGAAAGGTCACAAAGAGGAAAACAGATAATTATGCATAGTAAATAAGGAAGTACTATAACAATTTGATGAATATAGTTCAGATAGTACTTATAGGACTGGTTATTGTCAGCCATTCAGACCTTTTCGATTGCTAGCTTGACATATATGATGTGAATTGCAAAAACTCAAGCAAGGACCAGGTCAATCAAATTGGTGTACCTAATAAGACCTTCCTGTTTCCATTTGAGGATCTCAAACAAAATGTTCTTTGCCTAAGATGCACATGAGAAGATATAATATATACCCGTATATATACATATTTTCTGCCACTAGAACATTCAATCACAACTCTTTGGTTCATTAACAGGATAAGACCGTATACCAATCACAAACACCAGGTAGTAAATATATTAATTATGCTTATGTGACCTCAAGGAGAAGTCTTGAACAATGACTTATGCTTGAAAAGGCACATATAACCGGCTCCATACCACTTGAACTAACATTAAGCGGTACATCTATATATAACATGAGATAATATCCTGTTCTCAACAGCAGTAATGCGACAAACAATTCGGAATCATTCAGAAAATCCATATTATGTTTATGAATATTAGATAGGTAGGAAAGCAATTAACGTATGTGCATAAAGAAAAGTGCAACCCCCCCCCAGCCGCCCCCCCCCAAAGAAAAAAAAAAAAAAACTAAAATATATCACAATTCATATCATCATTACTATCACATCTGTATCTACAAAATATTTTTCACATATTAGAATTGCTTTCGCATAGTATTACACCTGATTACCTTCTCAACTCTGCTACTCAGCATGCAAACAGGTATATTCTTCTAATTTCTTAAGGCTTAACCATGTTGTTATGTTGCACAAACAACATATGTCAGTTCTATCAAGCTATTCTGATTTCTGAACATCAGGTTGCAGAAATAAATAAAACTCACTCAATGCAAAGTTATGCATTTCACCAAGGCCATATAAAACCAAACCAAGTAATTAAATTTCCAATACATATTACTAAGGTAAAATCAGATCAGATCAATATTAACAAAGGAAAGCGATATCTGCAATTTCTCAATCGAACAAAAGAAGCAAGAAAAAGGTTGTTTCTTTATATAAACCTTTGAGACCCAGCATTTATATTCCGGTGAAGGATCCGACTAGAGCTTGAGTCACCCGTGTCAATCAGTTCCCTCAAACCTCCCAAATTAGCCACTTTTTCCTCCTTCTGATCATCCTTTTCTTCATTATTTTCCTCTTCCTTTGCAGTGGCAACCGGCTTCACAGTCAGTCTCTCAAAGTAATTCCCATAAATGTATTCTGGGGTATACCCGTTTTCCTCATCAAACAACATTATATGACCATGCCACTCCCAAACTCTGTAATCCGACCCAGGTTCTTCATGAAACCCAACACAAATATGGTGTTCCCCGATCGTAACCGCCTGACCGGAATTGGGTTTTAAGGATTCCGTCTTATTGCTAAGGATGGTCTTGATAATATCCTTTTCGAGCTTAGATTCTTCTTTGGCGAGTTGGGTTTTGTTATCATCGGACTCGTCTTCGTCATTATCTGAAATATTGAGAGAATCGAGGAGGAGGTCTTCTAGGGTTTGGTTGAGAAAGGGCGAGGAATGGAAGGGGTTCGGTGGTCGAACTTGGAGTCTGCCCATCAGGGTTTGAAGGAGAAGGTTGTCAAAGTTTGGGGTATTGTTGAAAGAACTCATCGTAGGATTGAATTGAGAAGCTGAAGATTTCTAGTTTAAGGCAGATTTTTTTAGGGTTTTAGGGAGGGAGAAATGGGCAGGATAGACTGTGAAGGGTTTATGCTTTTATTGCTGCCGGAGTGCGACTGTGGGAGACTGGGAGAAGATAAAATCAAATGCGTTGCGGATAAAAAGGAGGACAAGAGAACTAACTAGATGAAAATTTTTCTTTGTTCTTTTTATTTCTAAAATTTCGCTTATAAAAAAAATAAAAGTTCTTACACCGTGTTTTATTATTTCTTTTCGTGTGAAGAAAATGGATTGATTTCTACAGAAAATTCATCCTTACTTAAATTTATGTTTAATAAAATGATAAAGTGATAATATAAATTTTTTAAAAACATTTCTCGTCACAAATTAAAATATGCAATTTTAACACAGCTTTTAGAGCACTGAAAAAAATATAAATATTCATAATATTTTGCATAAACTTATAATAATTTCTATAACTATGTAATTAAGAAAACATTTTACAATAAATAATACGTTCAACCTTTATGATTTTAAAATTATGATAGACATCACAAAAAATTAAAATGATCTATCATATTCTATTTATTGAAAACAATTAATTGAATTTTGTCTAAAAATAACAAGCATGATAAGAAAATAAGTGGTTTTGGCACCAGTTTCTCATGTAAATTCTTTCGTGCACCATTTCTTCTTGACTAGACATGTTATTGGCATAATATAAGGAGAAAAAAAATGGTGATGTATAATGTCTGATAGAAAAAATATTGAATTAAGAATTTTGTATCACTTTCTATGATATTTATCGGAAGTCATGATATTGATATAATTTTGTCTCTCGTGAAGCATCTAATAGACATTAATCATATCTAGACTTCTTAATACTTTCTCGTTTTTATTTCAACTATGAAGCGTAGACATATGTAAAATTTATTACAATTACAAATTCTGCTCACCAAATATATATATATTATATATATTTGTCTTTTTTGGGGGTGGGGGAGCGTGGGGGGTTTACTTCTGCTCACAATAGTCAAGGATAATGAATTCCCGCTCCACCCTCACACCCACTAAAAGAATATATACAAACATGACATCTAATTCAATTATGTGAATTGTTTAAAAGTATACTTCGATTAAAGTTTGAACATCTCATGGTCATGGGGCGTAGCAGAACTTATACGTGGGTAGTGGGCCGTATAACCCTGTGTTGACAGGTTAGTTTAGGAGGCTGAACGTTTACAATCTAACCAAATTGCAAGTTGGGCCGGATAATAATAATCGTTCTAAAATTAGAGATAATAAATTTCGTTTTAAAATTAGAGATATATTCAATAATAAAATTTGTTTTAAAATTAAAAATACATTCAATACTTGGCCTTAGATTATCAACCTTAACTTTATAATATGAACCCCTTTACTTTGACGTGGAGTACCAAGATAACTCAGTCAATTTTATAACTTCTTATTTATGTTAAATATTTTCTAAAATAATTTAATGACTTTTTAGTTATTTAATAGTTGCGAAATTTTCCAACAATGATTAAATTGTAAATATTTAAATATATTTAAAAATATTTATACACGCTGTATGTGCATTTCTTAGTTAATTATATTTATTCTTAAAATTCAAATATGGAACAATAAACACGTCCAGGTATTCCGTATATATGAATGCTATAATAAACGTGTATTATCACATGGGGTTCTCAAACAAATGCGAATTAAACGAAAACAACTTTAAATTCCGATGTCCCGTATATTTTATTTTTGAGGTGGCAGTGGTAATCATAGACTAAAATCCAAAATACAAAAGGGCAAAAAGGAGAGGCTAGCGTTGGTTTGACGCAGAAAAGAAGAATCTTTGATTGGGCCAGGCCTCCTCGTTTCAACATTTAATCTTAAAATAGTGATGTTTATATACAAATTCTATATAATAAATAACATGATATTATTAAAATAAATATAATACTGGTTGTGCTTTCAACTATTACATGTATCTTCTCTATTAATCAAAACTTTGGCCATTAGAATAACCGCATTGGGATTATGGTGTTTTTGTGTAATCATTAAATAAAAAAAAAGAAGAAAAAGATGATGTAATGAAAAGAAAAAGAAAATTGTTATAGTCATGTTCTCTATTATCATCAACCTTCGCAAATTCCAGTATTTATGGAAAACTTTCAATAATATATGTTTTATATCAAATTCAAGATAATTAATTACCTATTTTTTACCATTAAATTTTCTATTTTTTGCATTAAAAAATTGCAAACTCACAATATATATACAATAAATAGTATATATAAAAACCATCTTATTTTCTATTATTACTCCTATTAATTCCAATAAATAGTAAATTGATAATAAATAAAAATAAAAATAGTTTGAGTGGATTAAATTTACTTTTAGATTTTTTTGGTAATAGTATGCAAGTTTTATACATATATTTGAGATAGGAGCTTGATTTCAAAAGAGTATTTATTAGAAGAGGTTGGTAGTAAAAATTCATAAATCTATTGCTATTATTTTATAAGTACTTTTTTACATAGTCCGTAAACTTTAAGAAAGTGTAATAGGAAGCTTTTGAAGCTTAAAAGTAGAAGGCATTTTGTTAGCTTATTAATTTTAAGTATAAAATGGACTACTAGCCATGTACAAGATACAGAATTAAAAAAAGAAGAAGACGATATCGGAACTATTATCCTTCACGGCGCTTCTGATTCTGGCGAGAAAAAACGTGGCGTCACGCCAAAAGAGTCGTAAGTCACTCATACGGTACACAGTAGTAATACGCAACGACGATTCTCCCCCACAGATAACAGCCAAATCCAATATAGTATATATATAGCCATATAATAAAATCAGTTTTTATTTTTTTTCATTTGGCAATATATAGAGCCCTCGTTATTTTTCGGAGGGTTTTCTCTTCTTCCTCAAATCTCTGTTACACCTCAAGCTAAACCCATCCCCCAAAATGGTGAGTTCATTCGCTTGGTTTATTCTTCATTCTTTGTTCTAGGCTTTTATGCTTTAGATTCTGTTCCAAGTTTCTGTTAATTTTCATTAAAAAGAAAAAAAAAAACAATTCATCTGTGTTTGTATGTGATGGATCCAACAATATGACTTATTTATGGCTAAGTTTGTGCGATTTGCTGTTTTTTATGTGGCCAGTTCTTTATTTATATTTATATTTTTATTCTGACGTCCTGCTCGCTGATCCGATTACTTCCGTAGATTTATTTCCTTGGCTTCCTTCAATTTTAGCTTATAATTTCTTAAGTTTAGTTAATTTTGGTGAAGTTGTTACGGTCGTCCGTGAACTGGACGTGGGAGCTATTGGCTTGTTGAGCTTAATCATTTCCGCCTTTTTTAATTGTACTGTATGCGACGATTATGAAATTTTTTTTTTATTTAAAATTTTTACTTTTTCGTTGATTTTGCTTTTGTTTTGGTTTCCGCTACTACTGTTATTGCCCATCTTTTGTGGTATAGAGGGGAGGAGGAAGACTTTATAAAGAACAATTTAAGTCTGTTTGCTATTCTCTTGTCTGGACTCTGGTGTGTATTTGATAAAGGTTATTGATACGTGAGTTGTATATTTATATTCTGAGCAAACTGCAAGTATAAGTACTAGTTGAAGTAGAGATCAATTTTGTTTGTTGCAGGTATGGGTTTGAAGAAAAGTATTTGGCACCTTTCTTATGTGATTTCATATGAATCAAAATGGAGAATTGTATGATTTACATCATCAATACATGGCTATTGCTAATTATGGCCTAAACTAGTTTTACCATAGAAAGCATATGCATATGTTTTGGTTTTGAGCATGTTTCGTAATCTGTTTTAACATATGTATAATGATGCCTCACGCTTTGGGGAGAGAATCTCTGCCTAGAAGTACGAAAAAAATCATCCTTTATCGCTTATAGTTAATTGATACTTGGGAAATATTGAAAATTCGTTTGCTCACATTTTATTTGCTTCAGGAGTAAAATGTGTATGATGCATATCTTAGCTCGTGTTTTGATGATGGAGCTCATCTTGGTCTATCTAGTTCTAGTAGGCTATGTATTTGTTTAAATCAACATTCTGTCCCATTGCAATTTTTTTTTTGTTTCAATTAAAGAGGTTTATATGAAAGCAAAACATGTACAATGGTGCCTTGCATAATTATTCTATACTGTCAAAACAATTGATCAATGAGTTCATGGTGGTTGGCATTAACAGGCCAACGCAGCATCTGGGATGGCTGTGCATGATGACTGCAAACTAAGGTTTCTGGAATTGAAGGCAAAAAGAACCTATCGCTTTGTTGTTTTTAAGATTGAGGAGAAGCAAAAGCAAGTTGTTGTCGAAAAGGTTGGTGAGCCAACCGAAAGTTATGATGAATTTGCTGCTAGCCTTCCGGCTGACGAGTGTCGCTACGCTGTCTATGATTTTGATTTTGTGACTGCAGAGAACTGTCAGAAAAGCAAGATCATCTTTATTGCTTGGTAAACATTGACTTAACATATAACCTCCCTGTGATTTTCTTTGCAGTTATGTTATAATTATATTATCTGTTTTGTTATGTAAGGTCTCCTGATACGGCTCGTGTTAGAAACAAGATGATTTATGCTAGCTCGAAGGACAGGTTCAAGAGGGAGCTTGATGGAATTCAGGTGGAGTTGCAAGCAACTGATCCAACTGAGATGGATATTGGGGTTATTAGAAGCCGGGCCAACTAAAGTTATATACGCCCGAAGAGAGTTCCTCACTGCAATCTTCATTACTAATGAAATGTTTATAGCTATGGGATGGGGTACTTGGCTTAGATATGATAATCGGTTGCCAAAAATTACCATAGAAGTATTCTATTTATTTTGAATAACATTTGTGTTCTCCTGGTATTCGTTGTTCTTGGAACCTATTTTGCACTGTTTCAGTTATATGGTCCTATATATACAAGGTAATGTGTAACAATGGGGTGAGGGATATAATAACACACTTTTCGTCAAAACTTTGTGGTAATCTTTTAACTCCTGAGCTTCGAATATGGCTGCGTTTTTTGCACTCGTGGTCGTTTGCGTACACTGTTTTTCTTTCTTTCACCATATGGGTTTGTTGGAATGTATGTTCAAAATATAATAATAATAATAATAATTTGATAAATATTAATTATATTTTATTAATTAATATTATACGTGGACAAAACGCGGACCAATGTAAAATCCTAATCGTATCTTTCCCTATAATTATTTTTCTTATAGTTATTGTTTATGCCTCTTAAATCTAACGATGTTGAAGTACGATCAAAAACAATAATTAAAAATTCTCGTTGATTGAGTTTGAACCACGTTTGACTGCTTTGAATCTGTTATTGGCTGAAACGGGTCAAAGAAGTTGGCAAACTGGGTCAGATTTCTTTGATTTTGGTTCGATTGGAAACTCAGAGTGCTATCATTGGAATCAATTCTGAATTCGATTATCATCTCGTTGTTCGCGAACTCAGGCCAATTATCACTTGTGGAATGGTTGGTCTATGTACTGAGATTGAAGTTTGTACCAGTGAGAACTAATTGACCGATTGGTGATTGGATCCTTATTAGTTTGGACCAAATCAATCTGAACAATTCCAAATAGCAGCACATAGATGTTATCCGCCGCATTCGCAAGGAGCTTTATGCTCTTTGTAAAAACAATTTGATCTCAAAATTGCTCTGATGCTAACAGAAGCAGGAATGGTAGAAGCAACTCCACAACCATAGAAAGTCTCGTACACGAGAACTGCACGTTTATTGGTTTTGCAATTCGAGTTTCAATCGAATTCTAGTGGATGTACGAGTTGTTTAAGCAACAGGTTGCAGCTGTAATTGGGAATGAGTCCCAGGTGATGTCCAGGTGATGTCAACATGGCTTTATTGTTCGAGTTAATTAGATTTTAGATTTGATCAGATCAGATTGTTAAACATTAGATGGTAGTTGGAGTTAATTATACATAGAAAATTTGTTCCGTTTAATTAAACTCTAAAGTAGTGTTCATGTTAATTAAACTTGAAATTCTGTTTGAATTAATTAATTTAAATATGTTTGAATTAATTAATTTAAATATGTTTGAATTAATTAAATTCAATATTTGTTCGGGTTAATTAAACATGAATATTATGGGTCTTAGTTTGTTATTTGTAAAAATAAAACACAATTCAAATTGAGTATGTGAATGTGTTTTAATCGTTTTATACTAATTTTGCGAGGAACACACGGACGAAATTATTAGAGTCAAATAAACTTCAATCGAATTGAAACTTCTAGAAGACGATAGACTTGACAATCAGTTTTGAGATGAATATCAAGTATTTATTGAAGAATGTGCTCTCTCACGAGATAAGTTTCTATCTTTGAATTTTAGTTTTAAATTCAATTTTTGTGCAAATTACTGTGTGTTATAATTTCTATTTGATGCAATAACTTGTTGAGTTATTTAATTTATGACACTTGTGTATATTGTTGTGTCGGATAATAAAGTTAGGATTGATTATACAAACTGAAATAAATATTAGAACACAACTAGAAATTACTTTTAAATTGTTAGTAAATTAAAAGTAACTACTAACATGATTAATTATCACAAGTTATTTCTAAGTTTAAGAAAATCAAATCCTATGAGTGAACCTATGCAGTTGTAAATTAAGATAATATTTTGAGAAAGAGAAAAATACTACAACTGTAACGTATTTGCTCACTATATATGAAATAATCTGATAATTGTAAACTACCTTACTGTGATATAATCTAATACAACATTTGAATAAATATTGATGTTTTAATTATAAGACTGAGTCTATCAATTTGAGTTAGTAATTGATAATGCAAAGACCAGATCTCTATAATGGTGATTAGATGGAGGAGTTATTTGTCATGAATGCACAAATAGAAAATTGCGATTGTAAAAGATATTAAATTGTACTTATGTTAACTAAGATTGCAATTAGTTTATTATGTGATAGAAGCACTTAAATATTTTTTGTTAGAAGTAGAGTGATTTTAGTAGTTAACTCATATGTAGGTTTATGCTTAAATTGTTAATGACATGTGTAGATTGAGTTTAGTTTATGTGATTGATTGAGTCAATTTAATTCTAGTTAATCCTAAAATATGATAATAAAGTTTGGGACACATGATTATAGAATTTATTGACTATTACTAAAACTCATAATTTGTCATTATTTGAACCTATAAAATATGACTAGTGTGAAAAGTGTGCTAGAAAATCTTTTAAGTTTGATTTCTACACAACTATTTGAGTTAATACATTTTAAAATGTCAATGATTTAATGAGTTGAATCACAACAGTTGGTTAGGAGTATTTAGTCAATTTTATTGATGGTTATAATAGATACACAAAATAATTATTAAAGTTAAAGGTTTTGACAAATATCTACGATTTAAGTGTGAAAAGGAAAATAATTGAATCTGCTAAAGAGGAGAAGAATATAGACTAACAGAGTTCAAGGATATTGCACGTTATACGATTTTTGATGAATCTTTGAAACTTGAATCTCATACTCAACCTATGGATTGGTATAGCCAAAATGCCTATGGATTGGTATTAGCCAAAATGAATTGTTGGCTTTGACGGAATTATAGAAAATGGCATGCCTACTTGTTAATGGTGAGATGAGTTCAATTGTGGTCATATTCTAGTATTATACCTCACTTTAAATTTTTATTTTTACTCTTCTAATAGAATTTGTCTAAATAAACTTTTCAATTTGTGAATTCTAAAGTTTAGAACTGTATACTATATGTAGTAAATACAGATTCTAAGGAGTCCAATGTGAGAAATAGGATAAACATATGTGTTTGTCTAAGATTTGCGGTAGATAGAGTTACAGACATGTCTTGTTATTTAACCAATGTACTGCTGGAAGCAAAGTTTGCATTTTTATTGAGAATTTGTTTCTCAAATTTACGATGTCCCTATTTAACGAAAAATACATGGTTGAATAACGAATGAGTCTGGTCTGAACCTAATCTTACTGATTTTTGACACTTGAACAGTTGAATTAGAATTCATTTAAGTATCTATTTGATAATGAGTACCTAGTGATTTTGATAAGGACTCTGTAAACTATCAATTAAATTATGATTTATCCTTCCGGAAAGAAGGAGATGAGTTTTAAAGACTTGTTCTTAAGAAAAGAATCATTGTTAGTGACATGAATTCTTTGTTATATAATAAAACCTGAAATAGTTGATTTGCAAGTGAGTGAACAACTATAAGCTGTAGTTCATTATTACAGAAGAAACTTATTTGTGACAAATTTTAGTCAAGATTGACACGTTTAATAGCTAATGACTATGTTTGGATTAGAGAATGATTTATTGTGGCACTCATTCACCTTTTTGTCACATGAATTTGATAAGTATTCTTCGAGTTGTTATATTATTGAGATGTAAATATAGTTTTGGTTATATGGTGATCTACGCAGATAAATCTGAAAATTTTATTATGTAAGGATTTGATAATTAAATATGTTAATTAATCAAATTATTATAAAGTAAGATATTGTATAAACACTTAAATTACAATAGTTTTGACATAGAGTAAAGAGCTTGAGATTGGTTCTTGGTTATTCAAATAAATGCCTTTACTCATGTTACATGTCAAATAGAATTGTAATTATTTGTTTATATAATAGTGTTTCAACATTTTGATATGTTAGCAAGTTTGTAAATAGACAAGATTTTATCTTAGTCTACTCGTTAGGAAAAATGCAGTGATACAATGAGATTGAGACATAATGTGATCGAGTATGAACTTATGGGACAGTTGGATTAATCCAAACTAGTCGGTAGTCTCATATGCGTAGTGGACTTGCACAAGTATTAACATAGCCTTTGTAATTGACATGTTTGGTAAACTCACTGTAATTCTAAAAGAGCTATGTGATGCCTTAGAGATTGATGCATATGAGATGCCCTAGAGGCTGATGAGATACTTTATAGGTATTCAATGATATGCTCTATGTTGTTAAAATCCTCTAATTTTAGAAGGATTTTTGATGGTCTCTTGATACCAGTGTGTATATGTATATCCTAGGTAGTGCAGTATTGTATTGGAAATCTATGAAATGGTCAAGAATGGTTTTGTTATCTTTGAAGTTGAAACTCTATACTCTAGTTTTTAGAAATAGAATTAATAGAAGTTTTGTTCTAGATATTCCAAGGACAATTTGTTAAGTGTATTCTCTAGAAGTGGTGAGAAACAAACTGCACAGATTTTATTTGAACACTCTTTAATAGTTGAAGAAAGTGTTGAGGCCGTTGCTCTTATAATATGTTCTAATAATGAATTTTCATCACAAGTTCATTATGAAGGAGATAATATTAAAACCATTAGATTAGAGTCTCTTAAAAGATTTGTGACTCAGTATGGTTTATTCTTAATCTATTGTTTGAGTATTATAACTTGATATGTCTTGATATTGTAGTTTCTTTATATCATTCCAAATTTGATGATATGCCTCTCATGACTTGTGTCATTCCAAATTTGATGATAAATCAAAATAAAATCGTGTTAGGTATGAGACTATAGTATTCCAAAATAAAACATGTATGGTTCTTATCTTTCATGAGAGAAACCATAATGGGACAAGTTCTATGTGTTGGAAACTTGTTGGTGATGAGAAATAATTTTGTGTTGTGATTGGTACTAAGTTCTTTTGTGTTGAACTAGATACTTCTACAACAAACTATTTTACGATTCAAAACTTAATGATGATGCATTGTAGTTTGATATGTGGTTGGTGCTAAGTTCTCAGGTGTTGAACTAGACATTTGAACATCAAACTATATTAATCAGAAGCGATTAGTACATTCTTCAAATCTGATTGGTACCTAAAATGAAAAATGAAAGTTTTTATTTTTGCATCATGTTTTGATATGACTTGTACTAAGTTTAGAATGTCTGAACTAGATACTTGTATTATTCCTTAATTGACGATTATTGATTGAAATTCGTTGGGAGACGCCTTACACGAAATTCTATATTAAATTGTCATTAGAGAAAATTTACAGAAAATGTTGGAACTAGTAGAGATCAGTGAATTTCTTTATTGAGAATGATGATCTACTAGAAGAGTAGAATCTTGTGACTAATTGAATCTCTAAGTCTTTCATTTGTCTGTTTTATTTTATTCAAATATTATTCACCTACATGTGAACTTATTCATTTGTTGGATTTGTTTTTGATTCAAAATCTCAATACTTGGTTTAGTTTGATTCAAACATGTATGAATAATTTTATTTGGATTAGTTTCATCATACTTTAGTATCGTGTGTTCATGTATGGTTCGTTATTATTATTTTATATTTAGAACATAGGAGGAGATTGTTGGAATGTATGTTTAAAATATAATAATAATAATAATTTGATAAATATTAATTATACTTTATTAATTAATATTATATGTGGACAAAACACTAAAAGTGTATGGACCAAATGGGTCTATGTTGAGTTTGATAACCTCAATGTAGAATCCTAATTGGAATGAGTGAGTCTATTTTGAGTTTGATAATCTCAATGTAGAATTCTAATCGGAATGAGTTTATGTTGAGTTTGATAACCTGATCACAAGTGTACGTATATATATGTTTCTGGAGACAACAAACTGGGTATTCCAAACTTGATATCTAAGGTGTCATATTTTTTAAGTTTTGTAGACGGGTGTTATTGTTGTGATCATGTTCGGTTGTCTCGGCACAAATGATTGATTAGAGTTCTTGGGGAGCTTACCCACTTAACCTGAACTTTATAAAATGATTGCAGATAATTGTGTTCTCAACAATATTCTTGCTTCTGTTAAAGTAACAAAGGCTTTGTTTTAGCGTGGGGAGATACGTTATAGATCTCGTTTTTGCACTGGCTTTGCTTGCCGCTGGCCTGCTGGTTCAAGGGTGGAGGATAAGCTAGCTACTTAAAGCAAATTTATGTCTCTGCATGCTTGAAATTATAGATACTTGTTAGTAAATTGTTGGGACAAAAAAAACAAGGAAAACCGAATTTAGGAAAACACTTCGAAAGTGCATCTTTATGATGGGGAATTACCTGTAATGCATGATCAATTAATTATTTGAGTCCACATGCGACAAAGTTGAACTGAAATTTGTTGCCCCGTCATTTTATAAAATAAAATATATACTCCACATGCGACGAGTGTAAATTATTTAAATGAAGTTAAGAGAGAGGTCAATGACTGAAATTTATTTTCTTGAGTAGATGCTCAGTTATGTAAATTTAGACTTGAAGATTAAAATTAATTTATAATGGGTTCCGGTTTTAGAATTTGATCCTGATAATTGTTTAAGAATTTATTATTATTATTATTGATAACGTGAAATTATTTTACAAGTTTTGGAAACAGAGCTGTGCACCCTTCTCAATCTGAATGGATCCAATTTCAAAATGAATTCAACACCGACTTTATATTCTTTTTTAGTCAAATAACAAACTGGAATTTTTTTAAAAAATAAGTAAATATATGATAAAGAAGTAAATAAAGAAAAAAAAAGAAGAAGAAGCATCCCAGCCGTTATTGACCCCTAGTATTTTGATGGTGTCGGCGATCTCCTACATTCCCTTTCTCCGTTTCTTTTACCAGAGAGAAGAGAAGAGAGAGAACTGAAAGCTCCGCCTCCATCCCTCTCTCTTTCCAGTCTCTATTCAGTCAACCTTGTGTATCTATCTATCTCCCTCCTCAAAGATCCGATTCCTGAATACCCGGATCTACCGGCGATCGAATCGGGTAAATCGGAAAATGGCAGCATCGCGACGCCTCCGAGATTTGCAGTCCCAACCGGGAAACAAAACCTGCGTCGATTGCTCACAGAAAAACCCTCAATGGGCATCTGTATCGTACGGCGTTTTCATGTGCTTAGAGTGCTCCGGCAAGCACCGTGGCCTCGGTGTCCACATCTCCTTCGTCCGATCAGTTACCATGGATTCCTGGTCTGAGATCCAGCTCAAAAAGATGGAATCTGGGGGTAACGAACTCCTAAACAATTTCCTTTCCCAATACGGCATCGCTAAGGAAACCGATATCGTTACCAAGTACAATACCAATGCTGCGTCTATCTACCGCGATCGCATCCAAGCCCTAGCGGACGGGCGGCCGTGGAGAGACCCGCCGGTCGTGAAGGAAAACGTTTCGAATGGAAGTAAGAAACCACCGTTGAGTGGTGGTGGGGCTGGTGGCAGGAATGGTAATTCGGGGGGAAATGGAGGCTGGGATAATTGGGATAGTTTTGACGACGGAGGGTCTAGATCTGCTTCCGATATAAGGCGGAATCAGTCGGTGACGGATTTTAGGAGCGGCGGGGGAGGTGGAGGAGGTGTACCTGCAAGGTCTAAATCGACGCAAGATATTTATACTCGTGCGCAATTGGAGGCTTCGGCTGCCGGAAAGGAGGATTTTTTTGCGAGGAAGATGGCAGAGAACGATTCAAGGCCGGAGGGATTGCCTCCCTCGAAGGGTGGGAAGTATGTAGGGTTTGGATCCACTCCCACACCGATGCCACGGAATAATTCCCAAGGGGATGTTTTTTCAACTGTTACTCAGGTAATGGAGAATTAGTTTTTCTGCAAATTTGATGTTCTATATTTATTAACAGATGCATATTGTGTAGGGATTTGGAAGGTTATCTATGGTTGCAGCATCGGCTGCCCAATCAGCTGCTACTGCGGTACAAGCTGGTACCAAGGATCTCACTAGTAAGGTATAAGGTTTATGCATTTATTTGTTGTTTCTTAGTTTGCTTAGCAATGTCATTCTCATGACTTATAAAATGCATTTCCACTTCAATTTATTTGGGCTATTATGACTGGTTATGACTTATAGCTGTAGGCCTCCAGCACGTGCACCATAAATTGATATATCAGTAGTCAGTTAGGATGGACTGGATGTGTTTTATTTATAATGATTACCGAAAACCAACTTAGGCTCTTTTGGGCTGAACAATCAACTATGAGGTTGTTTCAATAATGTGGATAGAAAGGTTAGAAGAGGAGGTTTGAAGAAAATTGTTAAATTCTTGTAAATAGGTTTGAAACGATTTGTTTCCTTTTTAGCTGCTTGTCTCATGATCGATGAGAAACACATTTCTCATGGGCGTTAACGGTCAGTGGCACAATCAGTCGTCTTTAAGTGTAGATGTCATGCATTTAAGTTGAGGGAAATATCTTGAGTTCTTGATCTCCAAATCACCAATACATCACACGAAGTAGGAGTGAGTCAAAAAGTTTCCAACTTCCATATTTATTGTGAACTAGTATAAAGAAGAGTTCTTAACTTCTTATGAATATATAGTGACATTATTTCTTGCAACATTTGCAGAAACTTTTCTATATACCTGCTTCACAAACCAACCCATAGTATTTGGACATGTCCAATTGTTTCTCCATTTCTGCAGACACAGTCCAACCATGAATGCATACTTTCTAACCTTAGGTGTATCCAGGATTTTGAATTGAGCTCAGGCAATTTCTGACAAAATATTAAATTAAGGGGAATAGAACAAAAAATGAAAAAACAATGTTTGTGTTTGTATATTAATATAACCCATCTTTGTATTTATTGTTCCGTGTTAGAATCATATTATTTTTGTGTAGTACAAAAAAAATTTGCATTGTATCTTGTTCCATTAAATATATATGTTTTAGACTTCAAAATCATTCCATGAAATTCCAACTTCGAAAATAATGTGAATAACCAAGGTCTTACTCTTTTCCTGATCTCGTCTCTTTCTCTCACAGGTGAAAGGAGGAGGCTATGATTACAAGGTGAATGAAACTGTCAATGTAGTCGGTGCAAAAACAAGTGAAATTGGACAAAAGACATGGGGGATCATGAAAGGAGTCATGGCATTAGCTTCGCAGAAGGTTGAAGAGTACACGAAAGAAGGTAGTAGTGGTTGGAAAAATGATGGCTGGGAAAGAAATGAAACCCAGGGAAATGGGTATTACCAGAATTTCGAACAGGATTCCAAAGGATGGAATTCTACTGGAAGAGTGCAGAACTCATCTGGTGGACATGTTAATTCTGTCAGCTCAGACTCCTGGGATGATTGGGATAGTAAAGACAATCAGAAGAACACATCAAACAAGGGGACTAGTGGGGATAAATGGGCTGGTTGGGATGACACTAAGGATGACGGATATGATAGTTTTTATCAAAGTGGATCGGATAAGAATATCTCGGCAGGTTACAATGGCAAGTCAGATACCAATTGGACAGGGGGAGGTTTTCTCTAATGTTAGTGATAAATTCCCAGTGGTTTCTGATTATTTTTCCCTTTGAATGCTTATTTCGTTTGTACTTTTTGGAAACACTTTATTTGAAAATAGGTTTTAATTGTACAATAGTCAGCAATATGGGCTAATTTCCCAACTAAAGAAAAAAATCTGCTTTTGTGGTCACAAGGAACATTATTGTGGTGATTTAATCATGTTTCAACTTCGGATGTGTAATTTTTGGTAGTCATAAGATTTCCCTTTGAAATTCTGACCAATTGGACTAAGATAAGTCTCTAATCGTATGCTAATACTGGCTTTCGGCCATGGTTGAAATAGCCTTTGTTTCTTGTTTAACTTTTTTATTATTTTCCTCTAGACGGATATAATTTCCTTAAATGTCTTTGCATGATCGGAATTATGAGTAACTGAATGAGTAATAATCCGGCAGCTCATTTTGCTGAGAGGAGTGATTATGTTTACGAGTTACACGTTTGTTGCCTTGCACGCGTATTGATAACAAAAGTATACCGCCCAATATATAAAAACCTGTAGTCTATGTTAAGGAAGCCATCACATTACAAGCATGAATCAAGTACTCAGTATAGGAAATAATAAGACTTGTATTGAATCTCAGTTATTTTTTGTTCCACTTCGAATTTTGATTTTTATACAACAGCTTTCACTTCATGGCTCCGGGGATGAGACTTCAACATCCTCACTTTGTAGCATCTTTGACACTGGGGTCTCGTCTGCATGGGCAACATCATGTTGTTGAATCACTACTACCGAAGATACTATACCTCGGCCTGAGGCAGCTAACACATCCCCGATAGGACCGAGTTCTGGGTGTTCTGCCTGACGATCTGCCAATTCTGCAACCATACTTGATGGACATCGACCTTTACCTACGACTATAAGCTCATAATCCCCGCTTCTCCCAATTGCCAATACGCTCTCCACGATATTAGTTACGGATTTTTCCTTATAATCGACCATTCCCTCCCATCTCTGTTGGAACTCTGCTATTGCCCCTTCATCAAATTCCTGCATTTGTTTTCATTTCATCAAATGAATAGTAGTAAAGAGGCCAATCAATTTCTTTTGATCAAATGTACCTTTCAAGATTATTTTGAAATGAAATGCACTATTAACGAAAGGAGAAAGGCAGCAAATTGGATGGATTACCCTTTCCTTATCAGGATCCATTGCCGTGGTTGAGAAAGTGTAAGTATTTTCTTTAGATTTATTTGGTGATGGCCTCAACTTTGTAGCACTATTTTCTGCCCTACCTTTCTTAGCAAACCTTATAACAGTGAGTTTGACTGCTGGATGCTCAGCCATCCTCCCACCCAACTGCAGAGCCTCCCTATCATCTGGCCCTCCAAAAAAGAATACACACACTCTTTGTGCCACAGTGGCAGTAGGTCCTGGTGTTTGCTGAGACCCACCAAATCCACGGTCCAGCAGCACAGCCACCGAGCACGGAGCACCCTTGAGAACTCTTTGATTGACAACTCTCCAGCCATGGCCCACGTTCTCCACCTCATCTTCGCCATCAACCTTTCTCCACTGCTTGTGAAAAGGTAATAGGATCATGAGTACCCTTTTGCTTTCGGCAACATGGCAAATATCCTGATGCATGGTTGGCAGCGGTGATATGGCTGTTGTGGTTCGTACGCTAACTTGGCCGAGTTGGCCATACGCTTGGAACCCAACGGCAACTCGGTCGTGTAACTCACCTTGTCGGAAGCGATTAATGAATGGAAGTCCGTTCTTTCGGAAGCGGTGGACCATCATGATAGAGGAAGATCGTTCACTTAGTTCGACAAGGTGCATGATATAGAGTTTGAGGCGGGACTTATTGGAGGATCGAGTCGACTCAATGAAGTTGATGAGTGCAGATATGTTGCCGGGGCCATGAACGCAGGCAAGAACTCGAAGTTCGTCTTTGGTGTTATCTGGTACAGATTCTAAGCGTCGGTTTCTGCTTTCCGAGATGCCACGAGCTGGTTTGTAAATGGCCATGACTGTTGGAGTCGTCACAAATGTGGTGAAAAGTGCCATCAGAACTAATATTGCAAAGACTTCATCGTTAAGGACCTGAAATCAAAATCAGCACATTCATAATAAATGACGGACAAGAATACTGACAATAACAAGATAAAATATTTACAGGAATAGTGTTGAACTCCTAGCCAGAAAAACGTATATTCGGATCATTGGGTTCAGCATTTGAAAAAGTGATTTAACAAAATTTTTATATCATATTATTGCATAATCCTCCCTATGCTAGTTTTTATTCGATGTAAAACTAAAATTGTTTAAAAGTTGTCGTCACGCGCACGTCAAATATTTTTAGTCATCTCCCTATATTATATTTCACTTATAGTGCAGCTTCTTCTTGAGTTGTTTTCACGTCATTAAATTATGTACTCCGTACTATCTTCTGCCTTAAAAAAATTATTATTTTACCTAATCTTTTATGGTGGATATACGAAAAACTTAAATCTTGTGTTTTATACGGTAATAAAAAAGAAACTCCAAATCAATATTTTTTTGTATACATATATTAATTCTTTATAGTACAATAGTTAACATAATAACATATTTCTTCCTAACTAAAATGATTTGAATCACCGATGCAAAATTTAAGTACGATTAATTTACGTTTGATAACAGCTTAATAAGCTGATCGAGTGCTTAATTAAATGAATAAGTCACTAATCTTATTTGATTTGAATTTAATTTAAACTGAATGTTCCGACCGAATCAGCATTACTCCCTTTGTTAAATCGGTAAAATCATTATCTAACAAAGCTCATGCCTTTTGAAATGAAGTGTGCAAAACATGTAAAAAATACTACTACCCGTAAACAAGCAATCAAAATAGGTAATTAAATATTAATCAAAAGACAAATTTTATAATCAAATGACAATATGATAATCAAATATTAAAAAAAGAGCAAGAAGGAAAATTTTGGACCTGTAAATTTCTATGTTTATGACAAGACAATTTATATTTTCTGTTTTAATGAGTACTTTTAGTTGTTTTTTCTTATCTATTATAAATAAATAATATTTCATTCATTTAGAACAAAAATCAACATTTGAAAATAATATTTGCATAAATTGAAAGTTCATGTTATTGAGAGGACCCCAATGTTTACGGATCCCAACATTCTGATTCAGTTTCTAATCAATTTAGTTCATTCAATATACATATTTATTCAGAAAAGTTCATTTAATTTTATCAAATAGAGCCTAAATTACATAGTCAGAAATATATAGATATAAACGATAAGTAGTTTTTTTCTTTTTGAAATTTGAAACTATGGATTTTCCGGTCTTATAAAAAACAAAGGATTTGATTTTTTAAAATTTCATTAACAAATAAAATAAAGAAACACATACAGCAACAGTGACGAACAAAATTGAGGAAGTATTTATGTGTCTAAGATATATTTGATCACCTTCTTTTCTTTGCCAATATTGAGAACAATGAGCTCCACCAATCCTTTAGTATTCATGAGCAAGCCGAGCGTTAACGATTCTCTCACCGGTATCATACACATCATTGCGACGACAAACGTTCCTAATATTTTTCCAGCACACGCCGTCGATATAACCAGCGCAAGCAGTCCCCAAGCTTTACCCCCACGTATCTTTGCAACGTCCGTTTTCAACCCACTCGACGCAAAGTAAAGCGGAAGCAGCAATCCCGATACAAAATCTTCAATCCTCTCAATCAATTTCTCTGCAAACTCACCTTTTGGTATCGTTAATCCGAAAACAAATGCTCCAAAAATCGCATGAATTCCAATCAGATCAGTCACGAATCCCGAGACCATTACTCCGCCGAGGGTTAAGCATATAAAGGCCTCATCGACGACGTCGCTCTCCGGCGAGCATCTCCGGCCGACCCATTTCATCGCCGGTCGGATCACCGTCATCATGAATGCCACAAAAGCAGCGCCGGAGAGGAGGACCCACACGGATATCAACGGGCTCTTGTGGGGCCCATCAGGAGTTCCATCACCGGCGAGTGCGACAGCTAGGGCCAGAAGGATCCAGGCGACGACGTCGTTGAATGCGGCGGCAGCCATGGCGGTTTCGCCGACCTGGGTGGTGAGCAATTTGAGTTCGGCAAGGATGCGGGCGAGCACAGGGAAAGCCGTGATGGAGAGAGCAACGCCCATGAAAACAATGTACTGCGCCATGCCGACTTTATCGGCGCCGTCAATAGTTTGGCGGAGAAGGAAAGCAACGCCTATACCGAGGGTGAAGGGGAGTGAGATTCCGGCGGCAGCAATGAAGAAAGCACGCTTGCCGCTGCGGCGAATGGAGTTTAAGTCAAGCTCAAGGCCGACTAGAAAAAGGAAGAAGAGGAGACCAATACTGGCTACAGACTCCAGAATTGGAGTACTCCATTTGGGGAAAATTCTATGCATGTACTCTTGATTCCTTCCCAGAGCTGATGGTCCCAGAACTATTCCACCCTGTTTCAAAATTAAAAATCAATTCTTTGTATTGGTAGTAATAATTACGATCAGGGATACATATATATACTTACTTACAGCTAGCAATCTGAAAAAAGATTTAGATAAAAATTTATAGAACTGCGACAATTCTTCGCAGTGAGTTTAATTTGCAAAATTTAAAGGAAAATAAAAACTTACGACGATCTCGGCGATGACTTTAGGCTGGCGGAGGGGTTTGAGGAGGAAAGCAAGGAAGCGACTGACGAGGAGGATTAAAGCGGTCTGGACTATCAACAACGGAAAGGCGAAATCCAGAGGATTATCGCCTTGCCATACTCCGTTCGACGACGTCTTTATCGACGTTATATTCACCCCCATCCTTTATCTCTCTATATTTGTCTATGTCTATACAACTAACCAGCGATCTATTTTGAATACCGAAGAAATGAGGAAATGGAACTGGAACTGGAACTAACTAATTATTCAATCTCAGTTCATTTGCATATAATGTTTATATATAGCCTATTTACCACAACATTTTGTGGCGAAACTTCTCGCTCTAGATTACTCCATCTGCTTCTCTCTCTCTATATGTTCATATGATCGATCATAATATTTAAATCTAGATAATAATATATATAACATATTTTCCGATTATTAAAAAATAAAAGTAAAAAAATTTAAAATCATTTAGACTAAAATAAAAGAGAGATTATGATGCATGTCGGTTATTCAAAAATGTTACGGTGTGAGTCTAGATGTATTAGAACTAAAACCTACTTAAACACATAAATCTCTCAAAAAATATCACATATTCGACTGCATTCATTTTTCATTTAAAATAAGGCTCAACTAAACGAGTTAAACTCTCACCGGAAGTCTTTGTATAAAGAAGAGATTAAAGTATTTAGAAAATAAAAATACATTGATTTCTTTGTTAATCAGAATTGAACATTTTCTTGCTTTTTCAGTTTTAGTTTTACAAATGTACGTGGCATCCATCGACTGAAATATAACTCTTTTTATAAAACCAATAGAACAACATATAGTTCTTCATCATGCTTTTCATTTTTTTTAATTGTCTAATTGGGTGAGAGATATTAAAACTTAATCACTTTCGTTTTAGCACATAAATAGTGACAATATATATGGAAAGTTTCTCCTAAGCACTAGATAATGCAACGCAAAGTCTTGTTTAAAGCAAATGTACAAAGTTTTTATCAAGTATTTGCCAATTGCTTTTTTTTACATCGACCTAACTTTTTGAACGTAGCAGCATAATATTGCAGGCTACAAAAATAAATATATATTGTCTTATTATACACAGCTTCAATTCGTGCATTAAGAATTTAAGAAAATAATAAAGACACCTGAACGCTCTTAAAAATTCATCTAATTTGACAGATTTCTTATATTTGACTTCTTTTTCTTTTTTTTTTTTGATTTGGTGGTGGTGGTGGTGGTGGTGGGGGGGTTGGGGGGGGGGGGTGGGGGGGGGGGGGGGTAATAGAGTAGCTTAATTTAGTCAAAACGAAAGAGAAGCTGCTATAATAATACAGCCTTGCAAGTAAGACACTGCATATGGTATATGCGAGATGTAAATCTCATGTTTCAACCTTTCTTTTTTACTTGAGCGAGTCACAAGACACCCGCATCTATGTTGCTGTATCCGGCTGTCTATTTGATCTAAATTCACTACTTTTAATTGTATCCACATAATTTTATACGCCAAATCAAAATTAAACGCTAAAACTACCAATTATTATGCAACTAGTTCTTATATATCATCAAGTTATATCATATCTTGTTCTTTATTAATTACCCAGTACTAATTACAAACTGTAAAGAAACAAGTACGTATATGATTTCACTTCCTTTTAATGGGAAATAATGTACATAATATAAGTCTTATGGTAACATTTTACCAATTCGGCAGCAATACATATAAAACTTACCAATGTCAACGCCTTCAATTAATCAAAAATTTGAAACCCTTTAATTTCTTTAAATCAAATATCTTTAAAATAAAGTTCAACTGATGACAAAGTATATACGTACAAATAATCACATGAATAAAAGGAGTGCCGTTCCAGAAAGCCTAGAAATGTCGAGGCCAACTTTTTATCATATGATATAATGGGAGATCGAGACTTAGAAGAAGAAAGAAAGAAGGCATAAGGAGACCGTGATTCCAAAATGTGTATATACGAAGATTTTATATTTTCTATCAACAAAAAGGTTTTATATTGACAATCTTGGTGTTCATTTTAAATATTTTATTTATATCATGAGATAGTACTATCAAGAGGGGCAAGGCCCATTAACAATTGAAGAACATGCATACTTCGAAATACAATTTTGACACAAATACTTCAGTTTATGTATCATTTCTAATATTATATAAGACACAATTAATTTGGTTCACCTATTAATTTTTTTAAATTACATAAAATCTCACCAACTAGATATTCACGTATTCACTCACTCATTTATTAATTGACTACAAAATAATTATCTCAGTGTTTTTATGTCATACCCAGAGAAAAAATAAAAAAAACGTTGCACGGTAACTTAGAAAAACATTACCTTCATATTAGTGTTAAAGTTTCTGCACAAAATACAAAAATCTATATTGTTAGTTGTGTTTCACATGAATCACTTGCTTACAAACGCTTGAGCGCATCTACCTAATTAGTGCTGTGACGAGACTCGTATATATTTCCAAAAGCTAGCTAATTAAGATTACAGACTATTCTACCAAAATTCAGAAGTGCTAACTGCTATGTCAATTAGTTGATTTGGTCTACTCATCATTTTATGGACATTGTAGCTTACTATAGATTTTGCTTAATTCATCTTTGTTAAATTGATATATACAAATAACATAATTGTGGTGACTAATTTTCCGGTACCACTAAAATGTGCAAGTTATGATCCTTAAAGAAGTAGTATGTAATATATATAAACAGTTTTGAATTTTATAACCGTAGATAGATAACTAAATGAATCATAAATAGATAATATATAATCATTTAGGTATAGAGACTATATTAACTTCATTGAAAGTGATTTCAGACAACATGAAATGATTCAAAATAAAAGGCTGAATAATATGAAATAACATATTATAAACATGCAGATATGAATGTATAATGTTGGACTTTCAGTTCCTGAAAGTTTACGAGAGCATCACCTTTTGACTTCATATCGTTTAAATAAAACGACCAAAAGAAAAATGGCGTCGCCTGGGTTCGAACCGGAGACCTTCAGTGTGTTAGACTGACGTGATAACCAACTACACCACGACACAACCTTGGTTCTGCATGGATCTATATACGTACAATTTCGTGAAAAATTTCCGGTTCAAGCCTACTAGTTCAGTTTCTGATAGTGAGAAATTATGTCGAACTTGGACATGTCTCTTGACGATATCATTAGGATGAAGAAACTTTCTGAAGCTCAGTCCAACCGTAACAGAGGAGGCCGAGCTCCTGATTCAGGTCCTGGACCTTCCCCTAGATTCGCCAACCGGTCAGCTAATCGAACGGCTCCCTATCCTCCGGGAATGGTGAGCTAGGGTTTCATTCCTTTTTGCTGGTTGATACTATAGTGAATCTGTTCTCTCTCTCTCTCTCCGAAATTTCTTGTTGATTTTTGTTTCTGATGTTTATGTTGTTCGATATAAAAAGGTTCAAGCCCCAGAGACGGTGGCAACACGATCTGTTTGCAGATTATGCTGCTGCTTATCCCGCTCAGGCTAATCGAGTGTCGCTTATGGACACTGGCATAAAACTCCTTATTTCTAACTTAGATTATGGAGTTTCTGATGAAGATATAAAGGTACCCTTGGGTTGAAATTAATCCTGGTAAGTTCATCGATGTTACTGCATTTATTACTGGTCAATATGCTTTCCTTATTCATTTCGTAGTTGGGGCAGTTATATTCTTAATTATTAGTTGAATGTATGCAAATCGAACGTTGTCATGCCTACTGTAGCAAAGCTTCATATTATATTTCAAGTAAAATGTTTTAATAACATCCATATCGTGGTGTTAATCCAGTCTCATCTCTTGTTGTATTACTTTAATGTAGTCATTGGTCGACACCTTTTTTCTTTGCAACACAAATTCCCAGTTATTAGTTTCATGAAGGATCACTGGCGTGATATAGGATAGCACTCCCCATTTACTGCTCTGTGGGAGCTCCCCTGAACACGAGCAAAAACTAAATAAAAGAAATTGATTCCGGAACTCAGATCAATATTTGCATATGGATCGAGTAATCTGATGAAGAGTAGTAGAGCATTTGTCAAAGTAATACCGAGAGAACTCAGGGCTGAACTCATTTATTGTATAACATATCTACAAGAAGGACGATTACATGTCAGAGAACTGAAGGAACAAGAATCAACTTGGATAGAGGAAATTATAGGAATCAACTTGTATATAGGAAATTATAGGTTATAGGTTATAAAAGAATTAGCAACTTCCTGATAAAACATACGGTACATGTTCTACTCATTTGATGAAATTTATGCCATTTTCCTGTTCTACTACTTTATATCATGCATTCAATTTATTTAGTTACTTTGTATTCTTCAATTGGAAACGTTGTTAGCCGATTCTTTGTTCCTTCCCATTACTTTTCAAAGTATTTACCTGTTAGAGAGAAAGATACGAGTATATATAGGATTTTGTTTGAAGCATGACACCCTATGTATTAAGTTTGGAATACTCAGTTTGTTGTCCCAAGAACAATATATTTACATATTTTTTTGAGTAAGTTATCGAACTCAACATAGACCGGTTCCAATTAAGATTCTACATTGGTCTATACACTTTTAATGTTTTGTCCACGTATAATATTAATTAATAAAGTATAATTATTATTATATTTTGAACATACATTCCAACATTACCTTATTACAAGGTGTGCTCATTGCATTGCAAGAAAAACATGAGATCTGCAGTGATCATAACAGTTGTAGTTTGAGTAACTCCATTTTATTCAGGATCTTTTCTCAGATGTTAGTGATTTGAAATGGTATTCAGTGCATTATGGTAAGAGTGGCAGATCAAAGGTACCAAGAGTTTGGTTTTATCTGGTGCTTCCATGACCTTTTTCTCCATCTAGTTAAGAACAATTATTGCTCTTAGGGAACTGCTGAAGTTGTCTTTTTATGCCGCAAGGATGCTGAAGCAGCTTTCAAGAGGTACAACAATATTCAGCTTGATGGAGAACCTATGAAAATTGAAATACTAGGAACAGTCGCTGCATCCGCTGCTGTACTTCAAATGGCCTATATGGATATCTCAGTGGAGCACCAAGAAGGTTTGTCCTTGTTTCCCTTAACTTTCAGCGTATGATTTATATGTTGACCCTTGAACAGTCTTATCGACTTTCATTCCAGCAGTAATAAGAGGAAGATAGGTGAGACTAATAATTTATTTGCCTTGAAATGAAAATTTCAATCTTGTATGTGAGGATCAATATTTCGTTCCTGAAATAGTTTTGCTTTGGGTTCCGATTACACAGCTCCTCAGGGCTTCCTTTGCCATTGGTGCTTTGAGTAATCCTGAGATTGTAAGATCATGTGGTTGTGATACAACCAAAGCGAAGATAACATAAAAGTTTCCTATAAAGTTAATGCATAATTTTCTGAGGCGGCTTTGGATTTTTAGCATTACCTTCTTTGTGATTTTTTCTCTAAAATCGGGATAACTTCCACATTAGTAAAATAATTATCCATTTGCAAATCATGTGTTTGTCCCGTGTGATTAATTGTAGAAGGGGTTGAATACAATTACAAAATTTTCTTCAAAATTAAACTGTTATGAACAATTTAATTTTCAAGAATAATTATAAAATTTTATTGAAATGATAAAATAATAGAAACATTAAAGCAAAATTGTAAAATATAAATTGTAATCAACAATAAAGAATGATATTGTCAATTAAATTGAATATTTACAATTTCTTCTGTTTAAAAAAAACAGCTTCTCAAGTTGTAATAATTTGTTTCTTTTTTTGTAAAACTAATTACAGCTGCTAACTCTCTATATGTATGGAAGTGTTGTTCTGAGAGATATGTAATATATTATTAGTTATTTCTCAGTTCTCAGATATATTTACCTCAGCTGTTCTATGTCTATTTATAGACACAACTCCCATATACTCTAATCTTCTATTATGAGCTGTTTACCAAAAATATCTCTGTAGTTTCTTGGTACTTGCAATTCTGTCACACAAACTTTCTTCATTATACAGCCTCCCTTGGATGCCAGCTTGTTTATGTGACTTTTCTGGTATATATTCACTGCACCAACTTACATTTTTCTTCTTGGAGTTCCCAAGATAAGATATCAATAGTATATAACTTATCTTTGTGGACTTCTCTGGACATAATTAGTCCAGTTTCAATGAACTTCTTGCTTCAAGTTGTTATAAGTCGTCTCTGTAATATTTCAACTTACTGTTTTGCAGGTTTTATGCTTCCGATTTTGCAGATTTCATACTTGCAACTTGATGTGTGTGTATAACTTATTTCTTTGAAGTTTCCTTGGTAGTTAATCCCTCCTTATTGGATAACTATCCTTATCTTATTTTCACTGTCACATGAAAATTTATTCTCTGATAGATAGTCTCGGGTTACTTCAATGTTAGTCTCTGATGAACAACACTTAGTCTCCGACAATTTAAAAACTTAATTTCTAACAGTTCAAAAACTTAGTCTCTGATAGGCTCTTAGTCTCCGATAGACAAAAATTTAGTTTTCGATAGGTTAATTTTGCTTGATCAATTTTGACATTTGATTAACTCTCCAATTGCATTCATTGTAGTATCTGATGATTTCCTATAATTTCTTGATAATAAATTCTCATAGTACATTACTGTAGGTACTTGTACATTTACAAAATTTAACAATTCTAAGTGTCGTACATCATCATCAAATGCTATAATTATTAACATCATGGATTCCGGCAATTTTACATTCTTCCGCATTTTGATCTTTATTCTGGTTGAAACTCGGATTACTTACTATTGTTATTTGTGTTTCTTCTTTGTGGTGGAGTTGGGTCAGGTTATGTGAACATAAATTTCTTAAATTCATAACCCTTATACAGTTCTAATAGATTTGTTCTGATTATTCTGATGAATTGGATTTAATGTGATTTAAATATGCGATGATGCAGAAATGAAGGAAGAAACGGAGTGTTGACGCGACTTCAAAGTGGTAGTAGACCCACGAGGGGTGTAGGACAGGGTAGAGGTAATGCTAAAAGAGCATTTGAAAAGCTATCTTCCAAAGATCTTGACGCCGACTTAGACAAGTATCATGCTAAATCAATGCAACAAATTGATGTCACGACGTACCAATTATCCTTAATTAGCGAGAAAACTAATATTTGCTTTGTTGAAGATATAGTTCTATCTAAATGCTATTTAGCATGAACGAAAAGAAAATTTTGTAATGGACTTGTTGCTATTAAACTTACACGTGAGCTTCTGTACTCCAGAGGACTTATGTTTCCCACCTTACTCTGGAAAAGAACTGCCCTGTGCTATATATTTGAATCATATACCTGGTTTAGAAGTTAATGGGAATAGTATTACGTGTATCAGTTCCGTTTCAGCTTGCTGCTGGGTTTACACTGGCGACTGCTATTGTTGATTATAATTTGTTAATGTTACCAACTTCTCTTTCATATGACTGTGATCCACCATTTATGAGGACTACAAAGGAAAGCTTTTAGTACTTTATTTGAGCGGTAAACATAATCCTTATGTGGTATCAATACATTTGGGTTTTTGACCATGTGCATTTCTATTAGTTGTCATGCCGGATATGTTTGCAAGCAGAACTGAAATGAATACTGATGCTCGACATTTACTGCATTCAAAATGTTCTAGTGTACTCAATACTAAAATAAACAAAGAATTTCTACCCCAAAAAAACTTATATCAACAGAAAACATGTAACCCAAAAACAAAAAATATCAGCAAAGTCTTGATCAAAATGGGGCCGCAAGACAACAATAATAATTTCCAGAACTAACTCAAACGAAACGCAAGAGATTCAATTTCAAAACGAGATTAAACAAACGGATTAAAATAGATCTCTGAATCCAGAATGGCTACAATGCCGACGACCAGCTAAAGAACACCAACAACCACAATTTACATCAAAATCTACTTACCTAGCTAGATCCCTAAAACCATAGAAATCATCTTCTACCAAACACCGACTCTTAGCCTCCGAACCCGTAGAGCGTCCTTCCTTGCCTCTTGAGGGCGTAGACAACATCCATGGCGGTCACCGTCTTCCTCCTGGCGTGCTCAGTGTAGGTGACAGCATCACGAATGACGTTCTCGAGGAAGATTTTGAGAACGCCGCGAGTCTCTTCATAGATGAGACCGCTGATTCTCTTAACACCACCTCTCCTCGCCAAACGCCTAATCGCCGGCTTCGTAATTCCCTGAATGTTATCCCTCAACACCTTCCGGTGACGCTTTGCTCCGCCCTTCCCCAACCCCTTACCGCCCTTTCCTCTGCCGGACATTTTTGTATTTGATTTTGAATAAAATTTTCAAGTGTAGAATGAATGATGAATTTGTCATTCGTTACTAGTGGGGATTTATATAGCAATGTCCAAATGGAGGAGGGAATACGGTGTTCGTCGGATTTTTAATAGTAATCTACGGATAGAATTGGCTATCTGCGTCATTCAATTTAAAAGAATTTGATCCGTAGATGGGAATTTATTGGACGGTTGGATGACAGTAACGCTTCGGCACGCGGATTGTGGTTTTCTTTTGGGTGTTTTAAAACGTGAGTAGTTCGTGAATTTGGAGAGAGCCGGTAGTGAAATTTTGAAATTTTCTTTCTGTGACGAAATGTAAAATTTTGCCGAAAATACAATGCCAGTCAAATTTTCGGTGGGAACCCCAAAAAGAAAAAACGTCAAATTTTCACATGATCCAAAACGGAGGAGTGCACCAACGAATTCTGATTTTTATGCAAATTTTATTTTGAATATGCACACGCTTTTATTGTTTAACAAGTCACTTCCATTCTAAAATTATAAATATATTTTTTATTTAATAAAATTTTATTTATAATTTTTATAATTTAATGTGAATTATTAAAAAATAAACATTTTAAAAAATTTGTAATTAAGCGCATTCTTCGTATTATCTATAAGATTTATTTTAATATTACTAAAATTAAGATGTCTTAATTCAATGTGTGTTATAGATTTTCACAAGAAAAAAAGGGTCACGTCATTTGACTTACATTATGTATTAATTCATTTATATAGAGGGTTAATATTGTCGTTTAAGTATTTAACATATTCATTTAGTTAACTTTCGGATTTTTTATGAAAATTTTACATACAAAATCCATTACTTCTGTTTCTCTTTGACATTATTTAGCATGTAAACTTGTGAAAATATATTAATTAGAAAAAAAGGAGAAGTTACATGATTGATATAAAAAATTGGTGATAAATTTAAAAATATAATCGTTTATAAAATTGTATAATTATAAATTTAATGTTATTTTTTCTGTTTTAATTTGCTCTCTCACCTCTCAAGTAGCATTAACGACAATGAGATGGGGCAAAAATTATAAATACCATTTTCTTCTCCGTATTAATCGAGAGTCTCATCGTGCTTGTAAAATTTGGAAATTCACCTTCTGTTCTAACAAAAAGTTACGTTGGAAAAAAAATGTTGTTTTAAAAAAAAATTACAAATTTATATAGTTCATCATAATTAAAATAACTAAAAGATTTATGAAAAAAAATTATGATTTGTAGACGAAAATCTCTATAAAAAATGCAATGTTAATATTTACAAAAATCACAAACATAATTTTTTTTGTGCCGTGGATGGAGGATCACCATTTATATTATATATTAAATATATGTAATATATATTCTATTAAAATTATATTGTTAATATAAAACTAACATGATTTTAGATTACTTTCATTTTTTCTTGCCTGAATTTTGAAATAGGAAATTCTCGATATAAAATCGATGTAAGATATTCATTCTCCCATTATTTCTAGAGTCGTTTTTTATATTTTTCAAACAAATAATTCTATGTTTCACTTGTTCGAATCAATATTCGAGTTATCATGTACTGGATTTGAGGTGTTTCTCAAAGATATCATGTGAATGGTTTTAGTTGTAGCAAACATTTTCTGATAGTTCTATGTATATAGTTTTTGGTTGAAAATCAGAGGGTTTTTGATTTCTGCACGTTGATCTATAACATTGGATCAGTTCTGATTGCTCAATGGCTCCTGTACGTTCTTATGAGATGTTTAGTTGATATATTATATTTGATTTGCATTGGCAAAATATTTAGTTTGAATTCAAAGACCTTATTACAAACTATCATCTCTGTGTGTGTGTGTGTGTGTCTTGTGTGTGAGATACTGATATCGGACCCCAAAATTGTTCCCAGTAATCAACTAGTTATGAAGGAGGATTATATTTAGTTGTTATGTTTAGCTTGTATGAATATTTCAAAAGCGAGGAGTACAAGTGCCCACTCGAATGCGTTATTAAGGCACATTGTTTGGTTCCATACGTTTAGATCCCTTAGATTTCAAATATCATTTCCTTTAAGCGATTTCAACATTTTCTATCCCTTGAATTTTGATGGCTAGCTGTTATGCAATTCTGTTTTTGGTGCTTGTGACTTACCCAGTTTGATGTTTGATAAAGTTGACAGTGATCCTGCATGGTACATTGAGGCAGCAATTGCCTCCTTGTAGGGTAGCGTTGCCTAGTGTCTGTCCGTTGAGATGGGATTATTTGCCACAAGTTCAATAAGCATCAGTGCAGAAGGTGTTGAATCGTGTAAATGCTAGAGTAAATACTCAGACACCCCAAAGTTCTTCAAGCCATTTGTAATTATAGCATATACTAATTATAGTTGACGTTTATTTGGCTGCCTCTATCTATTAGATAATGTAAATGATTAGTTCAGACGCATATGAAATTATACATACAAAATACAATACTATATCTAATTTAGTATGGTCCTGAACTGTTTGTTTAGTTTCTGTGCCTTGACATGTGCTCTTATTTATTATTAATGAATTATAATTAGTAGAAAAAGATTTCCAGTATGCTGTTAGCGGTTCTACATGTTTCATTTCTTTCATCTATGCTTTATCAGTATTAAAACTAGATGATGCTAGGAGTAATTATGGATATGCAGCATTTATTTTACATGTAATCTCATAAAAGTTTATATGTCTTGAAGGATTCTCCCACCTAACCAATTCCTTTATTCCTTCCTCAATCTCTCTTGTTTCCTTCACTAAACTGTTAATGCAGAATCCCAATGAACTCAAATAAAGAACCACTCTTCCTTTGAGCTCCGCTTCATATTCACTAGCGCAAACTTTCTCAGTCACCTCCTTTGAATGTTGAAGATAAGAATTTAAAAAACTTTCAGCCTCTTCATCACATTTCATTGAACTAAGCACATTTCCTTTTGTTGAATTTCCTGCCTCAAGGTCATGAAATATTTTTCGCTCTTGCAGCTCTTTCTCAAAAATTGCAAGGGACTTGATCATAGTGATTTTCTCCAAACACTTCAGGGAAGAGCTCATATCTTCCTTGAAAAGTTGTAGATCACTGATCATGGGTTCTTGGAGCTCCCTCCATTCAACACCAACTTTCTTTGATACTTGTGGGAGGATTTCTAGTAAATGGGAAATGAAATGCAGTAGAAGGGCAGTCTTTGATAGTGACCCCTGGAGCTTGTCATAGCATGCAGCCCGGAAAGGCAAATACCAGAAGTTGGGCTCCATCTCAGCATCTTTACAGATTTCAGCTAGGTCGTTGACATGTGATTCCAGTATTCTTTGCTTTTCTTTGAATGTCAAAAAACTCTGATATTCAGGTATATCTCTTTGGGTCGGTTGAAAAACAATTTGCTGTATGCACTCTCCAGTTGTCCTCAAGCTCTTTGAGAGTTGATTTTTTGCAAGAGTTACAGCCCTTGCAGGTCGCAAGACAAGCTCTACCATGATCAAGCATGATAATCCAATGAAGGCTTCCGTGAGTCTAGTGATGGCAAATTTATCAGGAGGGCCATAGTTCTTCCTGCCCAGGATTAATAGTGCTCCTACAACAGCAGAAATTCCACCAGCTTGGCCGTACATACGACTGTGTCTAAGAAAGCTGGCAAATATTATCCAAGGTAGAAGAATTAAGAATCTTATTTCTGTTATTTTGTGGAAGAGAAAACAGCCCAGAACACCATAGACTGACCCAAGTGCTGTTCCTTGTGCTCGAGCATTGGAAGCTGTGAGTGTTGGTTGTCTTCCCGTCACAAAACTGATGGCAATTGTGAGCCCAGACCAATAACCATTTTCCTTGCTAAAAGTCAAACCAAAAAGCACGGCAAGACCTAAGGAAAGTGAACACTTGAATGCAAATATCAGACTTTTTCTTCTTGGGATTATATTCAAAATATTCCAGATCCTCTTGAGATGATGAACATTGGCTTGTTCTTGTGAAGCTGTTGATTCTTCAGTGTTAGATATCTGACCACTATCGGAATTGAATTCCAAATTTTGGGTTCTTGGCGAATCAACTAGGAGTCCTATACAATATAAAAGGAAAATTATTGGTAGATCCATTTGTGTTGGGGAAATGGTTGCGAGGTATCGAAGGGCCTTGTCAAAAAGTTCATTTTTCGTTTCTGGAGTGGTCATGGCATCTCTAGGCAAGAAACACTCTGCTTCTTCAAATTTTTGTTTAAGTTGTGTGGCGAAACCTAGGAAAGTATCGCTGATCTCCTGATCTATCGTGTTGGCAGGAAAGGGCGGACAGGATGTTAGAGCAATTTCCATCCCACGAAACACAGACTCCATCTCCTGCAGTCGATCTCCAGGATTTATGAAGGGGTGTTTCACATTTTTGATCCGAGGTCTCTCCCATAGCACACCCACCTGTAGAGGAAGGTATCATATATATCACTTTGTTCAGGTAATTGAGAATTCAATACATCTGATCATGATTGAGGCTGGTTGTCTATAATTAAGTAATTACCTGTATGAGTTGAATACTCTGAAGAAGCTTGTATCCAGTTTCAATAAAGATCTTGGATTGAGATGTAAACTCAGTAGCTGATTGCTTGTCGTGGCTTAAGAAGGCTTTGATAACAAGGCCTGTCCTGTCTGAAGCGTTTTGAGTAAATAACTGGAATAACTTCTCTACCTGAAATTTTTTTAACAGATACAATTTAATTTTATCCGTTAGAAATAATTGCTCTTTACATATTTCCAACTTTAAAGATGATTTTTCTGTCATAGATCAGCACCTATTGGGGGGGGGTATAAAGACCGGAGAGTCTGTACACCAAAACAATACTTATTATGGTTTCTAAAAGGTCACATAAGATCTCTCCATATATAAGTAAACGTTACCACTTTTAGAAAGAGGAAGAAGAAAGAGAAAAAGGAGTCAATGGGGACTGTTTTTGGCCATAAGTTTGGACCCCTTGTACTTATAAGCTATAACGTCTTTTACTGATAAAAGTTCAAAACACACAAAGCAAGAGAGCTAAATTGCTCATTAAAAACACATAGATGCATAAATTTACCTCGTGTATGGCTAGCCGGGGGAAAGGTAAAGACAAAGCCATGATCGAAGCCAAAGCACCAAGAGCAGTACTTGACGCAACATGAAGAGGGTGCATCACAGCTCCGGCACGCTCCCCATAAACGACAGCACCAACGTACACAATCACAGACTGCCCGAACGCAATTCGTTTCGACAACAAAGGTGTCCTTTCAGGAATCCCCACCAGAAAGGCAGTCAGGGCCACTGCTAGGGCGGCACTACTAGGGGAGAACTTAGCAGGGTCAATAACCCAAAGGCATAACATAGATACTGGTATCACTTGAACTGTGGCACAAAATGCATGCCAAGATCCCCTTAGACAGTCCCCAAGGGTGGCATCAGATACTATCAGTATGGCTGTTACATAGGAAAAAGCTGGAAATGCTACTTGACTACGGAGGTGAGGTGGGCCATAGAGGGTGGTGCAGCCCACTATGGTGCATGCAACGACTGTCCGAATGGCGGACTCGAGCCGCATTCTCCACATAAGTTGTTCTCTGTCCATTGCTTGAATAGGTACAGTCATTTCTGTGTTTATTAGATGGAACTGATAAAGATGACAAGAATTGGTTAGTGTTGGAAGGAAAAAACGAGAGAAGATGTATCAGTCTATATATAGGCAATAGATGTATGCATAAATGTGTGTTTGTATGGTGGAACCCCCACAACATGCAAGCTTGAGGGTGAAGGGGGGAATTTTTTTGGTTTATACATGTGACAACTTTTTCGTAGCTAAGTAACTATGAGAGTGATACATACTATGGACTAGTAAATTACAAACTGTAACAATCTTGGTCCTTCAACTAGTGAAACTTTTGTAGAACATCTGGGGGATTTATTTATTCTTATATTTTGGCTTTCCTTAATTCCAAGATAGTGGGGATCAAAGGCCTACGTACAATATGCCAATAATGGTTGCTATCAGATGATAACAAACGTCCAGAAGATCAGGTACGTAGGTTTGGTAACTTGCCATCTTTGGATGAAAGTGCTTCACCTCCTCCACACCCCCCCACCCCCCTCCACCCCACCCCACCCGCGCAACTCACCAATTAAAAAAAACGATACAGGCAAAAAAAAAAATTATATATATATATATGAGCTTGTACTATGATAGAGTAAATAATTACTTTGTTCTGACATTTTTAATAAAAAAAAAATTGAAGGCCACTGTATTAGTAAAATTTCAAGCACACGTCTCCATTTCAATCATGTGAGAGAATTTTTGTTGTAACACGTAAAACTCGTAGTTTCTGTACCTAATAAAATTTTATTGTTTTTGTGCCGAGAAACATCTTGTTAGAAAGCTGTTAGTTATATTGTAATATTGAGTAAGTGTAACAAAAACCCATTTGCTTCCAATATCAAATTTGAAATGTTTTTCGAAATATACATTTCGTGTTTGAAATTGGCACCATTATACATTTTAAGACTTTCCCAATTATTAGCTTCCCTTCTCTTCTGCACTAGAGCCAACTAGTAGATACTAGATTGAAACATTAAACTCATATATAGCACGAGATTGTGGTGCATAATTTTCCCTCCCAAAAAAGGAAACTTGAAGTGCAATTGATTATTTAGAATTAGGAATATGTGGTCTATTATTTTCTTTCAATTTTCTATATTAATTTACATATATAATCGCTTTCAATGCAATTGATTTGTCGTATAAACTAGGGAAGCTCAGAAATTCTGTGCCACAAAATTGATACATTTGTATAAAGCTCGTTTCATTGTATCTTTTTTTTTGCCTTGGTGTAAAATGTTTAAATATTTAGCTTAATTCCTTTGACATGGTAATCCAAATTAGAAGTCGGCCATAACATAAAATAAAATAAATACGTTTTAATTGTACTTTAGGGTACATGACAAGAGGAATAAAATGGAGTTCATTCATTCTTCTTTTTAATTAGAAGCAAAGAAAAAAATCTATATTAAAATAGTACCCTAAATGATTGATAGTGTAAACAAAGACCTATAACATTATTTATGCCAAGGTCAGATGTTAATGGTGAAATGTTTAAGGGCGGACTGAAATATATATTGTTTGTAAGATCGCGACATCAATTAATATGTTAAAATATTTCATCTATTCCAAAATTAAAAATACTCATTTCATAATTAAATACATGTTCAGGTTGTACTTAATTTGATTAATAATACACACACACACACACATTTATTTATTTAGATTAGTAATAAAGTTAATACCATTAAATAATTCAAAAATAAGTGTGAACAATAGCTTTGATATTGTAATTAACATATACTAATTTTGTTGCTGGTGTGAAACACGAATTATATTTTCTATAGTTATAAATTTATATAAAATAATTTTAAAAATTAAAATATATTGATAAAAATTTATTAATTTATGTAAGTATTTATTATCATTATTTGTTAATAATTTTGAATATTGATTTAAACTAGCGTTTATCAATAATTATGTTATTGATATACGTAGTATGTAATTATTAATATGAACATCACTATATAAGCTTAAAATAGCGCCATGATTTTCTCTTACACAAGTAATAATAAGATTATTATTATTCATTGAAATTTGCAATAAAAAGTAATAACGTTTGGCCTTTTAATTTAGTTATTTTTGTTTTAATATTTTCATTTTGAATTTTAAAGTGTTTTTAAAGTTATTTTAACGTGTGTTTACTTAAATTTGATTGCTGTAAAAAGTTAAAAAAGTAACAACTTTTAATTAGTTTTATATACATATTATGTATATACATACACAGACAAATTGAATATTAGTATTTTTATAGATATACTATAATTAAATTAAAGTACAAATCTCCGGTTTTCAGATGAAGCAATTGAAGTTTTACATAATTAACAAATATCTGGAAACTGGGATCTACACATATTCTTCTTTAAGAAAAAACAACTTTATTTATTTTACAAGGATGGAGTCCATCTTAATTTGTTTCATGTTTGCTTCACCTTTCTTTACTGGCACGACTTCCCATCTTATTCTAATTCCTAGTCGAACTAGAAGATAAAGGAATTAACGTCGATGATTATTATGTAGGACTGGAAAAGTTATTCAGGTCTTGTCTCACAAATAATTATGTCGGTTGATGAGATTTGTATAAAATACAATGCTCGAACATTTGTTGCATATGTCGTAAATAATTTTTTGCAAAATGTAATTTCATTTTTTCACTACGATTTTCAATTATTTCCACAATAATTTATTTGATGGGTTTTGTTGGTTCACAAGAGGATTTGGTCATCTAAAATTATATGTGAACAATTATATATTCAAAAAGGAAAATTTAGAACGTAAAATTTACAAGCTCTCCCGGGAAATATGAACTCGACGTAAATTGGAATAGAGCTTTTCTCATTTGGAAGAATTTTTTAAAAAACCATTCCACATAGTGGATGATTCATTTCCTCTTAATATTACGATCTTTCAAGAAATTTATCAATATCAAATGTATAAGTTTGTTGCACATTACGATCTTTCAAGAAATTTATCAATATCAAATGTATAAGTTTGTTGCACTTCCTTAAACAGTACCATCCAGAATAAAAAAAAGAAAAGAATTGAAAAAACTGTTAGTTGAATATTCGGTTATTTACATAATTTAAATAACTTGAGTGGGATTTATTTGTAGCAAGATTCCGTATTTATGTGGGAAAAGTTAGTAATTTCTTTCCTTTAATGAGCATTTTTATGTGTAATAGTGGGAGTGTTGTCATCGTTACATTGGTCGCTATAATAATAATAAAAACACCAACAAAAGTATATAAAAATATGTGATAAATTATTAATTATTAATTTTTAAGATGTTAACTATTTAGGGTTTACCAATCGTCTATAAGATTTAGTTATATTAATTTGTACACATTTAATTGTATACAAGTTGATGTTATTATACCATTTATTAAAATTATTTAGTCTGTCAATGTAACATGGTAGTGTTCGCTAGAGTTGATTGGACAGATAACAATTTGTGTTATGAACTTACCAATCCTTCATGATGTTACTTCTTATTCAAACGTAGCCTACGATGCCAAGCCAACTAATCCCTGTTTAAATTCTTTGTTAATTTTGAGCACACATTTTGTCTACCAAAATCTAACCAAAGCAGGCCTCCAATAAAAGTTAAGTTCATAGTTTCTACTTTGTTAGTATATATGCACACATATATGTGAGAGTACAGAGAGACTGTATTGTAATTTCCAAAACAGTAACCAATTGTACATGTCCCCACGGCATTATAGTTGTATAAAAGATCAAATAAAAACCATAATATACATGTAAAAGGATGTTACGTCTTTGCTTTGCTGAGTATGTTTTTACTTATTGATAATTGGAGTTGTATTAAAAAATTTATTGGAAAGATTGTGTAAAATTCTAGTATTCAGATGGAGAGCCTATAGGCATGTGAATTGTTATGCTTCAAGTAAAAAGGAATAAATATATCTGATGCGAAGCACCTAATCAAACCATCTATATTATTGTAAGGAATAATTAGCACAATACTTATTCAGATTCGCACATGGTAAATAATCGAGACATTCAGCCGCATTTTTTAACCGTTGGATTTTGGTTTTGGAATCTCTTGGGATTACACTTTTTTCAAGAATCAATACTTTCCTAGCAGAAGGATGATAAAAATGGCAATAATTGTACAATTGCTAGTCATGTTGAGAATACAAACAAAACCCAAAAAAGGTTTGAACTACTTGTTCTACTTAACTTTTTATTTATATTATTGTTATTTTTTATCTTGTGAGTCGAAATTGATGCACATTATGGTGCGATTATACAAGTGCATAAAATTTTGTATCAAGGAATAATCTCATCGACAATTATGATTCTCCGCGTACTCATGGAGTCCACCGTTCTATTATACAACTGGTAGAAAGTGTTAAAGTGATGATCAACCATGCTGTCCAGTGTCCACAATTTATAATCAGTTTGCCCTGAAAGTTGCTCTCCCTTTGCCTAAGTATTTCAAATTTTCAATATGTAAACAATATTGAAAGATACTCCATTTGATACGTTCCAATTTGGATATATGCATTTATAATTTGATCGTTGATTAATATCGCCTCCTCACAAATTACACAAAAACCTTACAGTTATATAAAAGTAATACTGCAAACTAATAATTGTAAATAAATAAAATTTTAGAATGTGATCTCTTATGTAATCCCAATAACAATAACAAAACCTACAAAGTTGGCCTTTAGAACTACTTATTTACGTCTAAATTAATTATAAAGTATTTCTAATTTTAAAATGGAGAGAATATCTATAACTAAATATACAAATAGAGTCACACGCCTAGCAAAAACAATTTAAAGAAATTAAAAGTTCGAGGAGCTATTGGGCCCTGTTCATTTTCTACTTTTTATTTGTAAAAAATTACTTCTTAATTAAAAATTACTATTCAAGTGTTTATTTCCTATTTTTTTATGTCACTATTTCTTAGTCAAAATGTATGAGGCAAGTATTTCTTATTCTTTACTTTTGGTTTTTAACTTAATTTCATAATAGAAATAGGAACGTGACCTTGTTCTGAACATACAACCTAGAGGAATATGTAATACGGAGTAGTGTTTTACAGATTAGGTACCGAAGACAGAGTAGACCAGGGACTGGACACGCGGCGAACATTAGGTATCGTTGCAATCAAAATGCTTAATGCAAATCAGAACCATACATGGACGATCATATTCAACAATCATATAACTGCTTAACTACTGCTACTCCCATTTGGTGCTCTGAAATGACCACACCAGTGTCCATCCATCACATTGTAATCCAACTAACCCAAGGAGCTTAAAGCTATTGCGGTCCGACTAAACAGTAATGTACCTTAATAATGAAGAGGCCACAAGGATTACAGTACCTCCTGCAAAGCAACACACTTCTATAGTTTAAATTGTTGAATTGGCAAGCAAGCTTGTCACACTGCACATTTGATACACCTGGCTGGTCCATAATTAAAGCAATAAGGAACCAAAAGGAAATTTATGAAGCATTGAGAGAACAAGATGGTAATCTGAGTCTGAACCAATAAACAGACAATTTGCCTATAACAAAATCAACATCCAATTATGACCAGAAAACTTTATACTAAAAAGCATGCAGGATTTGCATATAATTTCAAACCCACACTATACTCAGATAGGGGGAGAAACAACCCAAAAGTCTGAAATGGCCAATGCCACATTTCAAATTAGAAAAGACCCATAAGTACAGATCGTATAGGCAGCAGTGACATTCTCACCAACAGACTGACCCAAATAATCTCCAAGTGGTTCAGGACAACCATCATATCTTATTATCAGGTAATATATAAGAAATACAACTTTTTCTTGTGGCCCATGGTATAGAAGTGGGCAGAACACTATATCAATATATACAATTACAGTGATGTTTATCTACAAGTTAATTGTAGGAACACGATCAATAATGATTTAGACACCAAGCTATGCATAACGTTCTAATGTAAGTGGATGCAGAAATGATACCCACAAGAAGATTCAGTATCTTTTATCTGTCAACAAATAAATATAGAGCATTATGTAGACAATTGCAGAAATGGGTCAGCCACAAAAGTTTATAAATGAATACTAAGTGGACCTGCACTTGTTAGTACACCTGGCCAACTGGGCAAGGCCCCTCCAACTCCAAGCTTAATACTGAACCTAAAATTAATGAATATAAACTATTCCCGGCCCTATATCACATTTACCCTCATATTTACTCTCTTAGAGGGCGTCTACAGAGTGGTGTTCCACTGAAAAGGTTAAAGTTAGGTTAGTTTTGTTCTCCATTCTTTCCACAAGTCCTGTATCAATCATAGTTTTAAATGATACGACAATTTAAGTGATCTCAAATTTGACATGCAAGAAATATATCCAACTGATCCATGCATACTGATTAATGGACAATACAAAATATAGGCAACCCAAAATAGAGGGAATTGGTGGGGCCCAACAAATTGTTATGCCTGCTTTAAATAATGGGTTCTCGATTTGTCTTCAGATGATATGACCATATCCTGTCAGGCAGTCATTTAAATAACAGTGTCTGGATCCATCTTTGAATGATACGACCATATATTATTATTATGCAACTAATTTAGATAAAAGTGTCTGGATTAATCTCAAGATCATATGACTGACTGCAAGGGGCATGCATAGGAGGTCATTTTTGTCTCTTCTCAGCTGTGGACCTTTTTATTCCAAGCTAAGGTTTTGTAAAGATCATTAATCAGATTCTCCCATTTCTAGTAGAAATTTTAAGTTTATAGAATCTGAGAGTCATTGAGCACATACCTGGGACATCACCGCTGCAACAAAAGCGTATTTATGAATGTTTAATTTATTATGATCAAATTACTGAGAGATATTATGTTTTTATTGAATACAATCAGCAATGTTCTGTATGCTCCAGAAGAGGGAAGAGAAAATATATTATTGTTTATGGTCGTTTTGAGTTATCTGATCACATCACTTGTATAAGTTTTCCCAGACACCACAATCCTTACTCATTCCAAATTTTAAACTTTGGAACTATTAACTTTCAAGAGCACTTGTTCTAAGACTCCCTGTTGACACATTAAATGATCTGCGGATTTAAAGTACATAAACAGATTTAAATAAAAATTTACTTAAATCAGATTTCGAAAGAACCAGCTTATCCACGACGAATGAAGATAGCTGATTGTCTATTAATATCTCACGCTACAACTTGCTCAGATTGCAAAATAAGTTTAAACTACCTCACTGGGATTTCCACAACACTAGGCAGAAAGCTTCATTTCTAACAAGAGCCATGAGAACAACAAGAGAATGCAAGCTAGAGGACATATCTCACATAGATCTAAAGAATCCTACCTACACCTACCACCACTTTTATTCAACCCATATGCCACACGAACACACATGAACACACAGAAAGCAGATACAGCACCGTAAAGTACCTTCAAATGAGTCAAGCTTAATGATCTAGTCATATATATCACTGTCTCTATAAAAGCAAATAATTGTACTTCCAAGTGAAGTTTTGACCAACAGGTTAAAAAGTTTATCATGAATATTAATTCTGAACCACATAATAACAGCTAATGAAGGTTAGCATCAGAAAAGAAAAACTTGTACAATGTACTCACATCCTTAACTGGTTAGGACTGGACATGGGAGCAAGTCCGAGGCAGGAACCTGAGCCGGGGAGAAAACCGTAACTCCTGCTCATTTGATTTTCTTGGCTTCTTCTGGCCACAAGTACTTTCCACATTACCAATAACATTTTCTGCAATAACAAAACATCTATAAGTACTCCCATAATATCAACATTTATGATTGACAGAAGAATGTTCCAAGTAATATTTGGAGTTCAAGGCATAATTTCATAATTCATAGTTATGCAGGACTTCCTCTCAAATAAAACTGAAACCAATGCATATATTTATTTGGATATCATATTGCATACATAATGGCGATGACCAACAGAAAATGTGTCTCAGCACAAAGTCATCACAACAACGCCTAGACCTGGAATACAATTACACGAGTAAATAACACATACTTAAAAATTGAAAAGTATCATATGAGGAATGATGCTTTTCCTCCTGCGTTATGTTTCAGTTCTTGAAGTATAAGAAATACACTTTAGTCCAAAGAATAGGACTCCATGCAATAAATTAGGAAAAAATGGTCTCTTTTTCAATATACATTTAACCATCCAATGGGAACAGTGCAATTTATGGAACCACTACTACTAAAAAAGATTAAAATAAGAACTACTAGAGAAGGAAAGAAGATGCACTATTCCTATCAAAGTTCTTTCAGTTGGGAATACTAAGACAAGAGCACAAAGCTTTTCTTAGATTTTTTTAAAGTTTTGGGTTAACAAACAGAATAGACTGAAGATTTCATTCGCAGGTTGGTGAACAAGTTTGTCATAAAGAAATTGTAATTTCTAATAAGTTTGTTTGAGGGTAGCTGAAGCTCAGAACATTCTTCAAGTTACTTCACAATCTAAAATTAAAACACGCTTTCAGGAATAGAAAACAAAGCAAATTTGAGTTTGTCACAATACCTTCAGTTTTTTGCGGGGGCTTAGAATCATGGGACTTCCTTCTTTTATTCATATCCTTGGTTCCCTCAGTGAGAGGTGAACTGATCTCAGCATAAAGTGGTGAAGGTGTTGGTTCCTTTGTTTCCAAGACATTGCTTAGTAGACCAGATAAATGTCTTTGGGATATATTTTTATTTAATTGCTCAAACAATTCATTCTGCTTCACTACTGGAGGGACAGGAGTAACTTCTGTAGTTCTATCTCCCGACTTCATTCGGATTGCCGAACGAGTAAGCCTTTTACTTACATCTTTCATCACTAGCTTTGTATATTCCTTGTTAGGATGTAATTCATCTCCAGTGATTTGTGATGCAACTGTATTCTGGTCTTTCAATACATAACTTCCCTGGCTTTTGACAATCTCTTCAGAAAATTTTGACTTGGAGTGTTCGACTGGTGTAGCATCTTCCATGACATTTTTACTTGCAATATTCTGAAATTCCTCTTTATGTACTTTATAACGGGTCAACCTTCCTCTGTTCGTTGACAATGTTATATTTTTCTCTCCCCCACTGATCTTTTTGTTAATATTATCATCTGAAATCCTACTACTTATCTGAGCCGTAGAACGAGTTACTCTTCTTGTAGGTTGACTTAAATTCTTTTCTTTTGTTGAGCAAGTTAAACCTGAATGAGAATCAACAACTTCTGGAGTATTGTCTTCATCTCCCAATTCCTTTACCAGCACACCAGAATTTGAATCCAGAAGTTGGGGATTGTTTGGCTTCATTTGTGAGAATAAAGATTTCACAATAGTATCAGTTTTCAGAACAGAAAGAACCGATGCATCTCCTATATCTGAGGCATGCTTATCTCTCATACAGGTGTTGCTTACATCTGATGAAATGCAAAATTTGCTCCCAGTTGATGCTTTGACGGTGACTTCCTTGTTAGTGGTTATGTCAGCAGAGTTGCTAAGGCTTTTCCCTTCCTCAAGATAACTTGAAAATTCTAGATTCTGAGGAAGTTGAGATATCAGAGAAGCAAGAGCTGCACGAGCAGCAAGAGGACTGAGATAGGACCTGCTTTCTGTCAATTTCTCTCCAATAGATGGAGCAACCTGTGATGGATTCTTAATTTCTATCTCCTTTCGCTGTTTGTTCCTACTTCGGGTACACCTCATCTTTTGAGTATGGTCAGATGGTTGTTGGATGTGCAATGATTTGGATGCACTAGCGGTTTTGAGTTGAACATTTTCTTTCAAACCAACTGAATCCAAGAATCGTGGGTCATGATAAATGCAATCAGACAGCTTTGCCGGAGGAAAAAGAAAAACGTTTTTAAAGTCCTTACTGAAATACCATCACAGAAAAAAAGGAAAAAAAAAAAGAGCGAAAAAGATGGTGTTTGATGAAGCATACTTGAGGAAGTTCCTCAAGTTGCGCCAGCAACAATTTATCTGCTCGCAGCCTAGAACTTGCCAACCAGCTTGGGCTTATGAACTTTGGGACAATAGGTTAGTTCTAGAAACTCAACTTGAAAGCCTCGGCAGGCATCATACATCAATATTAGTTACAGGGGCCAAAGAATACTAACAAGTATTATATAGTGAGTCATCTTGCCTATCTGCTTGAATGCCTAGCAAAGAAAGGACAACCTGATCTCTTCCTTAAGAAGAACAAAAGGGTCTAAAATGGGTGCATCACATGTTTAGGCAGGAACTATGAGAGAAGATGGTTTCCAACCCAAGTAAATACAAGAATTATAATACATCTCCATATCTACACATTCATAAAAGCATCATCAGAGTTGTTAAGTTTCAGCTCTTGTTCATAACAGTAAATCAAGGTAAAGCCATGTCAACTATGACCAATCTGATTCATCCAATTACAGCCAGTAATGTTTACTCTGCTAAATAAGTTTGAGAAGATTTCAGGACCTAATATAAAATAGAACATAGACATAAGATTGGTCTTGTATCTAAACTACAACAAATTATGTTATAATAAGCCAAGAATGTCGAGCATGAACCGTTGAAGCTTTTCTATATAACCAGACCCACTGAAGAATGTCAGACATTATTAATGACGTTTAATGTCATTGTTGTTTAGATCCACATAAGGAAAATATCATCTTTAGTAATAGCTTCACTATTCTTTGTCAGATGATACAGAACATCTAAACTTTTCAATAAACTATGGTAGTAAATAATATTGACAGCACTTTAGTATACTGATATAGTAATGTGTACAGTTCTCACCTTCAACTCCCCGCAGCATATGCTCTGTAATTTTATTCTTATATACATCAGCTGCACTGCTAATCTCTTCAATTTGCTTTTCCAGAAATTCATGAACATCCATATCATCATCCATGTTATTGACATCAGCCAAGCATGGGGATATATACGAACTAGTCAAAGTTTTCACTGCATTCACAAGTGCAGATATTGTTGGATGGACCATGATATTCCCTGTGACCAGTAACCTGATTGAACTAGAAGAGACAACAAGGGTTTCTTTAAGTTCTTGGTGGAGCCATTTGATAGCAAAAGTACATCTACAATGTGTCCTCTTTGAGTGCCTTACCCTAAGTACCTGCCAATTATGGTAATCAAGTATAATTGCATCAATCAGATAACAGCATTTCTTTTAGTGGGATAAAGTTAAAGTTGATACAGGACCAAAACACACATTAAATAGCAATTTTGTTCTACTCCTTGCCATGTCAACTAAGCCTTGATACCGCAATCGATCGCTTAAACACTCAAGTGATTTTGATGGAGTTACTTAAAATGGTTCATAAGATTCACAATCAGCCAAAGGTTTAATAAATTTTTTAGCAGAAGAGATCAATAACTTAATTCCCTGATGATCTGTAAACTGATTAAACAAGTTTAACCATGTATTATCGGCAAATTTAGTATACTGCTATTTGTGGAGTATATGATGAAGGTAAAAGTCCACGCACACTCTATTGATGATAATATGCTGTCATGCATCCATCACCTACTATTAAGAATGCCCATCAGAAGATAGTCTAAAGCAGGAACCTATATGTATATGGAGCTTTTGTCATTGTTTTTCTCTTGGAGATATTGTCCTATCATTATTAACATGAGTTAGGCCATCGTCTTTTCGTGATATATCGGGAAATAGGCTATCCTACTCTTTTTTTTTTTTAAATGTCACATTGCTAACTTGTAGGAGAAGTATAACACCATAATCTGTGTCATCTCACACATGCATACTTTGTCATTGTTAATATGAACGAAAAGAGTGTACCTTCTCTACTTCAGCATCGAAGAAAAGACTCTTGCTTTGTGACTGTTGGGTGGCAAGAACATGGTCCCCTTGCTGGATTTTCAAGCAATCATCACCTTGTAGAGGAACGGAACGAACGCGAAGACAGGTGAAGGCTTCTTCCTTTTTCACTATTGTATCTTTGAAGTCATTGTGTCCATAGTCTATTTTAAGACCAACTCCACTAGGACCACATGACGAATCACGTAATAAGATTTTGATTATAATTTACTTAACCACTATACAATTGGGCTAACTTTCACATAACCACTTGAAGTCCGTAAACTATATTTAGCAACCTGAGTTTTAGTCTTAAAATGCACACTGTGATGGGAGTGATGATGGTTTCCAAGCTTCACGTAGTTATGTGAGAATTGACCCATAAGTCAGATGGTTCAATCGACTTTAAATATTTTTACGAGGAAAAAAAACATTGTTTCAGTATGTGCAATGCAAAAAACAAACTTGCAGCGGTATACGTGTAACTCAATCAGATGATACAAGTAGGGTCAGCAATACATTTGAAGGTAGAAGCACTTCTTCAAAATAACTTTTGATATATAAACTACAGCACAATCTTACAACTTCAAAAATGTTGTTTATAAAACAACAAACACGCCAAATTTTTACATGTAATGGCTTAACCTTATTTTGTGGTTCCTGGAGGTTACACCTGAACGGCTGAACCTTTTTCCCTCAGAGTTGTAAGACAATTTACTTAGATTATCATGTTTTGGTAATGCCCTAGACTTATTAATCCTTTTGCATGCTTCCACAAGTTGCCTTTACAGAGACCGTATTTTACTGCATCCAATTTTCGTATTTTGTAAGGTACCTCTTCAGGTAATTTGTAAACCTTATATCTTCTAGTAAAGACAATACTTATTTCCAAAATATAAATGGAAAGATCACCAAAGATGATCACAACTACTTTTTCGTATAAAAGAGATTTGAGTTTAAAATTTTGCAGGTTATTTAAAAGGATTGTAACTGTATCAGGCTGACTTAACATCTGCTCATGACAACACATATATTTGCAGTATGAACTAAGATCCGAGACTCATGATATCACATTGAAGGGATACTCATCTCATTTCCAATTTTTCTCAAGTTGGAAAACTCAACATGATCTGAAAAATAAATGTCCCATGGAGGGCGACTCAAATTATAGTGCTTTGAAAATAATATACAATATGAAAGGGCATCTTGAACTCTCAATGCTCCAACTGCTGGTGTTAGAATACTTTCTCTTACAGAGCATTATTCAACTCCCCTTGTTCCCTTTAACGTAGTTAATAATGTTATTTGTAATAAGAAAAAGATGTCTCACTGCAAATGTCCTTTATAAGAATAAACATATGTCTTAATGTGTGCTTACTCGCGAGCATCTTGTGTTTGACACATCATTGCAAATCCATGACCAGAAAAACTCCGTATAAATGTATCATTAATAATTTTCCTGAACATCTGAGAATGTGACAAAAAAAATTAAGAAATTACTAATGAACATCTGAGAATGCAACAGAAAAGATTAAAAAAGTACTAATCTGTAATAAGCTCAGTCAGCAGTAGCTAAGAGTACATCAACTCTTTGAATGACCAGCACCACTAAATTAATGTGCCACAAATGAATGACATCAAGACAACTATTGCGACTGTGAACTAGTTGTGCAAACATCATGACTCATCATCAAGGCTAGTTTCCTCGTATAAATGCGGAATTCTTCCCATATTGATGTTGTATTGTGGACCATTCTTATATAATAAATCAAATATACTTCATAATCAACTTTAGGAACAAAATAACATCCAAATATGTTTTCAATATTGGAATAAGGTCCTACCACGAAAATGTATATACAACACATGAGCATGTTAAATAAGTAATTCACATTATTACAAATATTCAGAAGACTCTATAACTGACTTGACATCTATATACATATATTACCGTAGACAAAGAAAGTAAACTTTAGTGATATTCCAATGTGAGCGAACTACAGAAGAATGAATGCCGTATTAATTATGGAAACCATCAATAACATAAATCAACATGTTGACATAAGATCAGCACAAGATAGAGTTGAGACTGTGATAAATTGAACCGATAATCAGAAGCTACATTTTCTCGCACAAGATCAACGAAGCACAATCGTTCGATCATCGATGATAAAAGATAAATAAGTATACTGACCAGAGAGAAACTTGACACGGATGCCATGAGGAGTCCTCTTTGCGCATGAACTCCAGCTCCAAGGCGTCGTTCGCCGAAACACCGCCATCATTATCACCATTTATCGTCGACTGATCGACGGAAGGTTGATTGAAACGCATTACTATATTTGCGGTATGATTGTGATCGGTTGAGTTTGTGAACCGTACTGCTGCACTACTGGGGCTTTTTAGGCCAGTAGTTCCAGAATTGATCTTTCGATTAGTTTCTCCATTACTGCATTCATCTAATTACGAATAAAACATATGTGTAGATTCACTACAGGGGAAAGAAGAGGACGATTGGCCGATTGAATTAAGGGTTTTGAGAGTGGGAAGATGATGACGATGATGAAGCAGAAGCTCGGTAAAAATTTTAATATGGGCTGTAACTGCGTCGCGTGATCGCTTGCTCTCAACGCTAACTTGCTTTTTAATTTAACGCGTCATATAACCGCCGCTTGCTCTCAACGCTAACTAATTTTGCTTGCTTTTAAATGCTAACTAATTTTCAGCATCGTGTGACGGCTTTAATTTGACGCTAAACTAGTTTTATTCTTTGGGCCAGCTTAGTGACCGTTACATACATGCAACGATACAAATGTCGTCTGTTCTATTGGGCCTATCCACCGGATACAAAATGAACAAATTAAATTGAAGTATTTTGAATTCAGAATAATTTAATTTCTAATTCTTTAGAAAAATTGTAAATAATTTATTGTTTTCGTTACTATTCATCTATTTATATTTATACTAGCCTAAAATGCACGTGCATAAGCGTGCACAATTTTACTTCGGGTATAATACACGGTAATATATTGTGTTTGGAAAAATAAATTTATGAAAATTTTCAACTACAATAATAAAGGCATAATCGCTTTGTTATGCCAACTTTGGGGGGCCAGAAACTCCCTCATACGCAATTTAATAGATGTAATCATGAGTTATGTAGTGCAAAATTAATTAGAATTAGTTATGAAGTCGTATACAACACGGACTTAAACAAATAGGGTGTTTCTCGGAGAGAGCTAAAAGGAAAGTTGGTTTATGTTTTCTAAGTAGTTAAAAAAGAAAAAAAATTATTTTTCTTTCGTTTTTAGATCTTTGTATGAAGAACAATAAAAATAAAGTGTTGACTTAGATCTATGTCAAGGTTTCAAATAAAAATAAGATATTATTTTTATCTTAATATATTATGAGAACTAATTTTTTGGAAGTTGTAATTTTGATAATTGAACACCATTATAGGTACATTTAATATATTTTTCTGTAGCATACGTATATTTTGTTAATATTTTTTTTAACATTTTGTTTTTGTATATGTGTTTTTTTTAATTAATACATTTTTAGATGTTATATAGTATTTTAGAGTAATTTTTAAAATTATTATTAATTTATAGGGGTAGTTTTTAATGTGAGTTTTATGGTATCTTTTTTCCCATGGCCTTTTCTTGTTGTTCCTTCTTCCTTGTCTTTTTTTAGCGAGTTTTTACTGTGAATTTTTATGGTATTTTTTTTTCTTTTACCGTATGTATGTAGCTCTATTTTGTACCTTACTCTTTTATTATAAGGATAAATCTATAAAGATATTATCAACTATGAGTTAATTCTATTTTACGGATTGTTCTTTTGATTTTCGAAAGTAAGGGATTTAACCATGAATTAACTCCACTTTACAGACCATTCTTTTAGTTTTTGCAATTAAGGGATTTAGATATAAGTTAATTTTCATTTTAGCGATCGTTCTTTTAATTTTTAAAATTAGGAGATTTAACGTAGTCTAAAATCTAATGAATAAAAAGTATGTTTTAATAAGAGAATATCAGTTTTTTTATTATTTTATTTGAATTACTCAATTTTCAATGGACATATTAGCATATCTTTATTATTCATTGACGACACGTCAATCAAATTCATTATTTAATGAAAATATCATTAAAATTGAGAAATTAAAAGAAAATAATAAAAAAGACTCAATTTAAATAAAATAATAAAAAATTGACTCAGTTTTCTTTCAATTGAGCCAATTTTTTATAATTTTTCTTTCAATTACTCAATTTTAATGCTTATTTATTTATTTAATAATGAATTTAATTGAGATATCAGTAGGACAAATAAGTGAATAATCAAATACGTGGATGCGTCTATGAAAAATTGAGTAATTGAAAGAAAATAATAAATAATTTTATTTTCTCATTAAAAATACTTGTAATACAACAAATTTTACATCATACTTAAAAAAACATAATAGGTAAATCATTTAATTACAAAAATTGAAAGAACAATAAAATAAAATAAACCTATAGTGAATCTCTTAGTTGTAAAAATTAAAAGAATGATCACTAAAATGGAAAATAATCATAGTTATATTCTTTAACTTTAAAAATTAAAAAAATAATCCCAAAATAAAAACTAGTATATAATTAAAACTATTTTTTAAAAATAATTATCCATTTATTATATAGACAAAGATTTGTCATGTAATCATATAGCATTTGTAGCGCAAATAATTGAAATAGGCAACTTAAGGGGGTACATAAGAGTACACACAATTGACTACGGACATTACTTACATTGAGATTGAAGAGGGTTGTTATGGAAACTGCAACACGTGATTGACTTTTATGTGGACTGAGAGCGCTTGCAACAATTTTTATAAATTAATTGTAAATAAAAATTGAGTTGTATCAATATTTTTATTTTAAAATTAGTTTAATGATCGCGAAGAGTGAATTTTTAAATTTATAGTATCATTATTTATATTTATCAAATAATATTATTTTATTTTATACTATTCTATAAATGTCAATATATATATACACACACATGTACAAATATATTATATATTAATTCAACATAAAAAGTAATAATTTGTTTATATTTAGATTAAAAAATAATTTTTAATTAAAATATTTTTCCCATATATTATAGTGATTAATAATACATTAGTATAAAATATTAATGTATATACTATTGTCATTTGTATTATATTATATTATAATTATTATATATAAATTTGATATATATATATACTAATATATTATATATAATACTAATATACAATATATTAATATTTTTTATAATATCATATTTATAATATATTAAAATATAATTTATAATATGCATTAATATGTTATCTATATGTATTAATTTTTTAATATTATATTATAATTATATTATATATAAATGTGATATATATACATATATGTATATTATAATATATTAATATATAATAACATATTATTTGTTAATTAAAGAATTAACAAATATAAATTATAAAAATTTAAATATTATTATTATTTTTATTATGATGTACTGTATATTAGAGAAAATGGTGTAAATAAAATAAAAAAAAAATTTGTATATATATAAAAAGTTGTGTTTATAACCTTTAACCGGAGTGAACAACCGGTGAACAACCTGAGAGAGAGGGGAGTTTTGAGATTCTTGGTGGTTGGAGAGGAGAAATTTAGAATGAGAGGAGAGATTAAGTAGTTTAGGAGAATAAAGGGATGAAAGAACAACAATTTATTCGGGCGGTTAACATGGTTTTTTTTATTTTTTTTAATAATGATCCAAAATACCAAAAATAGTTATTCTAGATCCCAACCCCTTATTATAATAGATTTTTTTTAACGATGACCCAAAAAAATAAAATAGTTATTTTAAACTCCAATCCCTCAATATAATAGATTTATATATGTCATCTATATTTTCTTTTCACCTTTTGATGTGACTTTTAAACTCATGATATTTTGAAACATAATCTTTTAATATAATTTTAATATACATAATTATATAAACATCGCCATCTTTTAAATTTGAAGCTAATTTGATTAGGAACATATGTAATGACAAATTTGGCTATGCATACATATTTAAGTATTACTTAAATGTTTACTTATTTAGTAGTCCTACCATTTATAATAATTGACATTTTTTAAGATTTTTTTTTTCAACCTTCAATTTGATTGACGTAATTTTATTTTACCAAGAAACATATACAGTTTTTCTCCATGTTACGTTATTAAATGTAACACCCTTGTTCTCTATTCTTTTTATGATATAGAGATAAAAAATTTAAATTTGTCATTAAATCATTCATAAAATACCTTCATAAACATCTTTCTTAATTTGGTTTTATATTTTTTTCTATTTCCTCAAGAATATAGATGGTTTTCTAATTTTTTATTCTTCTTGAAAATAATAAGAATCATTGTTGATTTTAACGGAGTAAAAAACTACACAACAAGGATTAATAAAAAAAAACCCACACAAGGAGGGACTAAATTCCTATTGGTCAGAAGGTAAAGAAATTCTCACAATTGGACCAAGTTTGAAGATAGATTCCCCTTATAAGAACATTAACACGGATATTTTTATAATCTCTATTTTAAGAGTAAAATACTAAAATTTTAAAAATTATTTATTTACTAGAATCACTAAAATAAAAAATTTATTAAGTGATTTGAACAATAAATCTTTATACCAAAAGTTTACTATTCATATATTTCTAATTAGTATAATAGGTATACTGACGTAATTGTAAAAAATAAAAATTATAATAAATATAAAAAAATATAATTTAATTACATACAGCTGTGAATGCACAACATCGGCCCAAAAAAATTTGTTAAACTCTTGGAGGAAAGAACAACAAAGACGGGCCCGACTCCTATTTCCACAAAAATACGGAAGAAAAGAATCCGAGACCGTAAACCATTATTACTCCGCAGTGAACAATGATCCAACGGTTGTCAACAATTAGGGTTTTCGAACATTCTGGAACCGCAAATCTTATGCAGATCCAGACTATAAAAGCTCTCTAGTTATGTAGCCTCTTTCGTCTCCTTTCAAACCCTAGCTTAGTCTGTGTACTTTCGACCTCCTCTTCCATCTCCTTTTCATTAGCCGGTACAACAAGAGTTACCGGTTAGACATGGCAGGAAAGGGGGAGGGACCAGCGATCGGAATTGATCTCGGCACTACCTACTCCTGCGTCGGAGTGTGGCAGCACGATCGTGTTGAGATCATCGCCAATGACCAAGGTAACAGAACTACTCCGTCCTATGTTGCCTTCACAGACACCGAGCGTTTGATTGGTGATGCCGCCAAGAACCAGGTCGCCATGAATCCGATTAACACCGTCTTTGGTAAAATATCCTTCTCCTTCCTACTACTTCATGAGTTTGTAAAACTGGAGTTATTCTTCATAGATTTGCTTGTTTAGATTATATTTTACTGGATCTACAAAGCATAGCTGCTGTTTGCCGTAAATCTACAGTATTGACTGAACGATGAGTTTACTTTTGTACAACATTCTGGACTAACGTTATGTAGATCTAATTTTTAACAATTATATTCGTGTGATATGTTTACTGTGAGATACTTGGGGACCTTGATCATTGATTTGTCGTAAAGTTTGACACGCATTCAGCTTTTAGTCCAGAATACGTACTATGTTACTGTTTGATTATGTAGACGCCGACCCATGCCTCTATTCTGAAGTTCAAATTCATAGCTCGTGTAAGTTATAGTTGCACAATGTAAATTAGTTTAGTTGATTATCTTCACTGTCAAGTTAATAAGGTGTATAGGAGCCATTAGAAGTAATTTGTTGCCTTAAGCTGTTTGGAAATTAGTTAAATGATTGTACAATTTATATGGTTTTTTTATTTGGTTACTATGTATTTATCTAAACAACTATTATTTGGTTTGTCTTGTGGCACATTCTGGACACCAATGAATTTTCAATTTTTATTTAGAAAATGATGTTGGGGTTCATATCATACGATTTTCCTAGATGTATTACAAATATGGCCTCCTTATGGCTTCAAGTAGATCATATGATCAACTTTTACTGCTCTGCTCATGTAGAGCTTTACGTAGCCTAGGCTGTTTTGGAACTTTGGTTTCATGCTAGTATCTGAATGGTGAAAAAATTCAGCGTCTATTTTCATATTGGAAAATTTGAAGCTATGGTGCTTTCTTCTGATACACAAGTTGGTGTTGTTAACAGATGCTAAGAGGTTGATCGGTAGGAGATTTTCTGATGCTTCTGTGCAGAGTGATATCAAATTGTGGCCCTTTAAGGTGACCCCTGGACCTGGTGAGAAGCCTATGATTACTGTCAGCTACAAGGGCGAGGATAAGCAATTTGCAGCTGAGGAGATCTCGTCTATGGTTCTAATTAAGATGCGTGAGATCGCTGAGGCCTTCCTTGGTGCAACTGTTAAAAATGCAGTGGTTACGGTTCCTGCATACTTCAATGATTCACAGCGTCAAGCCACCAAGGATGCTGGTGTTATTGCAGGCATTAATGTGTTGCGTATCATTAATGAGCCCACAGCTGCTGCCATTGCTTATGGGTTGGACAAGAAAGCAACTAGCGTTGGAGAGAAGAATGTTTTGATCTTTGACCTTGGTGGTGGCACCTTTGATGTATCCCTTCTTACCATTGAGGAAGGTATCTTTGAGGTCAAGGCGACTGCTGGTGACACCCATCTTGGTGGTGAAGATTTTGACAACAGAATGGTCAACCACTTCGTTCAGGAATTCAAGAGGAAGAACAAAAAAGATATTAGTGGCAATCCAAGGGCTCTTAGGAGGTTGAGGACATCATGTGAAAGAGCAAAGAGAACTCTCTCATCTACCGCACAAACAACCATTGAGATAGACTCTTTGTATGAGGGTATTGATTTTTACTCCACCATTACCCGTGCCAGATTTGAGGAGCTTAACATGGATCTGTTCAGGAAATGCATGGAGCCTGTGGAGAAGTGTTTGAGGGATGCTAAGATGGATAAAAGCACTGTCCATGATGTGGTTCTTGTTGGTGGTTCTACTAGGATTCCCAAGGTTCAGCAGCTATTACAGGATTTCTTCAATGGGAAGGAGCTCTGCAAAAGCATCAACCCTGATGAAGCTGTTGCTTATGGTGCTGCTGTACAAGCTGCAATTTTGAGTGGTGAGGGTAACGAGAAAGTGCAGGATCTTCTTCTATTGGATGTCACCCCTCTTTCTCTTGGTCTTGAAACAGCTGGAGGTGTTATGACGGTTTTGATTCCTAGGAACACCACCATCCCCACAAAGAAGGAGCAGGTCTTTTCTACCTATTCCGACAACCAGCCTGGTGTGTTGATTCAGGTGTATGAAGGTGAGAGAACAAGGACCAGGGACAACAACTTGCTTGGAAAATTCGAGCTCTCTGGCATCCCTCCTGCTCCTAGGGGTGTTCCTCAGATCACTGTTTGCTTTGACATTGATGCCAATGGTATCTTGAATGTGTCTGCTGAGGACAAGACCACTGGACAGAAGAACAAGATTACCATCACCAATGACAAGGGAAGACTCTCCAAAGAAGAGATTGAGAAGATGGTTCAGGAAGCAGAGAAGTACAAGTCGGAGGATGAGGAGCACAAAAAGAAGGTTGAAGCAAAGAATGCATTGGAGAACTATGCATACAACATGAGGAACACAGTGAAGGATGAGAAGATAGCCTCTAAGCTTGATGCAGCTGACAAGAAGAAGGTAGAAGATGCCATTGAGAGTACCATCCAGTGGCTGGAAAGCAACCAACTTGGCGAAGCTGATGAGTTTGAAGACAAGATGAAGGAGTTGGAGAGCATCTGCAACCCAATCATTGCCAAGATGTATCAGGGTGCAGGTGGTGAAGGTGGTGCTCCCATGGATGATGATGACATTCCTGCTGGAGGAACCAGCGCTGGTCCCAAGATTGAGGAGGTCGACTAAGTTGGGATTTCTTATATTATATGTCCACGTTTTTATGGTTTCTGGATTTTCGTAATTTTAAATATGCACTTATTAATTTTTGTTTCAAGATGGGCTCTTTTAGTTCCCATCGAGGTACAATGGTATTTTAATACGCAATTATGCATTGCCTTCTGTCATTTTTAACTGCTGATGGATATCTAAATTAACCTTATTTAGTAATTTCTTATTTTCTCCCGTTTTTCAAATCTGTATATGATCAAAAATATCAGATACAATCCTTCACATTTGTCGACCTCATGTAATGAGGTATTTTCATCTTCTTGTTCATGACTTCATCTACCCCAATCCTTCAGTTGAATGTGTGCATCTTGTATGCTCGTTATGGGGTGAATCAAGACTTACCAACCCTGCTTGCTAATGTTTGCTTTTGCATCCTTTGATGTGTTGATGATCTCTATGGGTGGAACCGTAAGGGCGGTCATACATGTTATTGTTATGAGTTTTGTTTAGCTAGATAAAGTGTCCAAATCCTTCTGCTCGATCACTCAATTTTTGTTTCTGGAATGCGTCCAGATCTCCATAAAGATCCTGAACTTAGTTGATAGAATTGTGATTCAGATGGAAAGGGAAGAGAATTTTGATGAGAAATCTTAATTGGTAATTAGTTCATTCATATAACAATACAAGATTACAACAACTACAGGACCTAGACCATTAGTACTAGAGACAAAAAGGAAATTAGTTGGAATGGATTTCCTAGTAGAAATGTGAAGGAAAAGGTAGAGACTGAGGGTCATCCACATTGTGTGTGACTTTGTGCTCATACATAACTGCATGTATATCTATCATGAAGCTGGAAACTCCTATTCTTTTTTTAAGGCTTTTTTCTGGAGAGAAATGTCGGTCGATAATTGGGCCAGATTTTAGCTCTCAAGATGGTGGCATTGTTGCTCCGCTGCCCCTCCCCTACTTGTGTATTGCAATTGTAAGAGCATCGTGGAACAGGATAGGATGTCTTTAACAATTTAGCATGACCATGCAAATATGGTCCTAACTAATTTTGGTATAGCATTTGTCTCTAGATACTGCTCATTGTATCTACTATTTCTGGGCTTTGTATTTTGTTGAATGTGTTAAAATCGTCACTAAGCATCTTCCTGAAGCATTTGCAGAATATTCAAGTAATACTTTCACTATGATACCTTGTATGGTGATATATTCTTTATATTTGCAGGCACTTCATATTAAATTGATGACTAATCTTGCAAAGAAGGCCGCTTGCTTACAGGATTTAGAGGAACAGGTGATTTCCTGAATTCTATACCTCATGGTACATAAGACTGCTAAATTAAGTGTTTTTCTCACCCGAGCGGCTAAAACCATTGCAGCGTCTCGTAGCTAAATTCGCAAATTTGGTTGACATGTGCTTAAAATAAAATGTTAAATTAAACGAATAATCAATCTTCCAAATGTATAAACCTAGCTCGTACGGTACTTTAGGTACTAAACTACTAATAATAATGTGAATGAATTCCGTCGGTTTACTACATTATTGACGATACCCTTAAGTAGCCAATCTAGATATTAATTATTTTAAATCAGCCGCCAGTTCTTTAACTATTCAACATCTGGAGGGGAAATTGGGTGGGACTTCAAAATTGTAATCATGCATTATTTATTTATTAACTGGATTGTACGTGCAACCAAAGTCGAGTAAATAAACTATCCCTTCACTTTTGTTTTCACATACAAATCAAATATAAAAGAAATGTAGTAACATCAATACTCGCGGCATACTGCACAAATCACCGTCCAGTTTAACTTGTACAAATTCATTCATCTGTTAACCCTACCTCCCTCATAGCTCTCTTCCAACCATGGAAGCACAATATCATGATCAACAACACCACCGCCACGACGTTAACCCGCTCTTCGTCGGTCTTCTAGGGGTTATCGCAGGAGCAATTATAGTGGCTACGGTCCATTGCATGATTCTAGGCTGGTGCAACGCTGAACAAGGTGAACCTCTCGAAACCCGCGAAAGTCAAAATCAACATCCCCAAAATGTACAAACCAGTAGAACTAGTCGAGAACATGGGGCTAGTAGTAGCAACATGAGCAATCCAAGTGTGCGATTAAATATCCCAATTTTCAAGTACACAAAAGGGTGCAAAGAAGGCACATGTTCTATATGTCTTGGCGAGTTCAATGAAAATGATGAGCTACGTGTATTGCCCGAGTGTGCACATCCCTTTCATGTTCCATGTATTGATACGTGGCTAATTTCTCACCCGAATTGCCCGCTTTGTCGCACCGATATATTTGTTTTGGCTCCGGCAAACCATGTTCTGGTGCCTTTGGCGAATGGCGACGGTGCCTTCAGCTAATGGTGCCGGTGACGCTCCGTCCCCTGAGATTTCAGTGGAGATTTCAATGGATAATCATTAATAATGTAATGACATGTTTAGTGTATTATCAAATTTTGCTATGAAAGATTTTTGGCTTATAAACATATTTTGAAGTGCTTCACAAGTTTACCGAGCTTTTTGAAGGTGAATCCTACGGAGTATAATTTTTTCAGCGACACATTGAATCTTTTTTGGCTAATTTATTGCTGTAAATAATTAAACTCTTGACCATCAAAAAATAAAAACTGAGACCTACCATATGTCACGTGTATTATTTGGGCCATCCATAGTTTGATGAACGGAGTATGCCAGTATGTATTTCGATTTTAATTCATCATTTTCTTAAAATTAAAATTCATACTCCATAGGTTTGCGAAATATTATTCTTTAAAATTGAAGGTATTTTTTTTAATTTTTAATAACCTTAAAGTGAAATATTATAAATACCCTATTAATATTATTATAAATATATATTTATAAATAAAATTATAGAATTTGCAAATAATATTTTTAAAAAACGTATTTTTAAATTTGGAATTGAGGGAGTAATTGATTTAGGTGAAAATATTATCATGACATGAAAGTATATCTTGATCACCGCTACTTCTGGATTTCGTAAATTAATTATATAAGAAAACAAGAACACTTAATAATTAAACTTGGAATTAATAAATTTAATGTGAAAATAAAATTAAAATTTGAGGAATTCTGCTATATAGATTGAAAGAGTTCTGACCAAAATCAATTTCAACTTACATGAATGCATCGGTTCGGTTGTGAACTGAGAAATAAATAAAAAATGAGGAACAACCGAAAACTAAGAATAGATTAAGAGCCCTTACACCGTTATTCTTATAATTTATATAATCTTTATTTTTATTTTAAGGAGTAAAGTTTAAAATTTGAAAAATTATTTATGCATCAGAATCTTTAAAACAGAGAATATGTTAAGAGATTTGAACAATGAATTTATACATTAAATAATTTACTATATACTGGTGTAATTTTAAAAAAAATTGAGATTCTGAAAACTATGAAAATATGTAATTTAATTTATAAAATAGAGAATTTATTAAGAAATGCAATCCGCCTAATGACCGGACTGAGAAAAAAAAAAAATAAATATGCTCTCTATTCTTTAATTTTAAATTTCGTTTTTCCAGCTGGAGTCGATAAACGTCAGACGCGTACTGGGCTTAGGCTTGGCTAGTTCTAGAGAGTGTTACCCAGCCCAAAGAGCACATATAAATACGGTGCGTGTACTGTATACTCCCTCCGTTTTCGTATTAAAAATAGCGGGAACCATCTTTTGCTTTTCCTTCCTCAGATAGGAAAGAGATCGAAAACGAAGATATTAATTATCAGCTCAACTAGTCGTAGTATCGCACAAATTAGATAATCCTCTTGTTCATATATCAGGTTCGTCACCTTCGTTATTATTCTAGGGTTTGTTTCCAAATTGGCAATTTCCTTTCTATTTTATTCAAGTGTTTTCTTTCAAATTTCATTATACTACTTACTTTGTTGAATTTATACGTTTGATTTTCTATTCGTTGTGTATTTTTTTGGGTTACTGAGATCTGATAGTTGAACCAGAGATTTGGATTTTGTGATGATTAAATGGGGTTCACAGTTCACGGTCCGTTGATGTAATAGTATTCGTTGCCCCGTCAATCCAAGAAGATCACATATTGCTTGGTATATAATTTTGATTGGGAACTTGTTCTTTGAACTATCTTGTTCTTTTGAAGTAATGTACGCATTACTTGATGAAGAAGCACATGAAAAATTAATTGGTGCTTTAAACAAAATTTTATATACTTAATTGCAACACTTTTAGGTAATAAGTGAAATAATGTGTGGTTGAGGGTGATAATCTTCTTAGTAACTGTGAGTAATAAAGGTTTTTGTGGACAATAAAGTGTAGTTATAATATCTTTCTTTCAAGATCGTGTGATCATGTATTCTTATTTGAAAAATCTTATGATTGAAGAAATTTTGGTTTAGGATTGATTAGATGTCAAAACTTTTCAGAACTAAGGAATAGGAGTTATTTTGAGATTTTCCCTGCATTTAATTTGTGATACGGATGTTCTTATTTTGTCCATGATATTTGCATTGTAATTTCCGTGTGAAGTTTAAGTTAGTTTGCTGTTTTGAATGAGTTTGTCATATGGACTCTCAGACTTTCTGAAGTTGTGCGTGCAACTCATTCCCATCCTTTGGCATAATACACAATGTTTTCCTTAAGTTATGTAACAATTATATAGTTGTTTATTATTTCTTATATCAGTTGGATATAGATATGTGCTTTTGATGTAAAGACTGCAGATGCTCTTCTTGACGGATGGTAATACACTTCTTGACTCTCGTAAAAATCCTTCTAGCAATCAGAATCTTTTACTGTTATCAACAATCAATGATTTCATGATGACTGCTTCTATGGTTAGTCAGGGAGTAAAACAGTCTGAACCAAATAGGCAAGTATAAGCTTCTTATGGATAATTTTGCTTCTTTCTTTCTTTCTTTCTGTATTTATTTATTTATTTTTAATTGGAATAGACATCATTTTGAATTTGAGTTCTCTTTGGGGTAAAGAAGAAAAGGGTATCAAAAGTAATCAGTGGGGGGCTGCATGAGCTCAGTGACATAAGTCAGTAACTCATTCTTTTCTCAACTCTTTAAAATTTTTAGATCATTACACAGGCACACACACACACTTTGAATGTTAGATATATTCCATGTATATCCCATTCCTCTCATTGCAACACCAGTACATTTTGTTGATGTTCCTAAAGTTGTACTACACTTCGGTTGTAGTTTGTAAGGTGGAGGCCAAGGGATGGACGACATATAATGAGGTATTTTCTTCTTCTTCTTCTTTGTCTACCCCCATTCCTTCAGTTGAATGTGTACATCTTGTATGCTCTTTGCGGGGAGAATCAAGACTTCCCAACTCCGCTTGCTAATGTTTGCTTTTTGCATCCTTTGATGTTTTGATGATATCTGTAGGTGAAACCTTATGGGCGGTCATGCATATTATTGTTATGAGTTTTGTTTAGCTAGATAAAGTGTCCAATTCCTATTGCTTGATCACTCAATTTTTGTTTCTGGAATGTGTCCAGATCTCCATAAAGATCCTGAACTTCATTGATAGAATTGTGATTCAGATGAGAAGGAAAGAGAATTTTGATGAGAAATCTTAAGAATTGGTAATTAGTTCATTCATATAACAAGGTTTCAACAGAAGGACGTAGACTATTTATTAGATTCTACTTGACTCATACATGTAAAGAAAGAAGCAACCAAAGGAGCAAAGAAAGTTATAACAAAAGGAAAGAGTTAACTTATTAATTGACTAATTCACCACAATTAGCTAGTGTGAGCAAGTAAGAAGAGGTGATAATAACTCTTGACATAATGTAATTTTTTAAGCACCGTTCGTTATATGAAAATAAGGTCCATGGTTGACTTGTTTTATACTATTGTATTTGGTAATTCAATAGCTGACCACTTGATTCTGAGTTTTGGCTCCAGATAGTTTGTGAAAAAACATGCTTCCAGCAAGTATTGTTTTACCATTTCTTTTGAATTTAATAAATTAAAGGGTTTCACTTCATATTACCCCAGCCTTATTATTTATTTCAAAGCACCAAATTAAAGTTACACTGCTACTATAGGTTGTTGTCTGTAACGTTGTTTTCGTTCATTCTTTTGGTTTTCATAACCCCCATCCTGCAACCTGCTTTCTTTCTAAAATTTAATTTTACACTTATCATTTGGATACCTTGAACATGCCATCTAGGTTGCCGATGAAATCGTTGGAGAGTGTTCGGCAATCAACAGTATATCAAATTCATTGGATAAGGTCTTGATACACCGTATTTCTTCACACGAGTTCTATATATATGATGCAAACCACTTATGCAAAAATATTTTTATATCAGTTTAAGGAGAAGAATATAAGGAGAAGAATATATGATGCCTTAAATGTTTTCATGGCACTGGACAATATTACTAGAGACAAAAAGGAAATTCATTGGAAATGACTTCCTATTAGAAATGTGAAGGAAAAGGTAGAGATTGAGGTTCATCAACGCTGTGTGTGTGTGTTCATACATAACTGCATGCATATCTTTCATGAAGTCGGAAATTCTATACTTTTCTTTAAGGCTTTTTCTGGAGAGAAATGTCATTCCATAAATGGGCCATATTGTCAAGGTGGCATTGTTGCTCTTCTGCCCCTCCCCTACTTGTGTATTGCAATTGTAAGAGCATTGCAGAACAGGATGTCTTTATCAGTTTAACGTGTCTAGTTTTGGTCTCTAGACAGTGCTCATTGTATCTACTATTTCTGGGCTTTGTATTTTGTGGAATGTTTTAAAATCGTCACTTAGCATCTTCTTGAAGCATTTGCAGAATATTCAAGTAAGCTTTTCATTATGCTACTTTGTATGGCGATTTATTCTTTATTTTTGCAGGCACTTCGTATTAATTTGATGACTAATCTCGCAAAGAAGGCTGCTTACTTACAGGATTTAGAGGAACAGGTAATTTCCTTAATTCTATACCTCATAGTACATAAGGCTTAGTGGCCACATAAGGCTTGATAGTCACATACCGCTATGGCACTGCGGCACTGCCTATGTTACCATGATTTATGGGTTATGGCAATTTTAAACAAACATAATTTGTACAGTTTGCAGAAGGAAATATGAAAACATGTATATTACATATGCAGAACACGGTATGCTAGGGGTAGTTTTATGTGGATCATTGTAGTTAAGAATTCCCTTAGAATCTCAAGGTAATGAAGCTTAGTCTGATATATTTTAGGAAGTATTTAGTACACTTGTGATGCCTTGAGCATATAGGATCATAATAGAATATTAATTTTGTGCAATTATAGGTGAAAGACAAAATGATTGGGTACACTAATTTCAGAGTATTGGTTTGTAAAACTAGCACATGTAAAAAGGTATGCAAGTACCATTACTACAATTAGTATCTGGTAACACCTGTTAAGGCTTGTGGAGAATGTGACACGTAGGTATTCCTGGGCTAGTGGACTTATGTGTATTGCAGTGAACACACGAATAAGGCAATCAATTTGATTTCTGTATGTGGGTACACCGAGGTCAATCCCAGATATACCCCATACAAGATGGTCCTTGGGAGAAACAAAGGGTTCTTCTGGTTTTTTGCCACAAAGACTGGATAGGGACATAGTTTGGGTATAATGTGAATATCAGGCCCTTGGATCTCAAAGAGGCATTTAAGTGGAGAGATTGTAATATCCTATACATTCACAATATAGTTGGTAGGTAAGTTTATGGTTATCAAAGGGCAAGGCTTCACGGTAATAACTTTCTGTACCAATATTACCATGGAACTTGCAATTGACTGACTGGGACTCATTTCAGGATGATGTTTATAGCTGATGTGAACTTATTTATGGAGTTATTTATTATGTTCTTTGGAATGGGGAATGGATTAAGGAAATATATTGATTGATATTGATGAAGAATTTGGTCTATGTTGAGGAGCCTGCAGATCCAATCATACAGTTGTCTAGTTGTTTAAGGCAAAGGTTTGGTATCAAGCACCTGCAGACCTACACGGCCATACAAATTTTGGGATCTCATTTGGACTCCTAGAATCACATATGGTCATATCAGTTTATCTTTTATGCAATTAGGCATTTAAGTTTCTGTATTTGTTAAAGCAAATAATAACATGAGATCAGAGTTTTGGTTCCACTGGGTCAAGGGGTGCATGCTTCTCAATTGCTTTGGACAAACCTCTTAGTATAGGTGTTTATTTTACACCTTGTTCTGGCTTGTTCATATTTCTTCTTGCTAATTTAATTATTTTGGCTTTGCTTGTGTATCGGGGTATATTTGTCATGACAAGTTATTCACTGTGAGTTACCAAAGCTTACAAAGTTACAAATTATGAAATGCACCAACACTAATGATATTTTATATATTCAATTTTACGAGTTCTGTTTTTCATTATTTGGCTGTGTCATGTGAATTCTTCTCAGTTTTCAGCATATTGTTGGTTTCTTATTCATGTCTTATTCTGTTTTCCAAAATATTTAAAAGGTTGCAGGTCTCCAGAATCTCATGCGGCGGAATCAGCTGTTGCTAAAGTCTGGGAAAGTCCCATCGCAGGGATTCTATTTGCCATTCATACTAGTTGAAGTCTTACCTCTGTTTTTCTTTTTCTTTTTAGAAAGATCATCTTTCCATTCTTTAATGTGATTTTTGCAGATCTTAGCAAATTGGTTTCCGACTAGGAGCAGACAAGGACTACTCTCCCGCTTGATGTTTTACATTACGATTATATGGCAGTAAACGACTAATTATGCTCTTGGAATAATACTAACGATGCATTTTATTAGAGTATGGAGATTAAAAGATTATATATATGAAGGGGAGGAGTTGCCACAAGTTGATTTTGCGGGCAGTCCAAAAGATCGTCTTTCTCTATTTGCTCACCCTCTTGCAAATATGTAATCTTATTCTTTACAAGTATGAACAGGTTTTTAGGAGTCAAACTTAGATCGATCTCTATAGAGCTGGTGTTAGTGTGCCTGTACCTCTGGCAGATTTAATTATTAAAAAACATTATGGCAATTCTTAGGATGCAGAAACTACTTCGTTGGATCTATTGACTTTAATTGCTAGTATATTGGCACAGTTGTTTCAGTTCTTTCTGGTAATAAAAATTATTGGCACAGTTGTTCCAGTTTTTTTTTCCTTATATTCCACAGACGATCCCTCATGCTACAGTTGAGATTGAGATTTCTGAGGATATGCAATTGGTAACACTTTGACTTCAACAGGTATGGTTTCACCTCATTTTGTCTTGAGTTATTGGTGGCCAAGTAATTTTCTGTTCTTAAGCCTTTGCATTTCACCATTATTGATGATTTGGTTCGAAGTATATTTTGATGGATCTGCTCTTTGTTTGTTATATAAATAATTGATCGGTACATAACAAACGAAAATTAAACAAACAAAGAAACACATAAATTTCTGACAAAAATCCAACCTCTAAAAGTTATTTATTAACATGTCTGACTGTGTCTATTTGGAGAGTGGGTGTGGGTTATTAAACTAAAGAGTTGCAAATTATAAAATTGGATTGTCATGGCATGGCAGCATTCCCTTCCTTACACGAAGACTCTTACACTCTTCAATTGATGCGTCTCTACCAGCTTCCGGAGACTTAGACATGTTTCTCCTAGTCCTTCAGATCCCCCGTCCATCTCCGACATTGATTCTGGTACCATGAAGCCTTTTTACCGGTATTTTAATGTTCATAAAAAAGTGAGAATGCTTTCCGTAGTTGAATCATTTACATGATACCTTAGTGAAACAAAGTACACACACACACACATATACATATCTAATAGTATGACGACGAACCTGCAATTCTTTTATTCCGTTTTTATGAAAATTTAATAAAGTTGGCGTTCTTGATCTCTCACTTATTTGCTTGTAAATTTGACTAATTTCTTTTTAATTGCGTCGGTGATCGATCGACAAACAATATTTGTTACTACGTGGGATGCTTATATAAATGACTAAATTATATTGTCAGCGATGATGTGTAATGGTACCCGAATACTGAGTGTCAGTTGGATTCAGTTTATTTCTATTATTGAGGGATATATACGTGCAATGTGTACATAGTGTGTCCGTGTGGGGAAAATAGTGTCAGACCAATGGATTGCATGCATCTAGCCATTAACCAGGTTTGCTCTATAAAATTCTCAACTTCCATGCGTCGACATTACGATATGAATCATGTTATAACTAGCATATGCTTCTCTTTTTTCTACATTATCGACTTGTGAATGTTTATAAAATTCTCAACTTCCATGCATCTACAACTTGCCTTTTCTTTTTTGTTAGTATTAAATTGAACGTTTGCTTAAAATTTAAAACTAGAAATAATAATTTTAATTTTTTTAAAGCAAATTTTGGCCAACGAACTAAAACGTTACCAATGCAAGTAGGAATAAAAAGATAAAAACGTGGGGGCCTGTTTCCCCAGCCCATTATCACAGTTGCTCACGGTTGTAGAATTACAATTATACAGGTAATACATCTCTCGCTCTTGTCTGTTAAATTTTTTAAAACGAAAATTGTTATTAATGTCAATGATAAGATCTAAAAAAAAATGTAATTAACAAATTTTAAAATAAATGTAACTTTTTTCGTGAAATAAGTCTTATTATAAATGTGGTTTTTTTTTTGTTTTTTGTGAACTGAAAGGGTTATAAGAATTATATATTTAGCCTGTTATAAGACGACTAAACATTCCGAACTCAAATAATCTGACCTGTTTCTATAATTCATATTTAGCTTTGCATAGTTTTGAAGATCGGATTACAGTTAAAATTGGTCTGTTTCTTCCAACTTAGGGATATTAGCACCAACTTTTATCTTGCATGGTTAGCTCTGATAAGCTCATCATTCAGTTGTTTTCTGATATTATTGGATGGGAAATTGGAAAATTTATATTCTCTGAATTTCTTTAATAAGTGCAACTGTATCTTTTTATACTCGCATAGTTTCTACTACAAATTCTATGTGTAAATTGACTAGGTAGTTTCTGTTCATTCATATATTAAATTGAACGAGGTATTATGATTCGTAAACAACTGAACTTCACAATTCCTAATACATATAACTAGGTCACATACAAGTCCAATAGGCAACAGAAAGGGACTTCATTCCATTTTTTCGATTTTTCCCTTTGAATTTCATATTTTGTTTGTCTGATGTACGCTTATATATATGACTCGTATATGACAAATTCTTCCTTTCAGTAATTTTTTTTGGTAAGAAAAAGAGTCCCTAAAATATTATGCATAGTGCATACTGCACACTATAGGAGAAAAGGACAGTCCCAAATCACAATTTAAAAATTAATTCAATCTTACTGGACTCAAAACCTAATGCTATTTTCTTCTTGTTAATGTGTTCTTAAAATGACTTATAAGTGAGTGAAAATTTAAGAAAGATTTTAACGTAGTTCGAAACAGTAGCAAACAGCAATACTGGCCAGCAATGATATCGTAGAGCTAGGTTTTATATCATACCCCATATATATACTACAAGATGAAAATGGAAGCTCTATTCATTTAATGGAGTGTTTATCAAAGCAATTTCCCCATTTAAACTCTTAGGCCCTAAAGGTATAACGATCTCTCTTCTGTGGATAAAGCTTCTTCGTTTAGTGACTTTATCTTATATATATATATATATATATATATATATATATGAGATAGAGAGAGAGAGAGAGAGGAATGGGGGACCGGATTGGAAGAGAAAGGTTCACTCGGTCGGGACACTAAAGACTGAACCAAAACACCAAGACTCGCCTTTTTTTATTAAACATTCATCCTTTACATTTCTATATTTCTTTATTCCTTATTTTAACCCTAAATAAAGTAACATTACATTAAGCTTAAACTCGTTTGCTTAATGGAAGTTCCCCCCAAAATTAAGAATGTTTCTCATAAAAAAAATTTAGAAAATACATTTAATCAACAAATTTGAGTAGTTGTAATCTTGATTTATGCAATTATAAATATTAAAATAAAATTGTGACACTTAAAAATATTACTATATATAGGGAGTATTACTGTATATAGTTGCTGGCCTCACTGACTCCTATCTGTCTAAATAAATCACACACACATATATGTTATTATATTTGGTGCAAGAGAGAGGCAATATAGATATAATATCTCTATTCCCAAAGCAGTACGTACATATATAGTGAGCGAGCTAGCGTCAATTAGAAGCTTAAGCACTAAGAAACATGAATCCCTCTAGCTCGAAACCCTAAAAAGCAATAACAACAAAACTAGACAGGGTGAGAACAAACAAGAAAAACTAGCTAGCTTCAATAGTAGTAGTCGCAAAGAGTACTAGCACACTACTACTAGTATATATATAAACATAAAGCCCCCTCTTTTATTTTAGCTCTTTATTCTCATTCTCCTTTGCTTTTATCTCTCTCTCTTCCTCTCTCTCTGCTTTCTTTTGCTACCCTTGTTGATGTGATTCTCCACTAAACCCTCCACAACCTTTTACAAAAGAGAAAGAATTAAAGATCAACTAAGAACCATGGTTTTTTCCTCCATCCCAGCTTATCTTGATCCAGCCAACTGGCAACAGGTAGGTTTCTTCATCTATATGCTTCATTAAATTCCAATTCTCTACCTTCTAGCTTTAATTGTTTCAAAAGTTAAAGATATATAGATATATGTATAAAAAATTATTCCTTAATTCCTCTTCCATCCCTTTTTATTAATGTCATTTACTTTTATCTATCCATCTTTCACATCTTTAATTTGAATATACTACTCATCAATTAATTCTCTCAAATTTTGCTGCTTTCTTTTATTGGCTTTGCAGCAACCAAATTATCAAGCTGGAAGCAGCGGTTTACTTGCACCACCACAACAACCACCACCAATACCGCCGCCTCTGCCGGCTCCACAGCCTCATGGAGCCGGTGGTGCGGGTTCGATCAGGCCTGGTTCTATGGCGGACCGGGCTCGGATGGCTAACATCCCTTTGCCAGAAGCTGCCCTAAAATGCCCGAGATGCGAGTCAACAAACACAAAGTTTTGCTACTTCAACAACTACAGCCTGACTCAGCCTCGCCACTTTTGCAAGACGTGTAGAAGGTACTGGACTCGAGGCGGTGCCTTGAGAAACGTTCCAGTCGGAGGCGGCTGCAGGAGGAACAAACGAAGCAGCAAGGGAAATAGTAGTAACTCTAAGTCGTCTCCGGCCAATAGCGAAACAGCTTCCGGTTCAACCAGCTCTACACTTCCCTCTAATAGCACTGGAACAGCTGGAGCTAATTCTATTTTAGGAAACCTCACTTCTCAACTTCCTCAATTGCGTTTTATGTCTCCTTTAGGTCACCTGACAGATTTCGGACCCGGTGAATTAGGGCTAAATTACGGTGGAATGTCAGCTCCAGTTGTCGCGACAAGTGAAATGAATTTCGAAATAGGGAGTGGCCTTTTCGGTGGGGGTGGAGATGGCGGTGTTGCCTCGGTTTTATCAAGTGGAGGTTTGGAGCAGTGGAGGATGCAGCAAGGGCATCATCAATTCCCTAATTTCTTGGGTGGGTTTGATCCAACAATATCATCAGCACAAGGAGGTGGAGGGGTATTATTGTACAACACTTACAATAATCAAGGTGGAGGAGGTGTTGAGGCATCAGGATCTGGTGGTGGTGGTGGTTATGTCGGTGCTGCTAAATTGTCAAGCTCTTGCTCAATGTTTTCTCAGCTAGGTTCCGTAAAAATGGAAGCGGCCAATAACAGCAACGCTAATGCTACTAATAGCAGCAACAATCAAGATCATCATGAGTCGAGGCAGTTCTCGGGATCAGTGCAAGGGAATGAACATCAGTGGACTGCTGGTACTACTGCATGGACAGATCTTTCAGGATTTAGCTCTTCTTCTACAAGCAATCCCTTGTAAAAGCTTGCTAGGTCAATCGATCTTTCGACCTCTGCTATATATGGTAGCTTAATTAACGAAAGGTTTATCTAAATATTAAGCTTCGAATGAAGGGAGATTAATTCGAGGCACAAAGGAGGTTAGTCATCAAGGCCATTGGTTCGGCCATTTAATTTAGATATATGGAGTACTTAGTTTGAAGTTTCAATTCTGATATACATGTGACCAATGAAGTGTGTTGATCCAGTAAAAACCCTAGACATGATAGGTTAGTATTGTGTTTTTCATTTATTTTCTACTCTTATTTGTTTTGTACTGTGCGAATGAGCTAGTCTCTTGAATCTAATTTGTAGCTCGATCTATTATTTATATGTTATAGACATGAACGCGCTTGCCTTGTTCTAAATTAATCGATCGACTAGTAGTTGTATTAATCTGTTTAAACGTGTATGAATCCCATATTAATCTATATCTAGCAGAAAAACTTTCCGTTTTTTCTGTATGATTATTATTTTTAATCTTATAGAGATTGAATGCTTGATGTATGTCGGGTTGATGTGCGTGTATGTGTGTATTAATTGGGGCGAGATTTACATTATTCTTTTCAGTTTCCAAGCATAGACAGATCGATCTTCATGTTAATTATATTCTCTGGATTAATATTCCAAGAGATTCACACCAACGGTAATAAGGTTAATTACGCTATATCCTATGCGATAGAGCTGCAAAATGTGTGGTTTACCCATCATATTGAAATATTAAATTTTGATCGGCACTTAGAAATTTGTTGCGAAGCCTCGTTCATAATTGAGGATGTATGCTACATTTTCCTTGATCTGTTTTTTCGTACAAAGTTTCAGGTTTGGGATATTCTAAGTTCTAGAGGCATTCATTAGTTATTAAACTATCATTTCTAGGTTCTTGAATCATTAATCAAATTCGAGTAGAACGGTAATTAAGTGTGTGTGTGTGTATATATATATATATATATCTATAATTTTGTTCAATATATATATATTATGATTTTCATATAATTTCCCCAAAAATTAAATGCTTCATTTATTGTTTGATATTTGATTATTTAAGGAAACTGCAATTGAGGGTATAATTAAGAGGCTAGCAGCCATTGTATATAGTAGAATATAGACACTACAATACATCTATATATGTATGCACGTATGGAGTGTATATATATATATATATATATTATATAATATAAATATTAAGCTTCTGCAGAAACTTAAATAGAAATATATATAATTCATGGCTAGTCCGTTTAGTGCCTACTGGAAACCGTCACACATTTGTTCTTGGCTTTTGACCTAATTAATCTTCGAGAAAAGTAGAGGGTTCCACATATATTCAGATCACGTAAATAGAAGAGTCTCCGCATATATATAATCCGCACTTGGATTTTCCTGTCATATATTCTGATTGTTTCATTAATTAATGAAAAGTTTGTCGTTCACTATTTCGTCAATCACATTACTACAGATTCTCATTTCCTAGTGATTTTATAAACTGCTGGTAGGACAATAATAGAATCTAAATAGTTTAGGATTCACTTGAGCTCGATTTGAAAAATAATCGGTTCAACTCGAGTTCGCTATGAAAATGAATCAAACTTGATAACTTATTTAAAATTCAACAAATTAAACGAGTAAAATCTGAGCATATATGTGTTCGCTCAAATATATTCGTAAGTATTTCGATTACTTTTTTTATATTAAAATATTATAACATATACCAAAATTTTAGGGTCAATTTTATCTTAATAATTTATTTAAATATAATATATATTGTATAATTTATTTTAGTAGTGATGTTTCTAAGTAAAATATTTATTATATATATAAAATGTGTTATAAAGTATGAAAATTTATATAAATATAATTTATATTTTGTAAAGTTTAACAAATATAAATATTCGCGAATAACTCGAATTCAATTAGAATAGAATCTGAGCATACACAATAATATTCGGTCTAATACTCAAGTTTGAGTTCGAATATCAAAAATTCACTTAGAATAGAATCTGTGCATAGTAATTTTCGCTCATATTTGACTCGTCTACACCGGTGAATACGGCAGTTTAATTCTTATATATATATGAAAGTATCGAATCACATGCAAAATAACTCCACTGCATGTCCACTCTTTGTCAATTGAGTTTAATTTAAAAGCCTTATTAATTTTATAGTAAAAAGGTGCATTTGATTCCTATCTTCATTTCTACTCAATGTTAATAGTCTTCATTTTCAGCTCTTTAAAACTCATCTCTAGAACATTTCAAATTCAAATTGGATCGATCGGTAGATTTGGTTGTGAAAGAAAGAAACTGTAATCAGTATATATATATATATCATATAAAAATAAAAATTCTCATTTCACTTTATTTCAGTCAATTAAGGAAACTTGTATAAACTCACATCGTGAGATTCTTTTCTGAAATGGAGATGATGAGAACTAAAATTTTATTTGAATCGAATCAGAATTTTAAATCGGTGTCGACTAAACTTGTCCCGTATCCCATTAAATTAGTCCTTGTACCCCTCGAACAAAACAAAATATTTTCTACCCAAAATTATCGTCAGATTAAGTTCTTCTCCATTTTTTTTCAAGATAATATATATTTTCGACACAATTTTTTTTAAAAAAATTTTAGAAGGGAAGACGGTAGGAATACCATTATACAACTTTACTTAGATGCCTTTAATTACCGACTAAGATAATGTAAGGGAGAGAGTATCATCAACAACAAATAATAATAATAGTAATAATAATAATAATAATAATAATAATAATAATAATAATAATAATAATAATAATAATAATAATAATAATAATAATCGGTGAATAACATAATCCAGGGTTTGGTTGCTATAAATTATACTTTCTCAATATTCTTCAAGAAAATCCGATATTAGTGGTATATATGTATGTACTTCTTGCGGGTAATTTTCAGAATGAAATACTACTGTACATACCTAGAATTTAGTTACGTTACTACTTGAGCTCACGTCTCTAGAAGATCTGTTATTGACAACCTCATTGATTGTCTACCCAATTCGAGATATGTAAAAAGTGACAGAAAGACACAGATTTTCAATTGCATAATCATTACTACAAGAATATATATATATATATATATATATATATAGACACACACCGCACACACCACACACACATATATGTGTGTGTGTAAGTACTCCTGAGAATAGTATGGGAATGGGGCTGTGTATGTGGTTTCTTCTTTCTTGGTGAGTATAAGGAAGAAAATGGACAGGAGCCTCAAAAGACGGCACATATATTTATTGTATTCCTCCTCCACATCAGATCGAAGAAATCTTGAAATTCGTGCCCCAAGAATCATGTAAAGACTGCATAACATGTACAGCGTCGTCGTCAAAGATTATACTCCTATATATCATAACACGCGAGCGACGTCCAACATTACATTTTATTTCTTCCTTTACTCCTTGGGAATGTGTGTTTCTGTCCGTCCTTCTATAACGACCTCTTTTTCTAAGTTCGCTTAGACCACATTTACATTTTCCGAATATTTTATCTACTGTAACAAATCAATTGCAAATCGAAAGTTTGTTTCTTTTAATTAATTATATAGCATTTTAGTTGGAAATTTAATTTAAAGTAGATAAACTTATTTTAAAACAGGTGCTGATATATACACATATATATGTGTGTGTGTATGCTCTTTAGTTAGAGTCTTGGCAAGAATATATGTTGCCACTACAAATAGTACATATATGCATGTTTCTTTAGTAAAATCTCAATCTGAAAGAAGCAGATTTATCAGTTTCGTGCTGCATGTTTTTTAGTTGTTGAATCATCTTGAAGTTAATGAAAGCTGTTCTTTATTTGTGTGTGTAACTAACTTTGACCGGAAGTTACCTATCGAGTCGCACCTTTCCCTCCATAACTAATCAAATTCTTCGCGCATTTCAAACTTAATTATAATTGTACTACTTTTATTTAGTCCAGAATAAATGATACATTAATTTAATCTTAGAAATTTATTGGAATATATGCTAATTTTTTATTTTTTTAGGGTAGAGAAGGGGGAATATATGCTAATTTGACCCAAGTTTGATATGCATGTTGTTACGGATACAAATTCATATAAAAAATTGTTACTTTTACATTTATCTATATAATTTTTAAATTTTCACATGAACGTCTTCTTGGGTCATGCATTAGTACATATTATATATATATATATATAGTAGAGATTTGCATGTAAAATTAAATAACAAAATCTAATTATTATATAAATAGCGGTTCCCAAACGTATATATATTAATATTTCCGTCCTGCACCATTGACAACTTGTGTGACGCGGAATTTAATGTATCAAAAAAAATTATACATAACTAAAATATTTAATAACTTTTAATTTTAAATAATTGACTTTAATTAGTTTACCTAGTTGTCTTTTTAATTATTTTTTAATTTTAAATTGTTGACTTTATAATTTACGTAAGTGTCTTTTAGAATTATTAGATAATTAGTACACTTTTGAAAAATTTTAATTATAAATAATATTTTCAAAAATTGATATAACAAAAACTTTGTAACATGAGCAAATGAAATTTTAAAATGGGAAAATCAACTAATGGAATTAACAAATGAGAAAAATAGAAAATGAGGACATCTCTAACAAGAAAACCCTTCTCAAATAAATTAAAATATTTGCAATATTTTATGAATAAATTAAAAAAAATTTCTTACGGAAAATATTTTTATTCGTAATTAATCATAAAATAAATTAAATTTCAGTACCATCTAATCAAACAAAATAAATTAAAATAAATTATTTTTTTAAATAATGTTAATAAAATTTCAAATATCATTAGATATGTACTTAGTCGATCTGATATATAAATAGAATAAAATTTATTGTCTAATTTTTTATAATTATAAAATAATTACAATATAAATATTTAACCAATTTAAATAAAAAATATATTTGATTTAATATTATAAAATTAAGAAAAAAGATAATAAAATTGTAATATAATAAAAAGAATTTGGTTCCAAAAATAATTAAGAAAAATTGGTTCCAAAAAACGATCGGGTGTTGGACCATGGAAGGCCACCCTAGTGTAATATTGGATATGTATATTAGTAGAATAAATACTAGTAGGAGTATATAGTACAGGAGTATAAATTAATAAAGTTAAAAGGAGATGAGGTGGAAGCTAGGTTTGAAGGGAATATTTGGGCCAATCAGGAGTCGGTCAGCCTGAAGAAAGGAATCTTATTAATTATAAAACAAAGAAAGGAGATGGCCTGTCCTCCCTCCGCCCTTTTTCAATAACCAAGGCTACTGCTCCTGCTAGCTGCTTACCGCCAACGAATAAAGCAACTCACTCACCAGTATATATATATTATGTATCCATTTTTAACTCTTATATATATATATATATACATACATACATACATACATACCTACATACATACATACATATTACATGCAATATGCACTTTGGATGTGGGGGAAAAGTAATTAAAGTGTGATGGAGATGACAGAAGTTGGTCGGCGGATCTTCTTCAATTCAGTGTGTGATCATCACACACTCTCACTCACTACTACTATTCCTATTCCTACCTACGTAATTGGTGGGGGGGTTTTGTACTACTCAGTCATCCCAATATATTATTGCCCTTAATTAGTGATTAATTTTCATCATCTAAAATTTTAAGAATATATATATATATATATATATATATATATATATATATATATATGCGCGCGCAGAATAATACTATATTAACATATGTACCAATGAACTTGTTTGTTGATTAAAATGAGCACAATCACCCCTTCTCATAAAAAAAAATATGACTACATGTTAGTAGTGACAATATGAAATGTAAATTTATAAATAGTGACTCCTATATTGAGGGTGAAAAAAAGACATACTGATGTACGTGTTATGGATGATGTTGAAAGAAGCTTTAATTATTGAGTCATTAGACCACATAACAAAATGGGTAACATTTATCAATAAACTCTATTGAGCTTCTAGTTTGCTGGCTCTATTTAATTATACTGTTGGTACTTATATCACACTTTCATATGAATTCTACTACGTACAGGAAAAAGGCAAAGAGAAGCATATAACTATCTATAGAGTATATATACAATTAAGAAAAGGTTGAGTGGAAAATAGAGCGAGGTCGTTATAATGGACAGTAGCATAGTGGATGAATTAGTGATCTTAAAATATGAAAAATGAAGCCATAATGTACGTACGTAGTTACCATGTACATAACTTGCGCCCACTATAAAAATACCATCTTTAGCTTTAATTTGTTATGTAACGTCCTTGTTATATCTTACACCCACACACACACACTTCGAACATATATACACACATTTGATTGAAGTTATATATATATATATATATATATATATATATATATATATATTCTATTCCTTCTGAACTTAAAAATATATTATATTTTTTAATGTAATATTATTTACAAATATTATAGTTTTTTTGTAATATAAATTTATAAAAATATTAAAATATAAAATTTTGTATTTAACAGTATTCTCTTCTTTTTATATATGTTATGATACTTTACTTCAAATTTACTAAAAATAAAATATATATGTTTCACTCAATTTTGAATTTCAAAATTTTTTAAACCTATTTTACGTGTGCTAAAATGTATTTCTTACTTTTATTATAAAATGAAGATAATTTTTTTTTAATCGATAATTTTTTTCTAATTCTAACTTAATTTTTATACAATAAAATTTGATCTCGGAACTTTAAAATTTTTAAAAAATATCTTTACTGTATAAAGTAACTCGCAACAAAAATAGCGTGTATATATATATATATATATATATATTGTGCATATATAGCTGCAGCACGTAGTCCAAATAGTACACAGAGATAGAGGTGAAGAAACTAAAGTTAGAGATGAAGATTCGAAGCTGGTGACACATATATATATACACAGGAGTCCTTCACGTTCCCCCACATGTGCTCAATCATTCTCTCTCTCTCTCTCTCTCTCTCTCTCTCTCTCTCTCTCTCTATATATATATATATACTGTATGAACGTCAGATCAAGTATTATTATTCATTCGAATCAGATTCCTACCTCACACTTACTCGATCGCTCTTCCATTTCATTTCTTTTACTCCAACCAAATCATTTTGTCAGGTCCCCAGCTGCCGTCTCTCTCAACACTACTTATATTAATTATATATACCACCATTTACATGCATCTACTTTATCTTTCTATCTGTTACAGTATAATAATTCATAATAACAAAATACATTTAAAATAATTTTTTAATATTTTTTTTTCAATTTAACTTTTTAAAGTTACTTTTTTAATCTTAATTATAATAAAAACTACATCTAAATATTTTTACATTAAAAATAATTATTCCTATAAATAATAACCAAATACTATTTCCAAAATAAATAATAATAATAATCTAATCAATTTTAAAAAAAATAATCATGCAACCGAGTAAAAATAATTACAATTAAATTAATTATAATATTAATCACTAATTAAACCTATTTAATTAAAATAATTATAACCAAATTAATAATAAAACAAAACATGGCCAACATAATTATATATAATGCACCGTACAAATTAAGGTAGTTAAATCATGCATAAAATATGAGACAAGTGATCAAATTTCTTTTATTTTCTCTTATACAATAATATAAAATATAAATGTGTGAAATATGAGCCGGATATGTAAGATATAACTTTAAATAAATTATTTTTATTTTAATAATTTTTTGTTAATTCTTTTTTGACATTACTTAGACAATGATAATAATAAAATGAAGAAAACATAAACTTTTTATTTTAGTTAATTGAGAAATATATATTCGAGTAGAATATTACATCAATTTGTACAATTATTACATTTCAATTGTAAAACAACTAAATAATAATACATAGAAATAATATGTGAAACATGAAAACGTTAAAATTAAACAAAAATTATTTTAAAAAGCTATCAAAATATTTAAAATAGTAAAAATAAGAAATTTGTGTTGTGCACAGTGCTAGTAATACTATATTCTAACACGTCAATTTGCACATTTCTTTGAATATCCAAGTTCTGATTATCATTTGTCCAAATAATAACGATTATCCTCTTCTTCTTTTTTGTCTTGGATTAAAGTCTTATAAAAAAATAAGAAATGAAATGGATTTTCTTAAGAAAATACCAATTTAACTCGATATAAATCATATATAATATGTAAAACATGAAAACGTTAAAAATAAACAAAAATTATATTAAAAAAGTATTAAAAAAACTTCAAAATATCTATAATAGTAATAATAAAAAATTCGTGTTGTGACAAGTTTCTATACTAGTAATACTATATTCTAACACATCAATTTGCACATTTCTTTAAATATCCAAGTTCTGATGATCATTTGTCCAAATAATAACCTTCTCCTCTTTATTTTTTTTTTGTCTTGAATTAAAATCTTATAAAAAATAAGAAATGAAACGGATTTTCTTAAGAAAATACCAATTTAACTCTATATAAATTAGTTGAACTCCAAAAAATTGTGGAATATTGAGTGACACAGTAGATAGTGAATTACTCCTTCCCCGTGATGTGCACCCTCATATTGAAATTCTTAAAGCGCCACGATCTTTTTATAAATAAAAACCAAAACTACTATATATCATAATTGATGGATCCGCTTGAATACAATTATCAGACCGACCCGAAACTCGACTCCGACATTTGACATTGCCTCAATTATTTCGTCACGCTACTTGACGCACAATTAATAAGGTCACGTGTCCGACAACCGTTGGATCACTTCACCATCAATTTAAACTAAAATGAACAAAAAGATTAAACTTATACAACAAACTTCCTATTGCATTCACAAGTGAAGCCCGCCGAATGCACATACGGATTTACCTATAAATATTCCCTTCCAATAATTGTGAAGGTAATGATTCTCTAACTTTTCTACACCCTCTTTACTCTTATTTTACACTGTGGTCGGACACCATTTTTACCTTTGTTTGTCTTGCAGATCTTGAGTTAACGGTTGGATCAACTCCCTTCTAGTCTATTCACTATATTTATAACCATTCATCCAATCCAATCGGTAACGATAACAATTATATCAATGTTAACAATACATTTGTAACTAATATTTAAACTGTTTTGCCGGGGGGTAAATCTACCTGTACCGAACCAAAAACAGTACATTCAATAAATATTAGATCGATCCCCTAGCTGAAAAGTACGTACACATCCATGGACAGAATTGGCCACATGACTATATCCCCGGTTGAGTTCTGCCTAAATACTGTATGTATATCTGCATGTGGCCCCACTTGAAATTATATTGTCGTGTATATCTAAGCAAATTGTTAGTCCAAATAAAACAACACTAAACACATGCATATTAATTGAAAGAAGGAATACTTTTCTTAATTCTGATCTACTGAAATTATTTGCCGTCTATAATATTTCTCTCACCTACACCTGACAAGGAATATTCTTTTCCCATATAATTTAAATTTTGTCTCTTGTGTACTGCATTTGATCTTCGTGATTTCTTTCCCCTAATTTTGTTGTGTTGCGTTGTAAAAATTAACAGCACTTAGTCTATGTACATGTATACGTGGCGTAAAATATGGAAGTGGTCCGTTCTTAACTAATCAATTCTTCATGCAAAAGGAAAGGGGGCATAAAAAATCATGGGTTACGTTTCTTATCTCTATAAAAAGATGAATGAAAATGGATGGAGTTTATATATATATATATATATATAAAATATGTATGTGTGTGTGTGTCGAAAGAATGAATAGATATGGTAGGATAAGGTGTGTGATTGAAGGGCCTGCCTCGGTGGATATTTTTGCCAATTGGATGGACATGAGAATTAGACTTTAGTATGGAGGTCGTGTGCATGGAAGAAGTCCTTTTCAATTTACGTGATGGCGGAATCACTTATTTTTATCTACTTTGTTGTCTTCTACTCCTTTTTTATGTCCATTATACATAATTAGTGCCCATATAACATCAACCACACCTAATTTATTATGTACATGTGTGCCATGTAATATACACACACTAATGGATCCATGTCCCACTTCGTTCGCAATATATTTTAAAACACGTGTGGTACATATTTTACAATACATACATACATACATATATATATATATATATATTAATATAAATCATATATAATTAAAATACATATCTATAGCACTTAAATTTTTAACTTCTTAATATGTCGTTATTACTAAAAATATAACTAAATATGATTTAGTATACATTTAAAATTATATTGTAAATTATACATTTATTTCATATACTATACATTTAAAATTATATTGTACATGGACTAGGAGAGCCAGAGCATATCTACGTGCAAGGCGAAGAGCGTGTAGAAATAGACGAGCACAAGCTAGGTATTCAATTATTTCACGTCTGTCTATTTCCAATTTCCATCTAAAAGTTCGAAGCTTTCATCATGGATATCATGATTAAGAGGCTATAAACCTTTAAATTATAAATTTGTAAGATAATATAATTTTAAATTGGATAATTTACAAAAAATTTATTAATTTTGATTAATATTTTTGTGTACGTAATGTTAAACGTAGAATTATAGAAGTAATTTTTATTATGATGATTTTGTGTAACTTAATTCGGTTTCTTATGCGCGCACACAAACTCTCATATCATTTGATTTGCTATTCCTAGAAGAAGAAAAAAGCACACATTAACAGTTTTGCACGTAAAGTTCTTGGCACATTAATGATAAATAAGATTCACTTTTATGTAAAGATAAAATCTTAGTGAAAATAACAATGTATGCTAAGTTATACGCTGCGCCTTATATATAAATAATCTCTTTGGATTGTTTATGTATAAAAGGTTGCCAGTCCCACATGCAATAACAATAACGAAAATGATATGTCCGAATTATGATATAAAAATGACATTTAAGTTATGAATTTTTTTTAAAAACTACCAGCGCACTGCAAATAAATATTTTAACATTGACGAGTCATTTAGTAATGTTAATATAGCATTTGCAGATGCTGTGAACGAGTATATATATGCTAAAATTAGTTTACAAAAAAGCCATTAAAATTAGTAACGATGAAATTATAATAACATTTATATGGTATAATTTAAAAATACCATAACTGGGATGTAAAATTTTTTAATTCTAAATTACTCAAACGTCATTTTCTGTTAACAAAATAAATGTAATTTTTGTCTTATGTATCTACAAAATTTAAGTTTCATAGTAATTAAAATTCTATCAATCAACAAATTAGAACTTCCACAGAATAAACACCTGAAGTAAATGTCTAAATAAATTACACATCACAAAAATACTTTCAGTCATTGTATTCGGCCTAAATAATTGCTAAGGGCATAAATGGAAAAATAATATGAATCTTGAACTTGATGAGCATAAGTGCATTTTTTTAAAAATTAAAAAAAGAGGAAATTCGTAAGTGACACTTTGAGTCTTTGAGAAAATTTTCACAAAATTTCCTTGACAATGAGTTTTTCTTTTCTTTTCCTTTTCATTTTATTTAATTATTTATAATACTGATAAGGAAATATGAAAATGCGTTAATCAAGATGGTCCTTAGGGGAAAGCACACTACTCATATGACACTTAAACTGATCTAGAATTATCAGGCTATAGGCCCATTTCCATTCTACAAAGGGCTTTGAAATTGTAGTTCTTTAAAAATTTTGGACAGATCTTGTTAAATAACCTGTCTATAGCCCAATAAAATAAGAATATTTTAGGCTTTACGACTTTCTCTAATCTTATTATAAATTTAATTCGGCTTGGATGTATTCTTAATTCTAAAGTTGGTTCATATTCTACTCTCCAATTTCAACTGAGTTAAACGGGTAAAGATTTCCCTTAACTCACAAAAACAAAGATTATATTTTCTATTTTTGAACCAGAAAAGTTATTGCGTTAAATGTACTCAGTTCGTGAATAACAGTGTATAAAATCAATTTATATAATTGAGAGAGAGAGAAAGAAAGAAAAAGCAGTTACGGAACAAACAACAAATATGAGAATGATTCTCGATTTGGATGCTCTTCTTTACTTGATAAATTTTCTAACCGTCTCATTCCCTTGGAAACAATGTTTCAAATATTGTTGAAAGATAGTTTCAAAGATATTGATCGAGTTCATTATTTGATAACTTAGAATAATGAAATGTATTTTATATTTTGGATATGTCTACGTATACAGTCAAATTTATATTAATTTTCACGAACATTTGTGAATTATGTTGTTTGATCTTGAGAGATTTAAAACTTAATTGGAAATAGGCAAACCTTAACGAGCCACATTAAACAAAACGACAAAATTTATAATTATTCGTGAAAATAAGTGTGTGAGTAGATTTATTCTTATATTTTATACTATATACATTTTAGTCTTACATCCTCATAATTCTTTCTAATTTTTAATGATTTTCTTATCTATTCATTTTACCCCATCAAACAAAACATAATGTAAAAGTATCATACAACTCTACTAATGAATGTAAACATAATTTGAGTTTTATGATTTAGTAAATATAGTTTAACTTAAAACTAACTTATATTTTTGTGGAGCAGATAAAGTCATACCTTCACACAATATTTTGTAATATTGGATTCGGATTCGGGTGTATTGTGTTATTTGTTATCATTAAAATAAAGATAATCTTAAATGTATTTTTAAATTTTGAAACAATGGTTGTTCCCATTCTCGTGGGATTTAACTTCAAAAAATAGAGGCAAAATTACTCCTTTTGATGATATCTTTCGGCCAAAAGAATCTTAAAACAAAGGGGCTGCATTGCCTTTTTACATAAATCGATAGACTTTCAACTTTGCAAATCAAAGACTATGATCCTGAATCTCAAAATGAGCGCAAGGGCCAAGGGGGCAAAATTTTCAAAATCTTTATTTCTCAGAAGTTTTATTTATTACAAAAAATTAATCGTCAAATCTATAATACTAGCTAGAAAATCTGTGTACATTTTATAATCATTAAATTGATTTTAATAGGGATAAATTTGATTATAATTGAATTAATTGTAGTAAATTAAAGAATTATTTATAATAATAATTTGAACTATTTATAACTACGAGGACAAAATTTATAATTCTAATGATATTAATCTCAATAGATATTATTTATGATTATAACAATTTTTATCGTAATTTTAAAAATAAAACTTTGGACTCACCCTTATTGAACTAGACGAGTTAAAATTGTGTTAGACAACGACTTTAGTGATTATGTAATGGTCTTAATGGATTGATATTACAGAAAGGTCAAAGTTTAATTAAATATCATTTGTTTAACCTGTATTATATCCTAATTTTGTATTAAAATAGTATCTCCACAACTTAAAACTTTGTAAATATTTATAAGTAAATACTAGTTTTCCCTAAAACTGCATCGAAAGAACTAAAATATACTTAGTTTTTCCTGAAAGTGCATCGAAAGAAATAAATATTTATATGGAGTATAAAATTATAAATTTTGGATGCGATTAACAATAAAAGAATAAATGAATTTAGAAAAACCCTCATCCAAAAAAAAAAAAATTACTCGGTAATGGATTAGGATGGCGGTGGAATTAGTTAGACGTTCAACGTAGGAGTAGAAAGAATCTGAAGGCTGACCAAAACCTAATTTTGTTGCACGCTGGTACTTGCAGTTGACAGTTTTGATTTTTTTAGACACCCATCCCATATTATATTATACACGGTCAGCTGCCCCACATCTTGGCGGGCAGGTCCAAATCCCGGGGCATCTTCCCATTTGCTCCGTACGGTACAAGACGACTGCGATTGCTTTAGTTCAACACTTCATTTGGTATTATTTGATCATATTTCATATTCCCCCCCTGTCCCATCCCTCCTCCTCCCAATCCGTTGATATCCTCTGCCACCTTCCACCACTCTTCCGCCACGGAAGGTGGCGCGTGATTCACACTATAGAGATTAGATCCCCACCATCTGGGCTTTGAAATTTGAATGCTCAATTAGGAGAGGCATGGGTCAGGGATTGAGCTGCATTGAGCCCGGCCGAGAACATCCTCTGTTCAATGCTGTTAAAAATGGTGAGCTTCATATAGTCGATCAGATGCTTGACCATGACCCATCTGTTTTGGGCCGGACCACTGTCCACGGGAAGCTCTTTGCACTCCATGTCGCTGCTTCACATGGTCAGATCGAGGTGGGGTTTCTGCTTAGCCCCTTTTCCCCTTGCTGATTAATTTTCTTATTTAATTAGTTTATTTGTTTGATAAATATTTACATTTTTTTTTGCTCCTATTGGATTTTATTTCATTATGGCGGGCAGGTTCTTTCGATGCTCTTGGATCGATCTGTAAATCCAGATATCCTGAATCGCCATAAGCAGGTATTTTATGTGTGAATTTACTTGCCCCACATTTATCTTTGTCGATTCATATGTGTGTTTTATGTTCTCTATTGCTCTTTGGATAATTGCATTTCTATTTGTTGGGATTTACTTCCCTTGAATTAATCAATTGCTAGTAGTCCATATAGGGATCTGATATGGCTTTGTTTCATTTTGTTTTTATTGGTTTGTTATTATTGGTCCAGACTCCATTGATGTTGGCAGCAATGTTTGGGAATATATCTTGCGTTGAAAGACTTATAGAAGCTGGTGCAAATGTATGTATTTTGTTATTTTCCGAGCATATTTATATTAAATTTGAAAACACCCCCTCCCCCTCCCCCCAACCCAACTGTTTATGGTTAAAGAAACTCTCTTTTTGGGCTAAAGATCATATTGAAAGATGTTTGTTGATGTACTCTCTCTAAATTTTTGTGTAGATTTTGATGTTTGATTCACTTCATGGAAGAACTTGTGTACACTATGCTGCTTACTACGGCCATCTAGATTGCTTGGAAGCTATACTTTCTGTTGCCCGTTCCAGCCATGTTGCATATTCTTGGTCTCGACCAGTCAAATACTATTTGCTTGCTAATATAGTTGTCAAAGTACCACTTTGCTAATACTTTGCTTGGAAACATCAGGGGTTTTGCTAGATTTGTGAACATAAGAGACGGAAGTGGTGCTACGCCACTCCACTTAGCAGCCAGGCAAGGGTCTACAGAATGTGTTCATATTCTACTAGTCAGCGGGGCTCTTGTTTCTGCTTCTACTTGTGGATATGGGTAAATAATGCGGAGTATCTGATATTGGTATTTATATACTTCACTTCTGTTGCAACTTTAGAAAATAACCCTTGCTATGGAAACAGATCCAGTTCCAGCTATCCAGGGAGCACCCCACTGCATTTGGCAGCTCGTGGTTGTTCTTTGGACTGCGTCCGGGAATTACTTGCTTGGGGAGGAGATAGACTTAAAACAGATTCATCTGGGTGAGCATAATTTGTTGAAGCATCTTAATAGATTAGCTCTTTCTTTAAAATCTCCTGCTAAGCTAATGGAATCATATTGCTTGCTCAGTTTCAGAATGGGATATACACAGTCTGGTTGTGAAATCCTATATTTTAAGTTCAATTTAAAATTATTTAGTTTTGATTGTTGACAAGCTTAACACAATGTACAATTCAAAAAGTAATTACGAATACAAACTTTATAATTTTGATGTCTTGATAGTGTCTCTGTGTGTGCCCGCACTCGTGCGGGTGCGTGCGTTGGTGATTCATGAAATTTTAGGATATTGTATAGTTCAATTGAAATGTATACCTAACTCTGTAATGAAGTATAATTCTTAAAGTTGGTTTAAAAATTTTCATATGAACTGAAACTTCCTGTTCATGGTTTCCATCCTTGAAACAGTGTCTTATGCTCTAACATCATCTGCAGGAAGACCCCATACATGGTTGCTCTGAAGCACAAGAATACAGCATGTGCAGCCTTGTTGAATCCTTCATCTCCAGAACCTCTAGTCTGGCCATCTCAATTGAGGTTCATTGCTGATCTTAACCCAGACGCAAAAGCCCTATTAGAGAAGGCCTTAATCGAGGCAAACAAGGAGAGGGAAAAGGCCATATTAAAGGAGACAGTGAACTCATTCCCATCCCCTGGGCATTCTGATTCTGGGATAACTGACGATGTTTCTGAGGTAACCTAGTCAATATTAGGATTTAGATTTCACTTTGCATTAGTAAAATAATTGTATTAGAAGGTGTTTTCAATTTCAGGGCACAAACAGTTACATAAGTAGCAGTTTAAAAAAATAATAATGAAAAAAAATCTTACCCATAAGAAAACAATCCCATGATATCAAATCATCAAACTAATTGCTCACACGGTCACACTATATTTATTCCTATGAAAATTGTACTCGATTCAGTTAATTAAGTGTTAAAAGTATCACAAATAGAGAACTTTCAAGATTGACATGTAGAAATTATTTTTCAAACAGGAAAATGATGTCGATTTATGCTCAATTTGCTTTGAGCAAGTATGCACAATTGAGGTCAAGGATTGCGGTCACCACATGTGTGCTCGATGCATGTTAATCTTGTGTTGCCACAACAAGCCCAACCAATCAAGTACAAGTTCAAAGCCTCCAATATGTCCATTTTGTAGGAGCAACATTAGCCAACTGGTCGCTGCTAATATTGAGACCAGCAGATTAGTGGATATTGAACTCAGCCCTTCAAAGCCGCGGATATCTTCAAGAAAGTCTTTCAATAGTGAAGGCAGCAGCAGCAGCTTTAAGAGTTTGTCAGCCCTGAGCTCGTTTGGGAGAACAGGGGGTCGAAATTCAGGAAGACTGCGTGCTGAATGTGACGAAGATCTTGATAAGCTTTAACATAGAATATATATATACATACAGAAATATCACAAGCTACTGCTCCCAGCTCTTCTTAAATTGTACAATTTTGAAAACCTGAAAAAGCCTTTGCTGCAATTTTAATGAAGAAGCTATTGAGGTTTACTACCTAAGTAAAACATAATGTATCAAAAATTTTCATAATGAAGTTCGTGTGTTGTAGTTATTGCTTTTGAATCGTCTCCTTTGGCCTGTCAGGAATCAGGATTTACGGAATTGTGTGATTATAGTCTGTGTTTATACATGTTTATGATGTGGACTAAAATTTCTTGCCGAGTTAAAATTTTGCATTTAATACACCTTGCGCACAGAAAAAGGAAAAAAGCAACAAAAGAAAAGAGAAACACGAGTGTAAATGCAGTGAGCCAGGTGCAGCACTTGCAGACATGATGAACGAGTTCTATTCTGATTTGTAGGGCCCTATTGGTAGTTAATGCAGCTTTTCAGATGGCCATCAAATGTCCAGACCAATTATTTCATATTTGAGTCTTTCCAACTCATAAAAATAGAAAAAATAAAAAGTTGCAGAAATTGAAAACAATATTTTGCCATCAAATTTTAACAGATAAATCACCCTAAAATATCTTCAGCTGAAATGTTTGGATTGCTCTGGTAAAATCTTTAGCTCCTACCTTTCTGTATTGAAATTCCCCTCATAACAATAAAATACAGGATGGACAGGCAGAGATGTAAAACAAAAATCACTAAATTAATTGGTCGCCAATGGTCCACTTCTGAACTAAAAACTTGTGCTTATTAAGTCAGCTGGTTACTCTTACCAAAAAAAAAAGGTCAGCTGGTTACGGTTGGAATTATAGTTCCCCAAATGTGAAAATAATGGCTCTAAGCAAATTCCTTGTTACCGTGGATCGTAGCTGAATACTTTCAATATAAAAGTAGACAAACATTAAGAACCTTTTGCACACCAGAACATCAGGTAAATGATAACAAGCATAAATGATATTAGGCCTAAGAATCTTTAACTTAATCACAACAACGAAGATATATTGTTAATCTTGGCAATGAGAACCTCATATACCAGCCTTTTTAACCAAATAAGCAATCATCACCAATTAAATTAACTGTTTCCAAACCATCACAATGCAACTTGACTTTAATTGAACCACTTCAGATGCTGATCCAAATAAGAAGACAAAGAAAACTTAAAAGATGATTATTTAATGAATAGCAGGTCCACATAAACATGAGAATAGCAGTGGAGTTCCATAACCATTAGTGCCATGCTCAAACAGTCCTTGATTCGATCTTGCATCATCTGAAATCATCCAAGGACTTGCATTAGAAGGAGCTACATGCCCCCCCTCAAATAGCACATTCAGGTCTAGAACAGGCAAGGTATGGGAGAAATCATCTTTGTTCTATGCGATTGAACTCTGTTTCTTCCTATAATTGTTGGCAGCTCTTCTCTCTGCTTCAAGAAAATGTTGGAGAGAAGGAGTGTCATGTTTTGTGGTTACAGCATCAGTTCTCAGTTTTGAGCATATTGAGAATAACCAAGTTCTGTGCTTATAATGCTTCTTGCCCCTCGATATTTCAGATGTTCTTCCCTTTGTTGATCTTCTAGAGAGTTCTAGAATGGTAGAAACACCGATAAGGCTCCCAAGGGTGATGCTCTTGTCATGGAAGAAAGAACCAGTGGACTGGACCAAATCATATGAAGGTATTTAAGAAACAACATAATGGCAATGACAAAGCAGTTCGGATAAAAGGATTTTACTTTCTTGCTAAGTTGAGAATGAATATTCAGTTACGTCACCCAACCATTGGAAAGCAAAAGTGTAAACTCAACAAAAGAGATACACACACACACTTTATTCAAAGTACGAACCTCAGTATCACGATCAGAAGAAGAATCCGCCGAGGTGGAAGAAGTAGTGAGCAAGGTATTGAAGGAAACTGATCCATTAAGACCACAATTTCTGGCCAACCCGATTCTCACATTTAAAGGTTGTAGCCCAAGTGGCCATCCGTCTCCCTGCATTTTCATATTTATTTGTCTGTGTATGTGTGTGTTCGCACACATGAAATGTCTATGTAAAAGATCAAAGGAACAAATCATGGATGATATAGGTAACAGTGCATAAAGAAGAAAACATGTAAAATTTACCTGTTGAACCTTAGGTTAGTAATTGTGTTCTTGTTGGAAAAGTGCAGATTGGTAGCAGATTTTATGAGGGTACTCACTCAGCTCAATGGAGATATTGAACTCACTTTGTTGTTACATTTCAAACATAAACAACCAAAAGAATCAAAATAAGTAATTATAGAGAATGGTGGGAATTAAGCAAGACAGTAGAAAAGGGAATGTCATACTAGGCTTCCCATCACATGCTTTCCAACGAAATTTCCTCTTTACAGAGAGAAAGACAAACGGACACACTCGGTCACCACCCACACACACACACAGAGAAAGAGATTGACTGGTTGAACAGTGAACAGGATGGGTGCTGTGTGGATAGCGTTGTAAAGGGGAGACATTACATTGCTAGAGTACGAGAGAGAGGGATTGGCGCTGCTTACCGAAAATGACTAAAGTAAACCCAGAGAAAAAAAGGTCATCTGTCAATTATTCCAACCGTGCGTATGCTAATATTGATCAACGGACTTAAATCTAGTTCTGCGGGATAAATCCACTGCTATTTTGCTGATTACTTTTTTGGATTTAATAATGAAGGGTAAATGATGCAAGTAGTTGCAAAATATTGGTTTTATGGCCAAAATCATTTTGTTTAGTCAATACAGTGAACAATTCAACATGGTTCGACCGAAAAGAGATGTATATCTTGCTACCGAAATGTACTATTCTAGTGAATTATCTTGCTATTTACTTGTAATAATGAACGAAACAATTCTTTGTCACACTATGCATAATTATGTTAAAGGACCGATATTGTTCCATTATGACTCGTACAAATGTACAATTAAATTTAAGCACGTAAGTAGGCTAGAAACAGAAAGTTTAAAATTATTTATTAAAAAAATAAAAAGCAACCAGCTGCAACATGTATTTGTCGACTTCCAATTTTGTACCCGGGGAAGCATCCTAGCGACATCAGGTGCAACATTTTCCGGACAGCATAGAAATAGAAGTTACAGACCATTTTACCAACTTGCGGGCCACATTTATTTACAGTATCTGAAGTTTGAGGGTGGAGGAGACATTGTACAGAAACCTCCTTCGTCAATGTCGTGACAAGGGAAACTCAGAATCATAATCAATGTTATGAAGACAATATTTATTAGAAGAAAAAAATAGTTTGAGCATTATCAAAGGGAAGATTTGACTTTAGGAAGAACATCAATTATTTAGTGATTCAAATGTAAAACTCTGTAAAGGCTCCCAATATAACAAGCTAAACTATTGGTGGGAAACCTGAACAATATCATTATATCAATATCAAACTCTCTTCCCTGCAGTGGGATTGTATTCTCAAAACAATCCCAAGTTAGTATGAGTTACTATATGATTAAGAGTTCCGTTCTATTTTTCTTCTTCTTCTTCCTCCGCACTTAAAGAGTGTATACTGGTTCTATCTGGACTTCATACAAAAACAACTAACTATGAGCATGGCTTGCACCGGGTCGATATTCTCCAATTCCTAACAGGTCCTGCAAATATAGACAAAAGTTACTTACTCATTATTGCAATCTGTGACATGAAACATGACTTGGTATCATGCTAGTGAGAAAATTATGCAGGTAGCAAACTCAGTTTTATAATGGACATGGTCCTGTGTAAGGAGTAAAGAAAAAATTGAAACTATATTTTAACAGAACAAGAATTGAACTTGGGTTGCAAGAAGAAATTACATAAATGACAAGCTGGCTTAAACACCAGGTTAAGTGGATTTAATCTCTTAATGGTCCTTGCCGCATGATACTCATTACACTAATAGTAGCAGAATGTCAGAAGGCAAAGTTATATTTCTAGGCTATTGATTTTGAGATACGATTACAAGGAGTGCACTTGGCCTTGAATCTAAACACATAATACGATCTGTCAGCAATATGCACATAAAAAAGTCCCACATTATTGATGAAACAATCAGCATAATAAAAACACATTAGCTAAAAATGGAGTGTGATATCATAAGCAAATTCTCAAAAAGATAGCAAGCACTTGATATAATAATAAAAAATAATTTGCAAATAAATCCAAAATTACAAAGAAAGAAAACCTACCTGGCATGCTTTATTCTTTGCTCTGGTTTCTGCTGTGCTGGGAATATCATGATTTGGTTTTACAAATCTCTTTTCACGCCTTTCACATGAACCCCATCCATCAGAAAACCTACCACCCCTAAAAACAAGGAAATGACAACATTGATAAATCAGTGGAAGTTAAGGGGGAGTACATGTTCAATGAATTAAGTTCCCAAAAGCAAAACGAACATACTGCATGTGTGCTCGAACCACAAACTCAGCACGCTGAACATTACGGTCCTCATCAAATTCAATGGTTTTGTCTTTCATTTCATAAGACAGATTAAAGTAAAATGATATCTTCCTCCAACCTATGAAAAAATATAATTTTAGCATGATCATGAAAGTCTATGAGTATATATTTATGTTTGCATGTGGAACTTGTCTAGTTACCTGATTTTTTAATGAAAGGACTGCCAGAGATCATAATATAATCACTTTTCTCCAGAATCTGTTCATGAAAAAAACACTTAAGCGAACTAATCGTACGTACCAAGCACGAAATACTCTGTAGGTCGGATTTCAGCCATTTGAGAGTTCTGTAGGTCGGATGTAAATGGATATGCTAGGGTTATTCTATCAATTAAGTAAGCTCCAGAATGACTACTTTCTTCTTGCTTTCACTGGGTAAAGTTAGCAATCACAGAAACCAAAATCTCTTATATCTGAATTGAAGCTGATCTACTAAATGATTGCCCAAGTCAGAAGTTCAGACTCACTCATTTAGATACTTGTAGAGTTTACCTATGGTAACATGATAATCGGAGTGCAGAGTAAAGGGGGAAATGATTCATATCACTACTTCTCTTCCCTAAATTGCACATTTTAACCATATCTATCTTGTATCAATATGCCAGAGAAACTGAGGAAAATACTTTACGAGTTACAGCAGTCTACTCCGAATACAAATAACAACAACATATCAAGAAGCCTGCTCAAAATTAGAGCAATAAGATAATAATAATGACATGATAATATCATTAGATTGTGTAACATTGTGTAATTGACTTTGAGAAATTACCGCCATGGCAGCATTTTGATACTCTTTAAACAGAGAAACAGAAGGAAAAGGACCAGCCATGCTATGCCTCGAGGGTTCTCTGGGCGAAGAATTTGAACATATCGGACTGTTCTCCTTCTCAAATCTACTGGCGACTGGCGAGGTAAATGTTGGAGTAGTAGGCGAACGGTGGACGTGCTTCACCATAGTCAGAGGCGGACTAGTAGTCCCACTCAACTCTGTAACGCATGAAGATCTAGCCATTTTTTGCGGTCGGCGATGAGCCCAATCCCCTTGCCGGACCTCACCCTCCGGCGAGTGGTAATTTCTAGGGTTTTGGGGCAATTTGGTTGGTGGAGATGGATTTGATACAATGAATTTAGGTTTTGGAGATTGGTAGTGATCCTGATCGGTGTTTTTGATGGCGAGAGGTCGACGAGACTTGGAGGAGACGGAGTAGGAGAGAGAGGCGGCGGCAGAGTCGATTACCGCCCAGAGTGAGGCGTCGTCGAGATCTTTGTCGTCAATGGCGTAGTTAATCCCAGAATTCATTCCTAATTGGAATGTTTGAATATGTATGAAGACAATGAGCGCAGATGAAGACGATCTACATATGCTACTACTAGTAGTTGAGTATCTTGTACGAAACCAAAAACCGCCTTAGCTGAGAATTCGAATTTGAGAATTGAGTCACCAACTTACTATCAAACCGCGTCGTTTCACTTATTACACGAGGAGTCAGACAATTGCATTGCAATCCGAGTCATCCACCCTCTTTTTTCTTCCTTTCTTTTTTCATTTTTAAAATTTTCATCAACTTTTAACAAAAGAACAATTTCTTACAACTAACAGAAGAGATTATTCATTCTATTTTTTATTAGTTGTTTTTTAAGATCAAATCACACATATTAAAATTAATAATTAATAAATATAATAGTATTAAAAAAAATTCTATTATATCAGGATTGTTTCTATTTAATATGTATGAAAAAAAAATATTTATATTTCCTTGAAATATACAAATAGTAATAGATAAAAAATAAATTTATTTTTGTCTTAAAATGTGAGAAAAGTAAATTGAAAAAAAAGAACGAAACTCTAGAAAAATAACTAAATAAAAACATAAGGATTACTAAGAAAATTTTGAAAATATACATTTTAATCATTGAAAATAAGCAACTAACTCATGAATATTAGTACAATTTTGAACAATTAATATACAAGATCTCGACACAATACAAAAACATCTTTTTAATTTTTTTAATTGACAATCTCTCTTAATGCTACTCTAATTCTCATCATATGAGATTTAAACTCTCAATGCAAATAATCACATGAAGCTCTACATTTGTTTGGATCTATTTATTTATTTATTTTAAATAGTTTCTCTTCATGCCATAACTTAAAAATAGGTACTTATTATGTGATGAGAAAAAGAAATTAAAGAATGAGTTGCTTATTACACAAATAAAATCGAAGTCGTTCATATGCGATGGTGGTTAGATTGCGTATCGCTTGGATGAAGAAGTGTCGACTCTAACGAGCCAAAGGCATTTGGCTAACTAACTTTTATGTACATGTATAGCACGAGTTTTTATTTATATTTTTTGGTAATATAATTTCTTTTATATATTTGTATTTTTTATATGTATAACTTATTATATGTTTTTATTTATGAAAGATAAAACATATTATTTTAATATCTCATTTATTAGTAATTGTTTTAGTATATGTAAATATATATTATCTTGATCCTATATATATACAACATTTATTTATTATTTTAATTTGTATTTTTTTTCAATATATTTATTTTGAACATTTTTGAAAACTTAATATGTTCCGATTTTATTTATCATTTTTGTATTTTAGTTTAGGAATAGTTTAAAGTTGAAGTATTTAGATTTATTAACTTATTTTTTATAACAATATGATAAAAAATTAAGTTGACCAAGTTAATAAACTGAGTCAATAAAATAAATTGTGTCCTTATAACGTCACTTGTCAATTAATATGTAATAAATGATAAATGATTAGATGGATTCAAAATAAATTTTAAAATCTCAATCTAAATTTGAATTATTTTCTAAATATTATACTTGAATTTGATTTGACTCGTATTGTTAAATTTTGACTCTACTCGAATATTATAAATTATGATACTTCACGTTTATAAATTAAAAACGTTAATAAATATAACAAAGAAATATATGTATATGTAATACTCTAATTTAAAAAGATGGATAGTATTACTTCCTCCATCTGAAATACATTTTATTTTCAAAAAAAATAAGTTTGCGAAATCGTATAATTCAATATCAAATTAAAGTTTTCAATTTAAAGTAACTTTGAAGTGAAACATCATGATATATATGAAAAATAAATTTAAAATAATTTTTTAAATTTTTATGAATTCATATTATAAATAAAATTTATAAATAATACTATACTAAAACACACACACATATATATATATAAGGTTTAGGTAATTGAGTTATAATTCACATTTAAAATTATGCCCACTAATTTTATATCTATAAATTCATAATTTATCTAAAAAATTCAACCGTATGGATTGAAAAAATATCAAAATACAGAGTAGTGCACAAATTCTCAAATCATTTCATTGTATATAACATTATTTTTATAAGTATATAAATTTTGTATATTTTCAATGATTAAAATATATTGATTTTTACATGATTATAAAAACAATGTAAAATAACTCAAAAAATTACATATAGTTTATTTTTGCATATTCTTTTAATTCGTACGATTAAATTTTCTTATATGTTTTGGAAACCGAAACATAACACGAATGAGTAGAATTATAAAAATGAACGCTCAATTATGTCATTTTATGTACCAACAAATTTTGTTAGACCGAGTTGTCTTGATATTTAGAGGGGGCTTGTACAGACAAAAGGTGAGCTGAGGGGATTGGAAAGCCCAAGCCCTATACATGGATCACAAATTTCTGGAACAAAATCATGATATTACATGATCCAACTCAAAACGGTGATCTTTCCGTTTACGAACTTCAAAAGGAACAATTCCTACGTTTTTTAGGTGCTTATCCTTCACCCCTGTTGAACTGCTTTGACGCCATCATCTCAAACTTTTCAAACGGAGTATAGAGCAGTTCTTCCGAATCTTCGTCCTCGTGATCTCCTATCGGATCCAAATCGTCGCTTTTGAGATCGATGATTGCTTCGTCACTTTTGAGATCGATGATTGCTTCGTCGCTCCTCCGATGACGTTTCTCTGATCTGAATTCAATAATCTCACCACGATTCGGGACATCATCAAATACCTTCAGTTCATCGAATGGCCACTTAAAATCTTCATGAAATTTCTTCCGTTTGATCATATCGCGGTCCTGATGATGATCGATTTTTCTCTTATTGCTGCTAATTTTGGAGCAAATCGTAGACAGAAGAAACGGATCCAAGTAATCTTCGAGCTTATTGTTCGTCAATGTGACTTGTTTTCTGTTCATCTGAAATTCAGTCGCGTCCGCAGTCAACTGCGACGAATATCCTGCTCGGCGATTGCGATTCCGATCGTTGCTGTGAGCACGAATTACTAAAATTACAGAAGCAACTGGAATGCACGATAATGGCAAAGGCAAACAGCAACTTATAGAATTGAGTAATGTGTACTTACGAGATTTGGCTGATTGCAGAGTTTGGTGAATGAAATTGAAGAGATGGAGGTCTAACCAAACGCCGTTGGATTTCTTCTACGGTAGCCAGAGGACTTGAATTGTTCTGGAACATTCTACGGTCCTCCATACTTGTATGTGCTCTCTGTGTTACTACAGTCGTTCTTATTAGTAGTAGTACATATTAACAACGGTTATATAAGATGATTTGTGATAGGTGTGGTGTTGTGTTTCTCTCCTGATCTCTCTTACTCTTACATATGCAATTCTACTTTTCTCTGTTCTTTGCCACTATTCTCTCATCTGCATCAACCGACCGATTTTTTATTTTTATTTTTTTGCATTGACGAAAGAAAATAACTCTGTTTTCCGATCTTCTTCTTATAACACTTAGTTTTAAATTCAGAAGTTCTGATACTTATTGTACGGGCAAAATTATAACTTGATCTTTATCACTATATGTTAGGATCCGAAATTCCGAAGTCAAAACTTTATGAATCACATGATTTTAAAGTTTAATTTTGTTTGTTATTTCGTATTACGTGAAATTCCCGTTAGTTTAATTTAACTAACTGGATATTGGACAATATTTCTATGTAGCCTGAGAAAATAACAGAATGAGAAAAATAAAGAAAAAAATTAATTTAAATATATGACATTGGATAATACAATGTACACAATAAAATCCACAAATGACATAATTTGATCTAGCAGTAATGGACTCTTTAACGTTTCATACTGTACAATCGCATACGTTTAAGTTGATGATCGATGATGGACCAATATATTTTGACGAAAGCAAATCATCCCTGCAAGTTTACTTAGTTGACATATTTTGATGAACACGACGTAATTTTCGTGGTTGTGGTGGTATTGGTGAGGGTGTTCTATGCGATTTTAAGCATCTCATGGGTTTTCGTGGTGCTGGTGGGCATTGAATCATCACCGGAATTTTGGATTCCTCTGCTGTTGGGGTCTTAAATCCATCATTATCATCGTCAACCACACCCTCATTATTCAAATATTGATTACCGTTATTATTGTCGTCATCATCACGTGGCAGCGGTAGTGGTTGTTGAAACTGATTTTCATTATCTTCTTGGTTTTCTGCAGGTGGTGGTGACGACGGCGGCGGCGACAGCTGATGATTAATATTAGCGTTGTCTCGACTAATAAAAAAATTGAAGTTTGACATGGTGGTCAAGAATAATCAGAGTTAGAATTTAGAACTACATATACACGAAGAGTTGGTTGATAGAATTGTAAAAAAAATTAGATTTCCATTAGGATATAGATTTCCACGTTCTTTTCTAATTAATGCTTTCCTATTCCTACTGATTATAGAAAAGGATTCCTAGTTGGTGAAGGTTATAATAGCCTCTTGAACTCTAGGCGAATTTGAATGGTTTAACTTAAGCGAACTTGGATGATTTATTTTATAGTGTTACATTTAGGATCACATTTTAATTTGAAAAATCAAATAACTTTAGTTGATTGAATTTTAAAATTGTATTACTCCCTCTATTTTAAAATAATCAATTTTGACATATCAAAGTCTAACATACTCTGCTCTAAAGGTAAATTTTATTTACGTGAATATAAGTTTAATTAATGCAATCGCAATTTTTAAATTTTTTTACATGAATTCATAAATTTTGGCTGAAGAGTGAAATTGACTTTCCAACATTAAATTTTAAATATATTTTCGAATGGAAAGGATATTTAAAAATCAAAATGTAACTTTCATAAATATGGTAGAACTAATATATAATTACGAATAATTAGTGTCATAGTTAAATAGTCTATAAAAAGGAACATTGTCGTTCTAAAGTGTTTTTTTTTTATCTTTTATTATTTTTTTAAAATCTTTACTAAGTTATAAAAAGACAAGCCTCGTAAAAGGAATATATGTACTCTGTAATAAACCGATAAATATAAAATTTACTCACAAGTGACAACCCACAATTGTACCTTGTTGTATCTCGTTGGTGGCATTGCTGCCATTTGTGCTTAAAGTTAACTAAAATTACGTGGTAATAAAAATACTGGGTCATATAATTTGAACATTTGATAGTAGCATGTGGGTGGGGAAATTGGTCCCGGCGGTATGGATTAATGTGATGAATGACCCCAAACAAGCTCTCCCTTTAATTGAATAAAGAAGGTTCAGTGATGCAGATTGCAGAAATGATGATCACTTTTTCTTTAATAACAACAACATACCCCGTTTATCTTCTAGACATTATGCATATGCAAATGCATGCACATGGGTTATATGCATCTCTTCATCTTTTTGCCTTTTTTGTTTCCTATTCCACTCTTGATTTCTTCCAACTGGCTAAGAAATTTAATTTTGAAAAATTTTATACCGTTATAAAATTTAACTTAAGGGCGGTAATATGGATTGGGCAAATCTTGGATCGGTACGGTGCAAAGTGTAGAATTTTCTAAAACTCGTGTGTTTTAAAATAATTCTGCATAAGTGTTTTTTTTTCTTTTCCGTATGTTATTATTTGTAAGTTACTATTTATAAGTTATTATTTTTTAGTAAGTTTTCAATGTACTTTGTAAGTTATTATTTATAAATTACTATATCTACAAAAATACATCAATAAAGAATACACTTGTAGAAAATAAAGTTTTAGAGAATTTTGAATTTTACAGTAAACTGGTTGGTAATTATCTCATATGGATTTGTACAAATAAACCATATGGGCTGGAAGGAATCCGATCCACGATACAAACCTGTATTTATACAAATAATCATACCACAAATAAGTTTAAGGATGTTTTGTTTTTTCCGGAGATCCTCCGTCTAAGAGAAAGGACATAGGTGTTTCAGTGCCGAGACATTTACATAGATCTATATGGATTTCGAATTGGGTTGCGTCTGGCCAATGTGAATGGGGACTTCTGGAGAATATACTACGATCAATTGATTATTGTGTGGGTATAGGGAGAATTATTAATTTTAAACACAAATAAATTACTAATTAATTTTATTTAACTTTAATTTATTTGTAGTGAAAATTAATTAAGACTACGGAGGATATAGAGAGAATAAGTATGGATGAGACTGTGGTATCGGCACTCTTATAGTTTAATTTAGTCATAATATAATATAACACACAATTAAAATATACCAAATATTTTAGTTTGAAAATTAATTTTCAAAAAGTGTACCAACAAAATATTACGGGAAATATCACAGTAGGAACTAATTCCGTTGTGGAGCACTATTTTGAGGTGACCGTTGATCCAGAATGTGATAGTCATAGTTATACATGAGCAAGACCGAATTTCATGTTGATTTTAAGGCCCATTTCAATTCTCATTTCATTGACTCGGTGCTTCCGTTTCACATATTAGGCGCTTTTCTTTTTCAATATTATTTTTTTTCCTTTTCTTTTATTTATATTTTAAACCTGAGTTGCTTATCGGAGTAAAACATTCTCTCCATCTCCCACGCACATAAACTCACAACTCACCCCTCTCTCTCTCTCTCTCTCTCTCACACACACACACACACACACATAAAGAAAAGGTGAAATCTCATGAAACCTGAATTCCTTATCTATTTATTCGTGATGTGTTTTGTCTTCAATGCGAATGGTCGATTTCGTTAGGATTTCGGAGTAAAACATTCGCTTCTTATATTCATGAGGTGTTCGTCTTCGATTCGTTTCTGCACGTCTTAGAATCTCTTTTGGCGCTTGATTGTCGGTCTTGTGCTTGCATTTCTAAATTTCATGAACTTTATAGCATAATTGAATTGATTTCCAATTATACATTTGGTTATGGTGTTCCATGATTTTGATCTGCTCTTGGTTAGGATTGTAATTGACATTGTATATGCATTATGATTTTCTTAGTTATTTGATCATTTTTATTCTAGTGATTTCGTTTTCTGTTTGATAAATCTTTAGATTCAGCGCATAAAGTGATCTTTGAGGTGTTTAATGGTGCTAATATCTTAGCTCTGTGATCATATGTCAGAACTGATTTAATTATGTTATTAACCGTTTGATTTTTAATATTGCTTTAAAATGGGAATCATATTGGAGTTTCTTTAAGATCTCTTTGTAGAATTATAAAAATTCTATGTTTTTTAACCATATATAAACTTTCATGATTGAACTTAACGGATTGTAGGGAGGCATGCCCTTCCATATCAGCAGCATAACAATTTCACTTTGAAGGATATATAGAAACACACATATTAATCATATCAATTTGGACATGCATGTAATTTTACATTTGATAATTGTGATTCATTTTATAAGTAAGTTTGGAACATTCTAAATTCACATAATATCTGTCCTTCAAAACGAAATTGATTCTACATAACTAATATAGATTGGGTTTAGTTCCACTCCAGTTTTTGATTTGAATAGGACCATGAAGTTGCTTCTGGCTCCTGAATTAGGGGACTACACTCCCTACAGGACCTTAACATTACCAAACTAGATTCTCTGTTGCACTGTGTATAAAATTGTGCTCTTTTCATCTTGTACAACTATAAATGCATAAAGTACAGTTTGTAAAAATATTTATCCTGTCACATTCAGTCTATGGTCTCGTAGGAGGACTGCCGATCAGTTCTTTATCTTCTCAAAGGAAATCTCCTGAGAAATTTTAAGATACTTTTTTACTAGCATTCTTATAAATATGAAGTTGGATATTAATTCCATGTTCTGTTAATTTAATTTCTCATTGGGTGTTCCATGATATATACAGTCAAAGAGAGACTGAAGGTAACATATATTTTATAAAGGTTAAAGGTTGTTACTTAGGTTCTGTTGGTTGAAGTAAAAACAAATTTGTTTGTCTTCTAGGTTTATAGGTCAACAGTATTGGTGAGTTTACAAAATCATTTCCTTTGATATAACTGTTCTCTAGCAAGCTAGAGTATTGTCCAATTTGAGGCATCCAAATTAGATTGCAGGAAATGATAAAATATATTGATGCTGATGCTAATGTTAATTTTTGACAGGTGATAAGACATGGCAGATGCTGAGGACATTCAGCCTCTTGTATGTGACAATGGAACAGGAATGGTTAAGGTATTGTTGTGATGCTTTCTTTCTTAAAAAAATATTAACAGTGAAATAGTATGCAGTCTTTTGTATTCTGCTGCATCTTCGATGTTTTGACTAGTGATCCATAATTGTGATATTTCTGTTTCTTGAAGGCTGGATTTGCTGGAGATGATGCTCCTAGAGCTGTGTTCCCTAGCATTGTTGGTCGCCCACGTCACACAGGGGTGATGGTAGGCATGGGTCAAAAGGATGCCTATGTTGGCGACGAGGCTCAGTCCAAACGTGGTATACTAACTTTGAAATACCCTATTGAGCATGGTATTGTTAGTAATTGGGATGACATGGAAAAGATTTGGCATCATACCTTCTACAATGAACTTCGTGTGGCTCCAGAGGAGCACCCAGTTCTCCTTACTGAAGCACCTCTCAACCCAAAGGCGAATCGTGAAAAGATGACTCAGATTATGTTTGAAACATTTAATGCTCCTGCTATGTATGTTGCTATACAGGCTGTGCTCTCCCTCTATGCTAGTGGTCGTACAACTGGTAAGCTTCCCATCAAAGTATATCCTACTATGCTACTACATTTTTCACTACTACATATCATGTTTCTTGGGATATTTTGCGTCTTATAGACATTATCTTGAGATGTAGCCATCAAGTGGATGATTATATTGTTCATGAAGTTAGTTCCTGCAAGTACATAGGATTCTTAATTGAGTACCTTTTCTAGTTCATGTTAGGTTTTCTGAAACAACTACATTTACAGATTGGATTGGAAGTCATCTATTATCCCATCTATCATTGTAAGCAATTTTATTTGAATAGCATTTGGGACTTTGAGGACTGGTAGGATGGAAATTGTGAATGAGAGTCGATGAATGTGAGGGAACAAAGAAATTTTTTCTCTTTACAGGTTTTTTATTTGGTTGTTACAACTGAAGCTTCAAATCTTCACACTTCCACTTGTTTTTCGTATTAGAATGGGCTTGTGGGAGCACTCTAATTACGTTGGCATTTGCAATTTGAAGCCTCACCAATACATTAGCTTTCTCCCTTTTCTTTTCATTGCTAGTCACTAATTATGCTCTTTTTGCAGTTTTAATAATCTGTCTCAAAACTTATAAATTTTAGCTTCCTTGTTGACTGTACCGGTTTTGTGCTTGTTGTATAGGTATTGTTCTGGACTCTGGAGATGGTGTCAGCCATACAGTCCCCATTTATGAAGGTTATGCACTTCCTCATGCTATACTTCGTCTTGACCTTGCTGGGCGTGACCTAACAGATGCCCTGATGAAGATTCTCACCGAGCGTGGCTATTCTTTTACCACTACTGCTGAGCGTGAAATTGTGAGAGACATGAAGGAGAAGTTGGCATACATTGCCCTTGATTACGAACAAGAACTAGAAACTGCCAAGACAAGCTCAGCCGTTGAGAAGAGCTATGAATTACCAGATGGGCAGGTGATCACCATCGGAGCTGAGCGATTCAGATGTCCTGAGGTCCTTTTCCAGCCGTCTATGATTGGAATGGAAGCTGCTGGTATTCATGAGACAACATATAACTCTATAATGAAATGTGATGTCGATATTAGGAAGGATTTGTATGGAAACATTGTACTTAGTGGTGGGACCACCATGTTCCCTGGTATTGCCGACAGAATGAGCAAGGAAATCACTGCACTAGCCCCCAGCAGCATGAAAATTAAGGTGGTGGCTCCACCTGAGAGGAAGTATAGTGTCTGGATTGGAGGTTCCATATTGGCATCTCTCAGTACCTTCCAGCAGGTTTGTTTAGTTAGATAAAAAATTTCTCAAACATTGTTTAGATCGTATGATTCATAATGTTTCTGTCCCTTATTTTCATTTTTTGGGTGAGCGCAGATGTGGATTGCGAAGGCTGAGTACGATGAGTCCGGTCCTTCAATTGTGCACAGGAAATGTTTCTAATTGCTAGCAAATAAAGATTGGTGCACCATGTACTTGTCTACTTTGTGGAGAAGTGTTGGTTGCATTCTCATCTTCATTTTCTTTTCTGTTCCTTCATATTCTTATTATTTCTATGTTTGTACAATGAACTTTAGTTATATCCTTCACATTTTGATTCTTTTGTTATTGATTTCCTTATTTTTCTATTAATGCACCATGCAAAGCGCGTGAAAGATGATGTTTTGTTTCATGTTTCTTATTTTATTCCTACAAATTGGTTGGTCAATAAGATAGCTAAATCAGATGTTTTATTTCTTGTTTCTTCATTCCTACAAATTGGTTGGACAGCTGAATCTGTTGCTTGGTATTTACGAGAAATAGGAAAAAATAGAGAATGATTCAGAAGTTTACTTCTTTTTTTTTTTTAAATTGAAATAAAGAAATGCGAGTATACTGATGAGAATGAGTTAAAGTTGTATATTTATCTTATGTTGTAATTGCGAGTTTTACACTTCACTTTTACTAGTTCTTTTGATGGTTAAAGACTTAAAGTATCCTACAGCAACCCTGGAAAACCTAAATCACTTTTTTCAGTACAAAAGACTAATCATGGTATCATAAAACTAAAGTATTCCAAATTAGTAGGAAAAACAGAGATTATCATCATCAAACCTTTTCCTAGAATGAAAGTATTCTTCTCCTCCTTTTTTCCTTTGTCTGTGTGCGTGCGGCCGTGTTGAGGGATCGGAGGTGGTGTTGGGTGGGCCGTGGGGGTGGAGGGTGGGGTGACTGAGATGGAAGTTGCACGGCTAGATTTTCTTCTCTTGAATTTGAGTAGATTGTTAATAAATTGTTTTAATTTATGTAAGGAGTTCGTTGTGTGTAAGACTAAAAGAGAAATAAAATCTCAAATTTTCCGTTTGAAATTTTTCAACGGAGGAAATATAGAATATGCAATAAAACTAGATTACTTTAATTTCTCAAAAGGGATTTTGGACAAAAGAAAATTAAATTAAATAATAGGATCATAAAATTTTCGATTATACATACTCCGTACATTGTTTCCAATATAATTAATTATTGATTAATAAAGTAAAAGAGATAACATGGTGTAACAAAAAAAAAAGTGATTTAAAACCTTAAAACTTAGCATAAAAAAAATTACTGTATTTTGAAATAGGGGTACTTCCATGCTATATAAACTCTAAAATTATCTCTAACAGTGTATTTTAGTAATTAAATACATATATTATTCTTATATTTTCATAGACAGTTATTAGTTGTATTTGATGTTACTGTTTTTTGCTACTATTTTTTTTTAACATTACTGTTTGAAAAAATGACATTCAATCAACAAAAACTATGGAAATAGTGTCAATAGTGCCACAATTTTTTCACCATACTCAAGAAATGGTGTTTCTTTTTTTTATACCAACTATCTCTCTCTTCTTCTCCTTCTGTTTCAACCATGTTCTCTTCCTTCTCCTCCTTTTGTTTGTCATTTCCCGATCACAATCACCACTTTCATGACCACTAATGTTCACGATTTGCTTATAACAAACAATACTAACATAGAAATAGTAGTAATAGAAAAAAATAACAAAGATGCAGACATAAATAATAACATAGAATGTTTTGTCAATTTTACTTTGTAAAATTATCACTTGTTTTGAATCGTCTTATAAAATAAGAATAAAAACACAGAAATAGTAAAAAAAAAAACAACAACAAAAAAATAGTAACACACAAATAATAATAATAATAATAGACAATCTATTATAATAAAATGATGATACAGTAAAACCTCTATAAATTAATAATGTTAGGGCTGGAGAATTTTATTATTTTAGAGAGGTATTAATTAATCGATAAATTAATATTTATCAATTTATAGAGGTTTTACTATAATAAAGTTGAATTTTAATTACATCAAAAATTCATTGTACATAATATTAATCAAAATTTATTTTTATTGTTTATTAATAATTAAATATGATTCATTATACTTATATTAAAAACTTTCAATGTATATTGATGAAATAGTATACTATATAAACAATATAAAAAACTTCTTGAAACCATACTCAACAATAACTTCTTATCCAAAAAGTGGTACAAAAAACAAACAACACTATAATCAGATTTTCTTAAATTGTCTTAGATATATTTGTAGTTTTGAGGAATTATTAATTTATAGTTTTATTAGGACCATACTTTTATACAAAGATCTCTCAAAAATTTATTATCTTATCGAAATTTATAATTTTTATAATCGACTCAAATCAAAATATGATATAATTATGAGTTTAGAGAGTTTATTAATTTGTCGAATATTAATTTATAAAGTTTTTATTGTATTTTGATATTCATGTTTGATGTCTAAATTGGAATGAGAAATATATTTTAATCTCTATAGATTCGATGGATGAACAGATAACAATGACGGTGGTTTTGGTTGTGACGATGAGTGAGTGATACTCAATTGACGACGAAAACACTAGTACATAATTACTACTGTTTGTATAAATATATTCAAAGATCTGAAAGACAAAAAAAGGAGAGATGCAGATCTGCTGTAAAAAGTAGTATTCGATGATGAAAGATAACAGAAGGTGAAAAACATCGGGGGAGGATGAGGCGACGAAAGCACAGATGGACATGTAGAAGGATATGAAGATGGAGAGAATGTCGGAGGTGGTCGGCAGCAATGGAGGAACTCGGCGGTGGTCAGTCACAGCAGAGGCGACCAGTGACAATGGAGGAGGCCAGAGACGACAACAACCTTTATAAGTTCCAATCTGTAAATTTTAAGTTTAGATAAATAAATTGTTTTAGATCGTAGGTGGTGGTGGTGATGTCAGTGGATGGTGTGGTGGTATGATGGCGTCGATGATGGGGTGATATGATGACGAAGATGCTACTGATAGTAGTAGTTGAATGTTTAGAGTGAAGAATGAAGATGAAGAGAACTTGCTATTGAAAAGAAAAGTACAAAGGGTAATTTTGGCAATAAATTAAAAGATATCACTTAAATGGAACAATTAGAAAGTATAACAATATATCGGGAATTTTAATCTATAGAATAAACCGACTTGGAATTATCTCTTTAAAATAAAAACTCTGACCAATAGCCCGTATTCTGGTTTTGCTTTACTGTCTATTTTCTTGAATTTTAAAAGAACGCGATAGGGATAGGGCCGTTAGGGATCACCGCGTTTTTTTTCCCCCTTTGGGCCATCTCTTAAATCCTGTTGATCGGGTTCAGCAAAGAGTCGCAGAGAGCGTTAGGGTTCATGTTTGGTCGGGTCGGGTCGTAGTAGCAGAGTAATGAACTCTATTCATTTTCTTCTTCCGTTAAAATCTAGTTGAACGAGTTGGTGAAACAGGAAATAGGAGAAGAATGGGTAGACTTGCAGTTGCTGTGATTGTTAGCTTCTGGGTTATTCCCATCTCTATTCTCGTTAATCGAATTGTTCCTCACCCTTACATGGTACTATCTTTCACACACACGTTTTTGTATATATCATTTGATCTCATATATGGCTTTGTTTATGTGAATTATTCTAGTAACTGCTAATTTGTTTATGTGATTTATAGGACGAGATTTTCCATGTTCCTCAAGCCCAACAGTACTGTAACGGAAATTTTCGAAGCTGGGATCCCATGATCACTACTCCCCCTGGCTTGTAAGTTTCTGTTTATTTATTTATAGAAATACTATAGTTATTCAATTTTCTCGTAACAGATTTCTTCATACTATTAGGGATAAGCTTAATTGCTAATACAACCGTAGAGATCATGAAAATCTATAATTAGTTATATGTTCTGTTCGCTACAAGGAAATCTGTATTGGTGCACAATAATCAATTAGCAATAAAGCGATTATTTTCCATTATAAAATCTCCCTTATTACAAAAAGCAGGGTTCCCTCTCCTAATGCATTGTGTTACTCCCAAAATCTTACCCACTGTTCCACGAAAATAGTTGTGAGCTACATTTGAGTTGTTTGTACTAGGATTTTAAAACCTATAACTTTAATTTGTGATGTGAATTTAGTATAAAATTGTACAAATATTGATGCTTCAAAATGGTCAATTTGACTTGATAGTCAAACTAGGATATATATGATGGACGAGGATGTATTTGTCAGTTGTATTATTTATGGGTTGGTTTTAATACACATTTACCCTATATAAATAGTATTCCAAGATTTTGCATGATAAATAGTCAAAATGGTCATTTTGACAAAAAGAAATTTATGAATCATTGTTTGTCATGCGCTTGTGCTGACTGTATGTGTAGGATTATAGGAAAGACGGGTTAATACATCAATGGACCTAAACCGATGTCAAAGTATCAATTACTAAGATTTTTATGATATATTTTTTCCTTGTGACTTTGGGAGAAAAAAAAAATCTTCATTAAACCCTAAAAAACTGGAACTTGTTAAGAAAGGTGTTGATATATATAACAATATTTTGCAGGTACTTTCTTTCACTTGCCCATGTTGCTTCTTTTTTTCCAGGCATTTTCTGTATACGAGCAGCCTCTTCATACCCTGATGCATGCTCAACTGCAGCTCTGCGCTCCACCAATGGTGTTCTTTCTATTATTTGCAGCATTCTTGTTTATGAGATAATTGTCCACTTAAGGCCAGCTCTAGATGAAAGAAGAGCCACTCTGTATGCAGTTGTTCTAGCTCTTTACCCCCTCCACTGGTTCTTCACATTTCTTTATTATACAGATGTGGCATCACTTACGGCAGTGCTAGCTACATATTTGATGTGTCTGAAGAAGAACTACCCACTTAGTGCATTGGTATGTGCACTCTAGCTGATCCTTATTGTTATCATCATATCATCACATCATACATGTTGGAGTAATGACTTGCAGGTGTTTAATGCTTTCACTCTGCTATCTGCTCTCACTTTCTCGTCTGTCACTCTGTTGGTAACTATCATATTCATATGCAAAAGGAGCTTATTTTAAATATAGTACTTCTCTTAGTTGCTGAAGTGTGTTACAATGTGATAAGTCCTTTTCATTTCTATTGCACTCTTTTACTTGTTTATTGAACCAAAATGCTAATTTTGTATGTGAAAGATCATTGAATTCACTGTCAATTTTGAGGCATAATTTACAGAAGATATGATATCTCCCACCATAAAGAAATGGATGTGTAACACCTAAAACTGGTCATCAACAAAGTATATATGAATAGATTGTGCCCTCCACCTTGTTCCTTTTCAACTGGTGCGCAAACTAATTTCATGATAGAATTGTTGGGATTTGCTATACAAGATCTTACAAATCATTGTTTTATATGTGCAGCTTGGGGCTTTGGCTGTACTCATTCGACAAACAAATATTGTATGGATTCTTTTTGTTGCTTTTTCTGGTGTTGTAGATTATACTTTGCCTGTTCAAAAAGATAAAGAGCAATTAGATGAGTCTACTGTACTGAACAAGAAGAATGATCATTTAGCTTCAAATAGAGGTGTTGCTGCCGGATACAACTTGAAAAGGCGAAGGTTTAGCAACGCTGATGATTCTGTTAACCATTCCATACCCAGAAGTTCTCCTTCTCGTTCTTCAGGTTTTCATTTTTTGCAGTATTCAGTTAAATGATTCATCTTTTTCTGTAAGAGTGTGTTAAGTATATTAGGGTTAGAGAGCCTAAAACACATCAACTTATATTACCTTATTTTTCTTGATACTTTGTGGCAGTTCTCCTTTTCTTTGTGTTCTTTGTCTTTAATCTTTTCTATTACCATATTAAAGAACGAGAGATTTTTCTTGGAGATCCTCTCTTAATTTTTTTGGATTTTTGATAAATGGAGATCCTAATACTTCCTTGTCCTATCTTTTCATATTATTTCCAAAAGTAACTAAATAAATAAATGAAATTATATAGTTTCATTTGTTAGTGCAGCTCAATGATTAGTTAAATTGTTTATTAAATTTAGCCTAGACTACAATTTCCACATTTAATTTGCTTTTTGGTTCAAAGTCTAACCAAAATTGTCTTGTCTACTTTTAGCTGCAGGTCTGATTAATGATATTCTGGAAATCTTGCTAACATCTTGGAATATAAAGTGGAAACTTTTGATTTCATTTAGCCCCTATCTTATTTTGTTGGTGGCATTTGTTGGATTTGTTCGTTGGAACGGGAGTATAGTCCTTGGTACCTCCTCTTGGTTAATACTCTCTCTCTCTCACACACACACACAAACATTTTTGTTGCTTCTTTTAGGGTTAGCTCACCCTGTCTTCTGAATTGCAGGTGCAAAAGAAGCTCATGCAGTCTCTCCACATTTTGCACAACTAATGTATTTTAGCCTGGTTTCTGTTTTGTTCATGGCTCCAGTTCATTTCAGTTTAAGTCAAGCTGTGGCATCGTTTCAACTATTATCTAAAAATAGTCTGCTGTTATTTGTAACCTTTACTGCTGGATTCCTTTCGGTACATTTTTTCAGGTTGGATCATGTAAACCCACACAAATGGTTATTGATAAATGTATGGGGGTTATAAAATTCTTTCCTTCTTTGGACTGCATTATGTTGATTGGAAGAGAGACACCCTTGCTTATCTCACAATCAACTCTTATATATCTTACTCAGCCAAAGAGGACAATATGTTTTTCTTCCAATTCTTCATCTCTGTGTGTGTGTATGTTTTACAGTGCTTGATGTATATTATATAATTCTCTTTTATTAGAGATTTTTTTTTTCTGCATTCGATCTTTTGAATGGTGAATTTCAGTTTTCATGAAAAGTCCCCCTTGGTTACAAATTTCAGACAACTTTGACTTTGTGTCCCGATGTTTATTATCATGAGATAGATATAATATCATGATGTGCATTTTTGGATTGCAGCATAGCTCACCCCTATCTTCTTGCTGATAATCGTCATTATCCCTTCTATATCTGGCGAAAGATCATCAAATCCCATTGGCTAATGAAATATCTAATGGTTCCACTTTATGTATACTCATGGTTTTCCATCTCCAGTATATTGGGTGAGAGTGCAAAACATGAAGCCCCCCTTTCCTTATTATTATTGTTATTTTTTTTTTTTTTGGAATTTCAACAATTCACTTGATTACGTTTGCAATTTCAGCAAAATCTCAGAAGAAGATATGGGTGCTGGTATATTTCTTGGCTTGTGCTGTTGTTCTTGTTCCCGCTCCACTGATAGAGTTTAGGTACTACACCATACCGTTCTTTTTCTTGATTCTACATTCCCATGTCAACACTGACCAAAGTTGGGTCCTCGTGGGGATCCTATACACTGTTATCAACATCTTCACAATGTTCATGTTTTTGTTTAAGCCATTTAATTGGAATCATGAGGCTGGGATCCAAAGGTTTATTTGGTAGTGTTATTTACCACCCCCATAAAAAAAATTTAGAAATATTAACACCCGAGATTTATTTGGTAGTGACGTGCTGTTGTAAAAATGTTTTATGGTATTCGACCAAAGAAGTTGGTTTATGAAATTTTATTTCTATGCTTAATATCCTTGGATTGGGGAATGTAGTTCTATATGTCTCCCACTGGATCAGGTGGATCAGGATATTGCTCAAAATTTATTGTTTCAACTTTTGTACATGCGGAGGGCCTTGGCTTGATTGGTCACAGTGCAGAACCATTTTTTTATTTTTTATTTTACATATATGTGTTTTTCAAATCAGTTTGACACTGAAATATACACGGTCTGAATTCGTTTGAGCTGATGGATCAACATTTATATATCCCTTAGTAGTTAGTAACATAGTCAAGCTATATACAGCTTTCATTTGGTACTCCATATATCCCTTAGTAATATAGTCATGTATGGTATTTTCTGTTTAATTTAGTACCCTATCTTCTGTTCCATCTTATAATTGGCCCGGGTTATATTATAAGTTTTTCTACTAAAAGATATGTTGCGTTTGGATCGAGAGAATGGTATGATAGAAAGAATAGATAAAAAAAAATTAAAAGGAATTTAGTGAAAATTAGTGGCAGAAGGAGCGATGCGAATAAATGAGGGAGAATCATAATGAAAAAAAAAAAGAATGGATTATTCTTTTTCCTTACTCGTGGAATAAAATTACATATGGAATGAATGATTCATTTTACCACCATTTCTCGTAAGTAACATAAAATTTTGTGATCTTCTTTAGTAATTACACATGAATCAAATTTATTCTCCCTCGCATTTCATTCCTTCAATCCAAACGCAACCTCAAAATGAAGTGAAAACCGGAATAGGAGTACGTGGCACAAGATGAAACACAAAATGGAATAACGTATTTCAAAATTAACTACACATGACAACACAATTAAAATAAAATCCTAGCTGAGACTTTTACTAAAATTCAATTAATGTTTAGTTCAAAAGTAATTTTGTACGAGCTTAATTCGAATCTGTAAAAGTAAGAACTGAATCTCTCTCTCTCTCTCTCTCTCACTCTCTGCTTACGAATTTAGCATAATGAATATAGTAATAAATATGACTTCTTTAGCTATTCGCATTTAATTTGAGGATTTGAATATTTTCCAAATGGTATGTTTACGCGGTTTTTATAGAAAATCTAAACACTTCTTAGTAGAGAATAAGGCCCCAGGTGTTTTAATTGTTGGCGATATAGAGTATGAACAAAAGTATCACTCACCTGGATTTGAACACGCAAACAATACTGGATACATATGTAAAGACTCGCATGACAAACGACCAGCATAAAGCCCACTTTCCAAGTTTAACATTGCCCACAAAATATCTCCAAGTTTCCAAGGTTAACCTTAAATCTCCCAATTGTCTTACTTTATGCTTGTAGTCCGGGATGTAAAGACTACATGAGAATCACTTCTTCTTCTTCTTACTTTTTTTTTCGGGCCAAGAAAATATAGATATTCTTAGTTTGACGGATTGATTGTTGGGTGAGAACGCAGAGCACTACATCAACAGGAATTTTTTTTTTTTTTTTTTCCAAATTCAATTGACCAAGTTGCTCTTCTTTTTTCTAATGAAATTTTCTTTTGGAAAACCTTGCTCACTTGTTATGGGGATATCAAGTCGCCCTCCGTGCGATCTGTGCAACTATTTTGTACCTCTTTTAATTTAGTATTGAATGTTTTATTGTGCAAAAAAAAACATCATAACCCGCACTTCTACATTATCAACAAACGGAGAAAACAAAATGTAGCCGCTACTTTTTAATTTAACTAGTTTTGTTATCCGTGACAAGTACGTGTTTTATTTTTTATAGTTGTATATTTATATAAATTAATTATAAAAGTTAAACTAATTTGTATATTGTAATTAGTGCAAATAGTAATAATGTTTGACTTGTCGATTTAGTTAGTTTTTTTTTTCAAATTTTTATAAGTATTTTTTAGATTATTTAAATGTATGTTTTAATAAAAAAATTTCACATGGTTTCTCATAATTATATATTTTAATAACATTTTATGACAATTAAAAGTTAAGAATTTAGAACTCTACGTAAATTGGTTTATTACATAAGAATTATAGTTGATTACAAAATAAATTTTAATTAGATAAGTGATTTTAGTTTGACTTTTTTTAACTCGTACATAATCAATTTTATTAAATGTTAAAACGGTGATAAAGTTAATCAGTTAATTTAGACACCTACTTATGAGATTTTAAATAAAATTTTTGTTTGACTTTTCACATGATATTATAGTTGTACATAAGCAACGTACGTACGTGTACTCTCATAAGTTAACAACGAAAAAACTAATTTGCAGAGTGAAAAGTTTCTAAATATCAAATTTAAAATAAAAAATGCTACAGCTGCCTGTCTTCATCTATGGTAAACCTACTTGTTAATATATGCATGAACCATCATCATCCACCATCTGTAGCTGTAACCAATTCATCATCATCCAAACTACTCCACCAAAACATTTGATGATGTTCGAGCTCAGTAGCTCACTATTGATTAAAAAAAGTACTCAAGAGTATACTGTTTTCTAGCTAGCTACCTATTTAAAATCCACCCTCCACATAATATCTGTTAATATTACTATATATTATTATTACAAAGTAATTGACAAGTCCATTTCAATTACAAAATCAACTATATTTAGTCAGTTTGTGAGTCAAATATTTTTTTTTCTATCATTGTTAAAAATAATTTTAATTAATTTAAATTTAAATAATAATTGATTTCTACTTTAGTTCCTACTTCGATTTAAAATTGAAATACAAAAAGGATAATAACACCATATCTAATTTTCTTTCCTTCCCTCTCTAAATAAGTACATAGATTTAAAAAAATAAAAATAGAAAAAGTACATGGATTCTACTACTATTTTAGTACACCAGCGTTTTGAATAGTTTAAATACATGTTGACTTCTTAATTTAATATTTATATTTATATGCTTATATTATTATTTTACAGCCGAAGATAGAAAAGAAATAATATAGTTTGATGTCAATTGGATTAACGTAGCAATCATGGCTAAAACCGCGTAAACAGTAAATAAAATTTACATTGATGGGGACTTAAAAATGAAAACGTCATTGTAAACCAGCAATTTTGTTTTTTGGAGTATAGTATTTGACCTTGCCCACATCAACAATCTTTTTTATCCATTGTCTTCATACCCAACTATACAAAACTCACGTGAAGTGTTAGGTGCATTTGTATCTTTTCTTAAAAGCTGTGAAAACGATAGCTATCTCTCTGGCAACGGCTCTGTTATTACATGCAAGTCTAGTTGAGTGAGAGTTTGAATAAATATAAACCAATTTTCTTTAACAAAACTTTTTAAGAATCATGTCCGACTTACTTAACAAATATGTCAATTACTCAACATTGAAAGCTATGTTTGTCAATTCAGTTGAGTTGAAAACATGTCACATTAAGTTTAAATATGTATTTTTCTCCACTTTTGTCCCTATATTTGGATCTCTAGTAACCGAAGCCACAATTTAAATAAATTGCTATAAGAAGCCTACAACTTATTTTATGTTAAAAATTCTAATTACACATATTCATCAATCGGTTTGCACATGTTCGAATTAGGGTTGTGCGGTAAAAACTTTTCCGTCCAAATAAAAAATTGAAACTTTTGAATACACCAATATAATCACTTCACTCACATTCATATTGTTGTAGACTTATCCAACATTATTTTTGTTATCATTAGTATTCAACCCCAACTACAGTGTAGTATGTGTCAAATTATGTAGAAGAATTTCATATAATGAAGTGTTTAGTTCACATTAGGTGCTTTCCAAATAGCATCATTTCGAGGTATATATATATATATATATATATATATATATATATATATATATATAT